>JACEVL010000611.1:157500-442500 GCA_020284085.1 Aporrectodea caliginosa | reverse complement strand
TGTCTCCACAACGAAATCAAATTCTTCTTCATCTGTTTGGTTGTATGTCTCTCTCTTTTTCTCGATCTTCCACATCAATCCTTCCATCCATCACTCCACCCATCCATTCATTCTTCCTTCGATCCATGCTCCCTCCAAACCCTCCCTCCATCCATCCATCCATTCATCCATCCACCCTCCCTCCGTCCATCCATCTATTCACCTATCCGTCCATCCATCCATCCATCCCTCATTCCGCCCATCCATCCATCCATCTATCCAACCACCCATCTATTCTTCCCTCCCTATACCCATCCATTCATCCATTCATCCATCCTTCCCTCCCTCCACCCATTTATTGATTCATCCATCCATCCATCCCTCCACCATCCATTGATTCATTCATCCATTCATCCGTCATTCCATTCATCCTTCCATTCACCCATTCATTCACCCATTCATTCACCAATCCATCCATCCATTCATCCATCCTTCCATTCATCCATCCATCCATCCATCCATCCATCCATTCGTCCATTCATCCATCCTTCCAATCATCCATTCATCCAATCCATTCATCCATCCATCCATTCACCCATCTATTCATCCATCCATCATTCCATCACTTTCTCCCTCCCTTCCTATATCCACCCTCCATCCATCCATCCATCCATCCATCCATCCATCCATCCATCCATCCATCCATCCATCCATCCATCCATCGATCCATCCATCCATCCATCCATCCATCCATCTTATCCATCCATCCATCCATCCATCCATCCATCCATCCATCGATCCATCCATCCATCCATCCATCCATCCATACATCCATTCATCCATTCATCCATCCATCCATCCATCCATCCATCCATCCATCCATCCATCCATCCATCCATCCATCCACCCCTCCATCCATCCATCCATCCATCCATCCATCCATCCATCCATCCATCCATCCATTCATCCATCCTTCCACTCATCCATCCATCCATCCATCCATCCATCCATCCATCCATCCATTCATCCATCCATCCATCCATCCATCCATCCATCCATCCATCCATCCATCCACCCTCCATCCATCCATCCATCCATCCATCCATCCATCCATCCATCCATCCATCCATCCTTCCATCTCCATCCATCCATCCATCCATCCATCCATCCACCCTCCATCCATCCATCCATCCATCCATCCATCCATCCATCCATCCATCCATCCATCCATCCATCCATCCATCCATCCATCCATTCATCCATCCTTCCACTCATCCATCCATCCATCCATCCATTCATCCATCCTTCCACTCATCCATCCATCCATCCATCCACCCATCCATCCATCAATCCATCCATCCATCCATCCATCCATCCTTTCACTCATCCATCCATCCATCCATCCATCCATCCACCCTCCATCCATCCATCCATCCATCCATCCATTCATCCATCCACCCATCCATCCATCCATTCATCCATCCTTCCACTCATCCATCCATCCATCCATCCATCCATCCATCCATCCATCCATCCATCCACCCATCCATCCATCCATTTCTACGTGTGTCTGTGCGTCGTAGGGTGAGTTGTGCTGGAAATACACCGTGTCTCGTGAACTCCAACCTGGATATCCTCGATTTATCCGGGAGGAATTTCCCGGAATTCCAGATGACCTTGACGCCGTCCTTGTCCTCAGCCCGTGGAACTTCAACTACTTCATCAAGGGTAGGTGGACGTCGCCAATCGCCATGGAAACTTCACTGATTAATTCGTATCACGGACTTCCGCGTTTTCGTTTCAAAACTAAGCCATTTTAGGAAGAGACGCTAGCTGTATAAAAAAAGCTATTATAAAAGAAGTAGCCTGCGCGCTGTGAAGATTGGAGAGAGCGGTCAATGCTGAAAACTGACCAACTGATGTTGTATTGTATTGTGTTGTGTTGTATTGTATTGTATTGTATTGTATTGTATTGTATTTGGCTATTTATAAAGCGCTTCTCACAGCAAAAGCCTTTCAGAAGCACTCCAGTGCGAGCAGTGGCGTAACGAGGGGGCAGAGGTGGGCGGCCGCCCCCGGGCGCAGGACAGGGGGGCGCAAAATTAGGGTTTAGAAAATATTTTATTAAAGAAATCAGGCAAGAATAGGTAAAAAAAGTAGAAAAAGTAACTATTATGTACGAGTCTGGCAGGGGCGCAGGCGCCAAGGGGGGGCGCAAAATGAGGCTTCTGACAATGTAACCACTTTTTCATGAAAAAAGACGGAAAAGCAAAAAAAAGAAAAAGGTCATCAGAATTTTTGGCGGAAGTAAGAAAAAAAATTTCAGGAAATTCTTGCCCCCGGGCGCACGAACCCCTAGTTAGGCCACTGAGTGCGAACAACCCGAAGGAAAAGGCAGAATTTTAGTTTAGAAAAATATGAGGACAGACTACCAGAAAGGAGGTGGAGGAAGTCCATTCCACGAAGAAGGATAGCCCAATATTTCTCTGGCCTCTCGGACGCAGCTGCGCGAGGAATTCCAGAGTTTACATTACAATGCACAGTGTAGACCTACTCGTTTGTTTATGACGTTTAAATGAGATTTTCATTATATAATCGTTTGTTGTGTCCGTATTTCCAAGATGTTTGGTGCCTTGCAGCCGGAGGGTTGCGGGTTCGAATCCACCTCAAGCCGCCGCGTAGGGACCCTGGGCAAGTCCTTCACTCGCAATTGCTCATGCGCTTCGGCGTGAAACTCCGATTCAGTGTCCGCGCTGTAGTTGGGAGCGCCTCTGAGTAGAAATCTTTAAGGGGCGCTATAAAAATATCTGAAATGAAAAAATGAAAAAAATGAATATACATTTTACAACACGTTCGTTGTATCGATGTATTCGTTAAAAGTAAATGTAAATGTATATGTACTTGTAAATGTAACATTGTTTTTGAGAAAATTTACCGATACGTTTAGGCATATACTTTATATTACGTATTGAGCAAATTTACCCATACTTTCACTCTTTATTACATGTAGCCTACGTATTGAGAGAGTTTACCCATACTTTTGCTCTATTATTACGTATTGAGAAAGGTTTGGCCTACCCATACTTTTACTATATATTACGATTAAGTTTACCAATACTTTTACTCTATATTGCGTATTACGTTTACCCATACTTTACTCTATATTACGTATTAAGTTTACCCATACTTTTACTCTACGCTGTAGGCCCTATGCGTTTTGAGGACCTTAATCTTTATGCTCACTCTACATTACTTATTGAAAGATTTCACATCATAATTATTAACTTTATAATATTTAAATTTTACATAGCGACCATAATAATATATATTATATAGTCTAGATCCCGCTCATCTTTCAATGAATTGATCGGGTGAGATCCTTCACCACCGCCGCCCGTTTGAATGGGTGCCACCCCAGTTAAGGACCCTGTGTAAGTGGCGTGTACGAACCATGCTATTATAGACCAAGATTTAAATCTCTTAAACAAGCCACCACAGGAGGAGAACTTGGATCCTCACGCAGATGCGCATAGGACGTACGCTCCTACCGATGCAGCCAACTCATTGTTTGTGTGTTAAATGTAGGGTCGACGTTCTATAGATACAGCCGGGCAGAGCGCCGGGTCTATCCTGGATATCCATTGTCCCTCTTCACCTGGAAAGACCTTCCAAGTCGAGTGGATGCTGCCGTCAAGTGGACCAACGCCAGAACTTACTTCTTCCGTGCTGGAAAAACCTACCTCGTTAACTCCAGTCGGGTAAGACGGCGGCCAAGGTCAAGTTCCCTTCTCAAGGTCAAGGAGCTGAGGAGGACCTATAATGGCGCTACATGAATGTTGATGTACACACACGTATACACACACACATACATACACGAACACACAGTCATTCATTCATTCATTCATACTAAATAGCCATGTTTAAACATTGTTGAATAAACAGCAGCTGCTGTCTGAATCTTCGTTATGCCTCACTCTCAATAATATAATCCAATCTAATTTGCCCTATTAGAACTATACCTATTATAGTGCTGAACAGTGCATTATCCAGGCCCAAAGCAATAATAGTACTATAGTCTCTAATACTATAACTGCATAATCATGCATTGATGTTACTTGTTGCGTCTTGACAGCAAGTTATTAAATAAACTACAATACAATACAATACAATACAAAACAAATCACTGCCTGCACACAAACATATAAGCATACATACATATTCACAAACAGTGACACATATACATACATGTAGCTGGGGCAAGCTAACCGCTTGGTTAGAGCACCAGCCTGTAACATGCAGAGTACGGGTTCAATCCTCTTCTCCTGAGACGGTAACAATGGGGGACTCTGTGAGCAGTTCCTTTAAGCGGCGATAGGCGTCGCCAGTATGTGATGTGGTCTAAGCAGTACTTCCGTAAAGTCACTTTAGCGTAAATAAACCATAGACATCATATATTAAATGTAAGATGTCTATGAAATAAACCTAGTGCACAACAGAGCACACAATATTACCTAGAGTAGCCAAACGACATCCCATCCTGGCGCCACCTATAGCAGCCATTTTTACAGAGTCCCCCATTGCTCAGCACCATTGATACTGGCACTTCATGAATGGGTAATCATATCGTATATACATAAAATATAAGGTATATATCTGGTATATAATTTTATTTATATATTATAGGTAAATATAATACGATATTATTACATGTACCCATTTATGAAGTGCCACTATCTAATGACCAAGCATCTCATCTGATCAAATCATGTGTGCATGTGTGTATCTATGTATGTAAAAACTATGTATATGGCATGCATACATGTACAAAGGAAAGTTCCGTTGGAAATGCTTTAGAAACTGTTTTTCGTCTTTTAGGTGGAGCCCGGCTATCCCAAATCGACAGCCGAGACCTGGCTGGGATGCTCCAAAATGCAATCCAGATGAAGCTCACCTGGTACCAGGCAACATCACCTATGCAATCACCTGTCATCAACACACCTGCATGGACAAGACTGTGATAGAAGCAAGAAAACAGAGTAATATGAGAAGATTTTAACACTGCAGTCACGAACAATAACATTGTTTTAATCTTTTAAAAAAAATTTCATACGTTGCCTATGGGTTGAATTTCAGAAGTACCAAAAAATAATTAAAAATGTGAATCTTTAAATTGCTCAAGGGATCATTTAATAAATGCAATAAACTGTTTTTAATTTTTTCTCTTCTGATGATTTTGTTTTCCAAAACCTCTGCAGTCTGCACAAACTATATATGCAAGCATTAGAACTGATTGGATTGCATTAAACTCAAGCAACTTTTTACAGTCCCTCAAGCTACTAGCCCTGAGGCAGCCATGGGTATAATGTGTTAGCAACTTCATTTTCTTAGCCTCAGCATATGAGGGAGGGTGGCCAGTCCTGTCCCTCACCATCTCATCTTCCCATCAATATTGTACGGTCAGTATAGCCTTGGGTGCAGATCTCAAACCAAATTTCTGCCCTGGTGGGGATTTGAACCCCGACCTCTCGACTGACAGAACAGCACAATAACCAGTGCTACGCTAATGGGGCAATCGTATACTTTGGGTTGCTGGCCCACGTCTTCCTGCACCAATGTAATCTCTGTAGTAACCCATACAATAACTGTTGTCATAGTTATATGATATTGCCAGTTTACCGTAATATGTAATTACAGCATGCAATAAGAAAAGCTGTAATCATCTACCTGTAATTTCTGCTCAATTGATTACATCAACACAAACTTCCAATTACAAGTAACGTAAATGATTACAGGGTAAAAAAATTCACAGAAAACGGTTGGGTTTACAATAGTTTTTTTTACAAACACACGGATCCAGCGAAGCGACCTGCTCTGGCCAAATATCAAAACTTTATAAGATACATTAAGCAGCGTGGATCAGAAGCAATGCTTTAAACATGAGTTCCATTCAGAACATGTGCTGTCCAACAGTAAGCGCGCTTGAACCAAAACACAATAAAGCCAGCACAACTTTCGAAGCAATCCAAACAAGATTTGACGAAATTAGAAAATAAAGATCAGAGGTCGCTAGAGGTCGTCTTCATCAGAGTCCAAGGCGGCTCGCCTGCGATCAAACTGAAAATAAAATCATGAGACAGATTTTACTTAAAAACAATGACCGTTGTATTTGCAAGTTGAACTTGTATGTATATGCGTAAGTATATGTGTATGTATGTATTGCCATCGTGGGCCCTTCTAGGTGGAATCACCTCCCCCTCAATCTGTAGTACTTAAGGTTTTAGTCGGGGTCTCACCATCATCCTTTCGTTGCTTGAAGACTTTCTTATTTTCCTTGGGGCTGTCACGCTGAGAGTGCCTGTGAACAGCTAGTACTGTACGAGGCGCTTTATAAATTTTTAGACACGATACGAAGTGCACATATGTATATGTGTATGTTTGTATGTATGCTCACTTGGCTATTGGCGGTGGTGGACCCTTCCATCTGGAATGACCTCCCGCTTAAGCTCTGCTCTTTACTTGTGAGCCATCCGACAGGGTTCTACAAGTCCCTCAAGTCTTTTTTCTTTAGTCGTGGTTGAGCCGGGAGCGCTTCTGAGTAGCTTCTTGAAGGGGCGCTATATAAATGCTCAAATGTAGACTCAGCCTTTCATTCGCCACGTGGCGTTGATAGAATTATCAGTAGGACGTGATGGGCACTTTACAAGGCTGCAAAACAATAAAATTCGACTCCTGTAATAACCTGTGATCATTCGTTCATTCTATGAATTATAATCAAACTGCGGTGTGCCAGTTTGTATTAATAAACACAAAGATTTTTAATGTTCTCAGTTATAACCACAGGACCTCCCGTTTCCTTTACAACAATAGCTCAAGTAACACTATTTTTCATTAGTTTCTTCACTCTAGGCTGCAGTGTGACAACATGTATTAATACTAATAAACGAATATATAACGGCAGCCTATTCCAGAAAATTGGTCAACCACCACAAAATCTGTATAGAACTTGAAATTCTTTACAAACTCCTCTCGAACACTCAGGCAGAATGAATTTGAACAATGAAAACAGACGTCAATCTGCCGTACCTTGACGGTGGGTGCCTTTTGCGACGTCTGGGTGCTGATTTTTTCCAGTAGGTCCTTCAGTTGGTCTTCTCCGAGCTAAACGCACAAAAGCACAACAAGAAACGCATATCAACAATCGAATAGATGGATGGATAGTTGAATGGATGAAAAGATGGTGAATAGAAGGGTGAATGGTTGGATAGGTTATGGAATGGGATTTTATTTATTTTTATTTATTTCAGTATATTTTAATAAATAAATAAAATGGACATGTTGAATGGATGGATGGATGCATGAACACATGGATGGATGGATGAACAGACAGATGTATGAACACACAGATGGATGGATACATGGATGAATAGGGGGGGGCCCAATAGCGCATTGGATAACACACTTGCATAGAGAGCGAGAGGTACCGAGTTCGAATCCTGTAGGAAAGACATGCTTTGAAGGCTGCTATTAGCGCCGTGTATTGCAGGCTGTCTGTTCTGTTAGTAGTTAAGATTTATGTCTTCTGTCACTTGTGTTCTTGTGAATTGTTTCAATTGCATAACATGTAAATGTACAGCACAGTGCGTTTGTCAGGCGCTTCAATAACGAAAAGATTATTATTATTATTATTATTATTAGATGATAAACAGAAATATACGGATGGATAAATTATGGAATGGGGATGGACAGGTTGAATGGATGGATGGATGAACAGATGGATGAAGAGATGGAAGGATGAACAGATGGTTGGAAGCACAGTTTACGGATGAAGAGATGGATGGATTAAGAGATGGAAGGATGGATTACCTTTCCCTGAATCTGTCCGCGTTGTGCCATTTGGCACAACATCGACTCCACCATCTTCGCCTTTTCCGGCTTCGTCAGCGCCAGGGTGTTCACTGAAAACGAAGAAGACCAGTCCTGAGGCAGCACAACCCTAAGGATCATTCGGCTGAGGTGCATAAACAACCTCAGTAATCCAAAGACAAATCACATACTGACAGGACGGTCAGGCGCCCTTGTAATGGCATGGTCGTGTTAGGCGCCATATAAATTGTCGTAATTATTATTATTGATATTATTAATTATTATTAATTATTATTAATTATTATTATTATTATTATTATTATTATTATTATTATTATTATTATTATTATAATACTGTGTATTAACCCAAACTTCTGTTGGGGGAGTTGAAATGTGGCTTGTTTTGTGTGTACTCATTGACTGACTGCTGAAGAAGAAGAGCCGTCCCTTAAGCTAGCCCTGATGCAGCCATGGGTATGAAGTGTTAGCAACTTCATTTTCTTAGCCCCGGCATATGAGGGTTTGGTGGCCAGTCCCCTCCTTCGCCGTCTCATCTTCCCAACGACAGTCTATGGTCAGTGTACTTGTTATAGCTGAGTTGGCTAGGGGTGCAGGTGGAGCAGAAATCTCAAAAAATTCTAAATAATGAAGAGGAGTTAAAGTTAATCCACTGGTGGGGATTTGAACCGCCGCGACCAATCGAATGACAGTCCAGCACACTAGCCACTAGACTATTGAGCACCCAATTGACTGACTGATCAATACAAAAAGTTAGGCTGAATGGGTGCCATGTGGCATTAGGTTCCACAGACAGTCCACACACCCATAAACTCAGGGTTCGTCCATAAAGAATGAACAATTCACTTGGTCAGAGACTAGGGTGTGACCGATTCTTGAATTGGAAATCGGTTTGCACTGATTTTTGCCATAGACCGATCAATTGGGATCTGCACATCCCAGGACAACCATTCTAAATACCAAAGGAGTAATATTTTTGACCAAAAACAATTACTTTTTTCATTAATACAAAAATAGTAACCAGTTTTGGCAAACTCCTGCAGTAATACTTAAACTTTATCGTTGAAAGTCTGTGTACAATAATAAAGCGGTGAGCTGACGCATCAACAAAATGGCGGACAGCCGGGCTTTTGAAAAACAAACAGTGCCTAGAACCAAATAATAATGAATATTGCCGATTAATCGGATCAGAATCAGCAAAAAAGCAGGCTAACTAATCGGAATTCGGCAAAAAAATGCCAATCAGTCACACCCTACTCTGAACATCTGTCAACAGTTGATGGGAATCCATTGGTTGGGCTCCACTGTGTGCGTGGGCCTGCTGCTTCTTCTTGTTATAAACTAGCCAAAGATTGAGAATAAACAATATATCTCTTACATCTTGCACGTGCCTGTTGGTCGAGAACTTGAACGAGAATGCTGTTCTTCATTTCCTCCTGTTTCCGCATCATCTCTTCCTGCTGCTCGCGGTTCGGTCCCTGGCCGCCATGCCCACCTGGGCCACCCTTAGCAACAACACAGACATAGTTAAGACAGCCAATCAGTCACGTTGCGTATCACTGATAGCTTGCACAGCAATTCTAGTTTTGTGATTGTAAAAAGTGCCTCTTCCAGAAGACCAATTAACGTCCTGCCATTATTACCATCAGACTATCAACCTGCAAAAACCCTGAATTTTGACCTGGAACTGAACCTCGCATTATCTATCGATTTATTTGCTGAGCACCTGTGAATAAGTTGATTCCCATGACTCTGGATGCTGAAAATCCTAAGATTACAGTATTGATTCGATCATTGAACAATAAAATTTGTTATTGCTTGTTATTCACAAGCGGTTGCAGACCATTATGTTCAATCTTGTTCAATCATCCCATTATGTTCAATAATGGTTTTCATGTGTAATTATAAACTTAATGCAATTAATTAATAAAAGCATAAAAAATTCGACTATTTTGCCGGTGTTCGATCCTCTTGTTACTAGCTTACTTCAGTGGCGGCGCTACAATAGGGCAAGCCAGTGCAAATGCCCTGGTAAAAAAGCCTTTGCCCTGGTCGTTGCCAAGCCACAAGACTGCCAGAATTTTTGCCTTACCGAGAATTTATTTGGGGCATAAATCGCCCCAGCACTGGTTACTTGTACGACTGCCATGGCTGTACCCTGGTTAACAAAATGTTTGGCGCCGCCTCTGGCTTATTTACAAGTATAATATGTTCAATACTTACGTAATTTCTTACAACCTCATCTACCTTATATTGTGCTACCTATTGATGGCGCTACACAAATGTCCAGCCACATAAATGACAACGCGTTTCGCGCACAGTAAACTCATTAGTCACACAAGGTAAACAACTTTAAGTAAGTAAGTAAGTACGTGCTTTATTGAACCGCCTGCAAACGCACTGCGGGAACATCAGAATGAATCACAAAAATCACAAATGTCAAAAATATCATAAAATACAATAAAACAGACATCTATGCATATATGAGATTAAGGTAATAGTAAAAAGAAAGATTAGCAATAAAATCAATAAAATAACATACGCGTAATAAAACCACATCTAGTTAATGCGTCAGCATGTGGGATCTCACGGTTATGTGAACGAGGACGGAGAGAGTACTTAACATTCTTTATAGGAGGCAGTAGACCATTAAGAACATGGCTGGGGTTGTGAAGCACAGATGAGAAAAGAGAAGAGTCAGCACGGCGACAGAGGTCATCAAACATTATCTGGTCGGCAGGCAAAAACTTTAGCCGTACCATTTTGCGTATTATTGCATTAATACGCGCGCGCTGACCAGCATTGGCAATGAATTATCCACGAAATGTATTAACTTACGGGAAACTGTCCCTTCAGTTCGGCCATTCGCTTGGCTCTGATCTGTTCTAAGTCTTCGTCTCCCATTTTAAAAAAGAATTCAGCGATTTACACGAAAATTTGTTAAATTCAGATAAAGTTAAATCGTCGTTCTTATTCTGCTGTCTTTTTAAACACCGTAAATGCATCGGTTACTACGGACGGTGGGTAAATATTCAGTATTGATTACGTTCCAAGCGTTCCACGTAATCTAGTAGCGATGGTAGCGACGTGCAAGTTGAATCCGTTACTTTAGTTAAATAAAATAATCCAATATAATACGTTAATTGTCTGTGATAGGAACGCGTCGTTAAATAAACGTTATAAACGGTAGTATGATGTAAACATAAAATATCAGGAAGATAAAGTACTTTATCTTGATCCCTTTTGGGACTCCTCTTGCGGCCAATCCTGATATTTTATGTTTGAAATGTTATGTGATTTGTTTTGATACGGCTTCAATAAAAGAGTTTTGATTGATTGATTGATTAATACTGCACAAAGCATCAATCTATGATCTCTACTAAGCAAAGTTGTGGCGCTAGACAAATTCCGGGGTAAATCTAGTCTAACGCAAAAAAGAATTCAAGACACACGAAAGCAGCCTAACGAAGAAATGAGTTCAAGAAAAATAAGTTCCGAGATAAACAAAATATTTGATGATGATCGAGTAGGCCTACGTAGACCTGGGAGGCTTGATGGTTAATAGATGGCGATTTGGTAGCCTTAGAAAGAATAGGCCTGTATCTGTGTTGTCCTCCTTCAAAGTGAACTTTTGATCTGTTATTACGGACATGTATCTTAATAAAATTATTTCTATTGAATTGCTTTGTATGGTTTTGTGTCATCGTTTTATTATACCATTCAGGCATAGAGATTTCTGGTGGTAACGCAGGTGGTTTTAAACATAGAGATGATGATGATGATTTAAATTCCAAAACATGTTGGAACAGATCGATATTGACTTCTGCGCACAATTCTGCACCTAAAGAATTACACTAGTAATTTTTGTCGTAAAACGATTGTCAGTTTAGTTCTAAAATTTCTCTACTAATTCTTATTATTAGTAAGTAACTACAAAGCCGTTACTTAACGAAAAATAGTTTGACGATAGCCAGCGGATATCTCATGGGGAGGGTAGCAACGCCTGACCAATGGCAATTTTCGTTACAACGTGGTCAGCCAATCGCGGCTTTTGTTACATTGGCTATGGCGGCGTATGGTAGCTAAGGACGTTAGGGAGAATTATATTAAAATAGTTTTAAATTAAATAAATTATAAGTTAAAGGATATCTAATCGGATATGGGTCTGAATTAAGTCATCGATCTTCGATTAAACTCGCAAGTGAAATATTGACAGTTTAATGTTTTTTCTACCGGAATTACTTGAAAACCACCTTCAGTAGGCGTCTAAAGCTAGCGATATATAAATTCTTCATGTAACAAAATTTGTGTGAGCCTGTGTCAAGCAATGGTTTTTAGATTTTCCTGTTTCCCCTGTGATGTTGTTAGCAAACGTTTCTGTACTTGTTCCAACATGGGCGTATTTAGGGAGTGGTTTTACGGGTTCATCCCTGCGCCCCCGAAATAAATGCATTACTGCATAAAAATACGACAATTTCCAATGGAACCTCCGAATACTTAAAAACCCCTCCGAAGTTTTTTCCTGGCTACGCCCCTGTGTTCCAAATAAATTCCAGCAAACTTATAGTATCGTGGGCTGAAGGATTATAAATACATTATCTTTGGGCATGCTGCGTGGACGCCGGACGGTACTATGTTTTGTAATGACGACACTAACCCTAACCCTGACCCTCACGACACCTAACCTGACCCTAACTGACACTCATGACGCCAGTAAACTTACGCGCTATATCCGTCCGCCTCCGATTCTATAAGCTTGCCTAAATTCCATTTCAATATTTACTGTTGCCAAAGTTCTAAAACTCATTTTACTATTAAATTGTTGAGTAATGCGGTGCGTTTTGCATGCGTTTTCATAACAGGTTGTGAACACTAAAACTCTAAACCATGTCACAGCATCGGAAAGAGGAAAAAGATCCCATTCCAGATGTTATAGTGGATCCAGGAACACAAAAACGTTATTCCAAAGGAAGATTTTTAGGAAAGGTATATTATATTTTTACTTATTCACATTCATTCAGCTTCCTCATATTATTCATGTATTTTCCACAGCATTGAGTAACTTTACTAAATGTATTATGATATAAATTATCTGGTTACCCATGCAAAAGTGCTTTGAGTTTAAGATCTTGATACTGATGCGCAATTGCCTGACATTTTTACATTTAGTGATTCATCTTACTGTAAGGATCTTTGCGTTTCATAATCTTCCCCGGTCACAGATTTCTCCACTTTGCAATGCATGACGATTTGTTTGTTCCACAGACCCAGACTGCCACAGTCCAGCACAGAAGTTTTGCTGTGGTCGGTCCATCCTCCTGGAATAAGCTGCCTAAGAACCTGTGACATGAGCTTCTCAGCCTCTCTGCCTCTTATCCGCAAGCGCTTGAAGACCATTCTGTTCGATCGTGGGTCGGGAGTGCCTTTGAATTAGTCTCTCTGGAAGTGGCGCTATATAAATTTGCAATTACCATTACCATTATTCATATGCCTCTTCTAAAAATTAACCCAAGTCATTGTGTGTGAATAGCTTTCTTGTAGTCTATGCGCTGATTGTCTGTCCCAATGGACCATTAAAAAGTGACCAAATGTTAGAAAATCGGCCACCTGAAACTGACGATAAGAGAACTCAGTTACTGAAATTAGACCATTTAGAAATTGACATTACAACAAATTGACCACATAAAAATTGATCATATGAAAATGGACTTTACCTTGTCACCTTTTAACTCGCTAGTGTAGTGGTTAGTGTGCTGGACTGTCAATCGAGAGATCGGGGTTCAAATCCCCGCCAGGGTAGAATTTTTTTGAATTTTCTGCTCCATGTGCACCCCCTAGCCTACCCAGCTGTAATGAGTAAACTGTCAGTGGGCAGATGAGACTGCAAGGGAGAGAACTTGCCACTAGTCCTCATATGCCGAGACTAAGAAAATGAAGTCGCTAGCACTCGTACCCATGGCTGCCTCAGGGCTGGCTTAGGGGACTGCTCTTCTTTTTCTTCTAACTCAGCCCAATTATGCCTATCAATAACACTAGAAGCAATAGAGAATACTCATGCATCTTCGCAAGAACCAACTCACGTAAATTCTGAATCAAATATCAAGGTCCTCTCATCTGGAATACCCTTCCTTGGGTCATTCGTGATGCTAAGAGCCTCGTTCATTTCAAACACTTGATCCGTGCACACGCAATGAGTATTATTATGTAGTTTTTGGTGATGTACTTCATTCTATTGTTTGCCTGTTGATCAGTTTAAAGTGTTCTGCCTGATTCAATTATAAGGCTTTAATGCTTATTGTACTGAATTTTTGCTGTCTTGGCAGTGCCATGCTGTTTTCTTTGTGTTTTTATGACAGTGCTTAGTTTTGTTAGTATTTGATTTTTGATTCTATCTGTTTCTTTTTTTATTTTCCTGATTTAGTTGAGTAGGGATGGGATTCCCCTGTCGTCCATTTAGTTATCGTAAATAACCTGTAAGTTTTGCTACATATTACTGCAATTAGGCCACTATTCAGCGGGACTCGTCCCTTCGGTGTGCCCTTTGCTCCCTCAGATCATCTCTGTATAATTAAACTTCTCTAATCATCTACACTGTGTGTGAAATATGATTTACTATAGTTACATGTTATTCATTTCTGTTTGTTGGTTTTGGGAACAATAAAACATTGAATTGAATTGAAATTGAATTGAATTGAATTGAGCTGAATGCAGACAGTAACTTTTGTTTTGTTTTAGGGAGGCTTTGGTAGATGTTTCGAATTTACCGATGTTGAAACAAATGCCATTTATGCGGGAAAAATAATCTCAAAGTCGATGTTGATTAAAGAACATCATCGGCAGAAGGTAAGTTTCAAAGTTGATTTTACAGTATCATATATAATTTAATTTAAGAAAGATTTCTCAGCAACACTTTATGTATGTATGTATGTATGAGCACTTGTTATAGCGCCCCTTCAAGATTTCTACTCAGAGGCGCTCCCGACTACAGCGCGGACACTGAATCGGAGTTTCACGCCGAAGCGCATGAGCAATTGCGAGTGAAGGACTTGCCAAGGGTCCCTACGCGATGGCTTGAGGTGGATTCGAACCCACAACCCTCCGACTGCAAGGCACCGAACATACCCCTACACCACCACGCCCCACTTTAGTTTCACAGCCTTTTGTCCAGAGACTCTGAACGTCAATACCATTTTCAGCTGTCGACGGAAATCCGTTGGTTGGTTCCACGTGTGTGCGTGGACCACCACTGGTGACTCGTCCAGCTTATTGTGTATTGTTTTTTTATAACTGATGTAATATATTCATTCATAATTACATTTAGTATCATGTAGTCTAGCATGGAGAGCGCCTATGAGTTGATATCTTGAAGGGGCGCTATGTAAATGTTCAATTACATTACATTACATTGTCTTAAATTACCTTACATTGCTTTGCCATTCTTTACCATTGTCCACTGCTTTTTCAGATGACCCAGGAAATGAGGAATCACTTTTGCTGTAACATGCCTAACCTACTTCTAATGCCTCTTTCATGTTCGCCATTCTTTTCCCCTACCCTTGAAAACTATTCTTATGTGCCAAGGTTTTCAAATGGCTGTTTTTGCGTGCTAAACAATTGTCCAAATTTTTTGGGCTAGGTGTAAGAAAAATTCCAGTGGTGAGTTGTATACATCCATTTGTGTATTGTTGAACGTAGGCCTATACGTGTCAAGCACTAACGTTAATGAGATATTATTTCGTCGTATGTGGATTTTTCTGTCAATTATAAGCCTAATATTGTTTCTTATCATATACAAACTTTCATTGGAACTGGAAAATGCTGTCTTAAATATTGATAATAAGTTTGTGAGTGTATATTCTGTTATGTCACATATGCCCATTGTGATCACCATTAGAAATGAGCAAGACCTACATCCAAAATTCTAGGTCAGGACGTAAGTACGTACTCTTTTGGACTCTGACGGAAACACTGCTGGAGGCCCTACATAAATGAATGAATTTCAACTGACTGTATTTTAACTTTGTTTCAGATGACGCAGGAAATCGAGATTCATCGTTCTATCAGCCACAAACACATCGTCAAGTTCCACAAATTCTTTGAAGATGACAGTTTCGTCTACATTCTTCTCGAACTTTGCCGAAGGCGTGTGGGTGTCATTTTTATAATAATAATAACAATAATAATATTCTTTATTGAAACAATCCGGTTGACAAACCGCAACCGGTTACAGGGTACAGTTATGCAATTGAAACATAAATGTTCACAAGAACACAAATGACAGAAGACATAAATCTTAACTACTAACAGAACAGATCTAAATAATATCTTAACTACTAACAGAACAGATCTGAAAAATCTTAACTACTAACCAAACAGACAGCCTGCAATACAGATAATTGAAAAGAATAGTTTATTCACCTTGATGAGAAGTTCTTCAGTTTGAACTGTGGCACGATATGGTAGTTATTTTCCTGGAGGATGTAAAAAGACATTAGATACTTGCCTACTTATATACTTTCAAAGGTGCTAATGATGAAACTAACTGGCTTTTTATTTGTATTTAAATATTTTAACATGTCCAGTCATCCAGTCAATGATTTCAATTTTCCAGTCAATGATTTCAATTTTTTGCATTTCCGGTCAATTGTTACATTTGCAGTCAAAGATTAAAAATATTAAAATTTCCAATCATTGACTGGTTGTCAGTGATTTGCATTTTACATTTTCAGTCAATGATTTCAATTTTTAACATTTCCAATCAATTATTACATTTGCAGTTAATGATTAAATTGTTAACATTTCCTGTCGTTGACTGGATGTCAGTGATTTACATTTTACATTTCCAGTCAATGATTTAAACATTTTAACATTTCTAGTCAATAATTTAAACATTTTAAAATTTCCAGTTAATGATTTAAACATTTTAACATTTCCAGTCAATGATTTAAACATTTTAACATTTCTAGTCCATAATCTAAACATTTTAACATTTCCAGTCAATGATTTCAACATTTTCACATTTCCAGTCAATGATTTCAACATTTTCACATTTCCAATCTAAACATTTTAACATTTCTATTCAATGATTTAACATTTCCAGTCAATGATGGAGCTGCAGAAACGTCGGAAGGCCATAACAGAAGCGGAGTGTCGCTATTTTGTCCGACAGATTGCATTGGCTTGTGACTTCCTTCACAAAGCACGTATTATTCACCGTGACCTCAAACTGGGCAATCTCTTCATCAACGATGAAATGGAAATAAAGATCGGAGACTTTGGGCTCGCAACAAGGCTCGATTATGTTGGAGAACGAAAGAGGTGTGTGACACTTATAAGCAGCGTTTAAAGTGGGTGGAAACGGTTCCCACTGTTCTCTAAATTCATTGCTTGCGTTCCCACTGCTCACCATGCAATGGAACCCTGGTAACACATGCATGTGTTATCTTTACCTGTGCATTGTAATAGAGCAGGGGCATCAAAGCCGGCCCGCAGTCCATTTCTGGCCCATCAACGATATTTTCTGGCTATGCAATTTGAGAATAAAAGTTTATGTGAGGCTCATCATTGAAAATGAAGATCAAAAGTAAGACTAATTTACAATCTTATTACTATTGTTATTATTTAAAAAAATTTAACGAGCACAAAGTCACACAAAAGTACGAATCAGAGGCGTGATTAGTCATGAAGAGCTGTTAGATGTCCAAATTCTTGAAAGCCAGTGCGAAATAGTGAGTTTTGAGGCATTTATTAAAGGAAGAGAAAGAGTTTGAACTTGTGATGACAGTGAGGTGGAAATGTTTTCCAGAACCCTCTGTGGAACTCCGAACTACATCGCCCCAGAGGTTCTCAACAAACGAGGACACAGCTACGAAGTCGACTCCTGGTCTCTAGGATGCATCATGTAAGTCTAACTGTCTCTCAATTGCTCTCTCTGATAAGTCAGTGAGTCCCTGATCCAATGATTGCAGGTTTGTGCTGGCTGAGTGGATTCAAATTCAAATACCTTGCCCTGCTTTGTTGTGGTATGCCTTGCCTTAAATTTCCTTCCATTGCCTTGCCAAACCTTGCCCTGGCTTTGTTTTGTCATGCCTTGACGTAAATTTCCTTCTATTGCCTTGCCATACTTTGCCGTGCCTTGTTGTGCTATGCCTTGCCTTAAATTGCCCTCCATTGCCTTGCCATACCATGCTTTGTCTTGCCCTGCAATTGTGTACTATGCCTTGCCTTGAATTGCCTTGCATTGCTTGGCCATTACCAATAATTACCTGTAATTAATTAAAACAATCGTGGGCAAGTTTTTCAGGCACACTTGCCTTTGACACCAATCAGTATAAGGCGACTCTTGATGTGCCCCGCACATGAGCTTTGTGAGGCGAGCCTTGGTTTGGTATGCATTTATTGATATAAGTTTTTCATTTTAATTAATTACTGGTTATTTCAATTTATTATCAATACAATTATATTTAAATCAATGTGGGTTAATTACTGTTATTGAATTAATTTGGATTTATTAATGAGTTGATTAAATTTTAGATATCGGGCATCTAATTGGGTTAATTAGTTGCACGGAATTAATGAGCCTTAATTTACTAATGATCTAATTAAATCAAACAGCAAATGGTGCCTGATTAATTAGATTAAATGGTAATTGATAATAAGGTATCATAAGATAATTAATAAGGTATAATGTTATAAATAGGGTATCATAATGTAATTAATGTGGTATCATAAGGTAATTAATAGGGTATCATAATAGTATCATAATGTAATATAGTAGGGTATTATAATGCAATTAATAGGGTATCATAAGGTAAGTAATATGGTATCATAAGGTAAGTAATAGGGTATCATAATATAGTTAATTGGGTATCATAATATAATTAATAGGGTATCATAATATAATTAATAGGGTATCATAATATAATTAATAGGGTATCAATACTGCTTCTGACTAATTAAATTAAAAACGCACTCTTCTAATTGGGTTAATTAGTCTTATTGAAATAATTAATTTGAATTTATCAATGAGTTTGCTTTTTAAACTTGAACAGATACACACTTCTGACTGGTGCTCCTCCTTTCGAGACAATGTCTCTCAAAGACACATACAACAAAATCCGAAGAAACGACTATGAGATTCCATCGCGTATTTCGTCAGCCGCTCGAGTTCTCATCCGGAAACTCCTCCAACCGGATCCAACCAGTCGACCAACCATGGAACAGGTCCTGGCCGACGAATTTCTTACGACGGGTCAGTTGGAAACTTTTCTCTTTGAATCTAATCCTCCATTTTCCAATTCTCGACATAAACGACGCCCACCTTAACAGCTACTCTGACCCTCTGGCAACCAGACTCGGACCTCCCTCTGACTACTCTTTTGGACAACCCCTCTGACTAGATGCAGCGCTTGTAAATAAGATGGTGCGCTGCACTTGGCTTTCGTGTGGTGCTTTAGAAGTTTGAAGTTTATGATTACGATTGTGAAATTTAATTTTAGTGTAATGATTTAAAATTTGGCATTTACGGTCAATCAATAATGTTCTAAATTTGCATTTGAAGTGTTAGCAACTTCATCTTCATAACCTCGGCTTATGAGAGCGGATGGCCAGACCTCACCTCTCCATCTCATCTTCCCATTGACAGTGTACGGTCAGTGTACTCATTATAGCTGAGTTGGCTGGGGCACAGGTCTCAAAACAATCGAAAAACATATTTCTGCCCTGGTGGGGATTTGAACCCCAACCTCTTGATTGACAGTCCAGCATGCTAACCACTACACTATCGAGCACACCAATATAGTAAATAGAAAAATAAATGGAACTGTAGTAACTAAATCTGATCCACATATGCTTTGTTTAAAGGTGTCATGCCAAACGCTTTGCCAACTAGTTCCCTTGTAACGGCTCCTCGCTTTGATCAGATGAATCTTGGAGCAGAGAAAGTAAAGAGCGAATCTGACGGTGGACGAAAACCACTTTTGGATTGTAACGGTAAGTTGTAATTATGACAATTTATGTAGCTTCGTCAGTAGAAAACTACTCTTACAGTAGTTTCAAAGCTACTCTTACAGTAGTTTCAAAGCTACTCTTACAGTAGTTTCAAAGCTACTCTTACAGTAGTTTCAAAGCTACTCTTACAGTAGTTTCAAAGCTACTCTTACAGTAGTTTCAAAGCTACTCTTACAGTAGTTTCAAAGCTACTCTTACAGTAGTTTCAAAGCTACTCTTACAGTAGTTTCAAAGCTACTCTTACAGTAGTTTCAAAGCTACTCTTACAGTAGTTTCAAAGCTACTCTTACAGTAGTTTCAAAGCTACTCTTACAGTAGTTGAAAAGTCGACTGTCAGCACAAATGCTAAAAGTTACTTATTAGGTGCTTAGTACTGCCTCTTCTCCTGTCGGCTGACTATCTGTGCCTGAGATTCAGACTTTAGTGTGACCATGAGCGCATTGCAGATTTAATCAATTACCTAATTAATTAATTACCGGTACTTAATTAATAATAGTAAGTATTGTAAAAAATTCTGGTTCAAGTTTATTTTCTGTAAATAGTGTTACTAAAGGGTAATTTACGATATTAAAAATGTAACTAGGGAATGAAGTGACAGGGTAATTAGTAAAACGAAATGAGGTAGTTAAGAAGCTGACACAGTAATATTATAGTAACAAGGTACTTGATAAGGTATCAATGTAATTAATAGAGTATCATACAGTAATAGGGTTTAATAAGGTAATTAATAGGGTATCATATCAGTTACAAATTATAATTACAATGCTTTCTGTTACTTTACGCTTCCTATAATACTCTATATTACTTCAAACTTAATGAGCTACTTAATTGAGGTTTGTTCCAGGTTTTATCTGCTAGTGATTTGCTCATTACAACATTTTCAGGATCTTCATCAGCTTCCAGCAATGCAGTAAAATCGGGCGAAAGGCCGGCAACTGCTCGCCCTGACCACAAGAAAGGACCAGAAAGTGAGTAAATCAAATCGTAATCGTAATCTCGATATTTCTACAGCACTTAGAAAGCGAAGTCGAGCTTATTCACAGGCGCTTAGTCAAAATATTATTGATAGGCAGGAGTGAAATCGGTTCCAGATCCAAAGGTGTCAGGCAGGCAGACAGTCAGATGGCTAGGGTGGATGGTGTTTAGAGTTGAAACGGCAAGGGAAATATGAGGGAGAAGAGGAATCGGAATAGAATGACCTTCCCCCTGCTATTCGTAGCAGGATTCTGGAGGGGATCTCACTGGCATCTCTCCGCTGCTTAAAAGACCTTTCTCTTTTCTCTGGCCTGTCACGCTGAGAGTGCTTCTGAATAGCTCTGCTGTGAGAAGCGCTTTACAAATGTTTAGATTAGATTATATTAGATTAGATTAGATTAGATTAGATTAGATTAGATTAGATAATATTAGATTAGACTAGATTAGATTAGATGAGATTAGATTAGATTAGATAATATTAGATTAGATTAGATTAGATTAGATAATATTAGATTAGATTATATTAGATTAGATTATATTAGATTAGATTAGATTAGATAATATTAGATTAGATTAGATTATATTAGATTAGATTAGATTAGATTAGATTATATTAGATTAGATAATATTAGATTAGATTAGATTAGATTAGATTAGATAATATTAGATAATATTAGATTAGATTATATTAGATTAGATGAGATTAGATTAGATTAGATTAGATGAGATTAGATTAGATTAGATTAGGATTTGTAAGAGAGCAGTGTTTTCAGTTTTGAGTGAAAGACCTGTTAAGAGATAACATGAGGTGACGTCTTGGTGTGTTTGTTGGATGGATCAGATATTTGTCTTAATACTAGTGGGAGTTTCTTCCAGAGAGTCGGAACAGCATTGGCTATGGAGCGATTTGCAAATTTTAGTGATGAGGTGATGGAAGAGTGGACGAGTGTTATGCTAGGAAGATGAGTTATCTACACATACGTTATATATAATTATTAATATTTAATGAATTCAGAAATTAATACTTTTACTTTAAAATTATGAAACATTCTAAGAGAATGCTGCATCTTACCAAAATAGGTTTTCGTCATGCTGAGCTAGTCAAACGGTATCATTATTCTCTTGTCCTAGTTGAAAATCTCTGTTTTTCACATTGCAAGCTTTATTTACATTTTGCTTATTACACACTTCACACCTTTTTATTATGTTTTCACATTACATGTTTCACATCACAATTCTACATTAATAGTACTTTACACTTCCGTACAATAATTTACATTACGGTACTTCCTTTATGTACAGTACTTTATGCTTCCATACATTACATTACTTTACATAAATAATAATAATAATTACGACAATTTATATGGCGCCGTAACATGGCCATGCCGTTACAAGGGTGCCTGCATTACTTTGTAATACTTTACAGTACCGGTACACTTGTTTATGATACTTAAAATTACTTTAAACTTTCTGCTACACATTACCTGACATATTATTATTATTATTATTATTATTATTATAAATTTAATTTAACTGGAAGGGCTACCCCTCTTCCATCTCGGGCTTAGGGTCACCAAAAGAACCGGCGAAGGTCACAGCGTTAAAGCGCTGAATTGTCAACGAAAGTCTTTGAAAGAGAATGGTCGTCTCTCTGACTTCGTTTATTATTATTATTATTATTATTATTATTATTATTAATAATAGTTTATAATTCTTTGCATAGTTGATCAGCCTGCTGACTGTTACCTTTCGGATCTGTTTGCCCAACTGACGAGCGTAACATCGGCAAACCCCAGCGAACGACAAGAAATTGCAATCGGTAAGTGATCTTCTGGTAGTGCTCTAGTCTAAAGTAACATTAGGTAACATTAGGTAACTAATAGAGTAGAATAAGGTATTTAACATGGTGGCATATGGTCAGTAATATGGTAACATAATAAAAAAAGGTGGGGGGGCCGATAGCGCATTGGATAACACACTGGCTTAGAGAGCGAGAGGTACCGAGATCGAGTTCTGTAGGCGGATTATGCTTTGTAGGCTGCTATTAGCGCCGTGTATTGCAGGCTGTCTGTTCTGTTAGTAGTTAAGATTTATGTCTTCTGTCATTTGTGTTCTTGTGAATTGGTTAATTGTCATAACATGTAAATGTACAGCGCAGTGCGTTTGTCAGGCGCTTCATTAAAGAAAAGATTATTATTATTATTATTATTATTATTATTATTATTATTATTATTATTATTATTATATTACTTCTGGTAATTAATATAAGGTCATCAGGTGATCTGAGTATTCTTTCTTGAAGTGCCATTATATAAAACTGCTATAATAATAATTAATTCCTAAATCAAGATCACTAATAGGGTAACAAGGTAGTTAATAGGTAATGAGGTTACTAATAGGGTAATGCAAGGTCATTTTTAGGGTTACACAAGGTCATTAATAGGATAATATAGGGTCATTTATGGGACAACAAGATCAGTAAAAGGGTATTGGAAAGTAATTGATGGGGTAACTTATGGTTATTAAAAGGATTACAAAGTCATTGATATGGTCTCATGATTATCAATAGGGTAATTTAAGTTCATTAATAAAGTTACATTATAAGGTCATTAATTTGCCTACTTGAGGTCATTAAAAGTGAGCATAATTATAGTTATTAAATATGGTAGCATAAGGTCATCAATGGTTTGTTTGTGTGTTTTAATATGCCTCTATTTTTACACTTTGTTTTGCGCCATCTGTTGACACCTTGTGCATTGTATACTGAAATGAATCTCACTCGATAATTGAGAACAGTGTCATTTATTATTAATTAGCAACTTTGATAAGGCAACAGACCAGTAGATCTCATTTATTATTAATTATCAACCTCTATTATTAGTTATTATTATTATTATTATTGTGCTATAGAAGTTGCTTGCTAATTAATAGCAATTAACACCTGTATTTCAGGCTTTTAGGTACCTCTGAAAGACACTGCACTTGTTGACCTAAGTGGGGTTTATTTAGTAATTAATTTCTATGCAATAATTCTACTTAATTATCGGGTGAGATTCCTTAGAGTGTATAATGCACAAGGTATCAATAATTAATTAATTAATAATCACTGAATAATTATTTGGGCAGATATTAGATTCTCATTTTACGCTACTCTGAACATCCGTGCCATCTGTTAGCGAACGACGGGAATCCGTTGGTTGGTTACACGTGTGTGCGTGGGCCCACCTGTGGTAACTCTTCTAGCTTACTGTGCATTGTTTTGCTAACCGATATAATATATAGGTTCGTAATGACATTTAGCATCATAATAGACTAGTGCAGAGAGCGCCTATGAGCAGGTCTCTTGAAGAGGCTCTACATAAATTCAGAATGAATGAAGGAATTAACATAGCATTACCTTAACATTACCTTACCTTAACTTGCAATTGCTCATGCGCTTCGGCGCGAAACTCCGATTCAGTGTCCACGCTGTAGTTGGGAGCGCCTCTGAGTAGAAATCTTGAAGGGGCGCTATAACAAGTGCTCATACATACGTGTACATACATACCTTACTGTGCTGTTTCAGGTGAGGCAGAGGACCCTGCTGCAATTCCCATCTACTGGATCAGCAAATGGGTCGACTACAGTGACAAATACGGACTTGGATACCAATTGTGCGATAACAGCGTCGGTGTCCTCTTCAACGACAACACGAGACTTATTCTAACTATGCAAGGAGAGTGAGTACCATAGTTAGTTAGTCATTTTAACGTTTATCTGCATTATTTGATCAGCATCTTCGATACCCACTTGCCCCATAAGGTTGACTCAGCCCTCAAATCCATGATGTTGTAAAGCAAACAGTAGGACAGATGGGCGCCTTGCAGACTGCCATACAGTTAAATTCGACTCCTTGTAAACTTATTATCATCTGTTACTACTATATCTTGTGATCTTACTGCTAACTTGTCAGTTTGAATTAATAAACAAATATTATTATTATGATTTTTTTTTTCCCCGAGGTCCCTCAGGATTGCAAAAATTAGGGTGGCGCGTTGTTCTGGAATGGCTAATCTTCACAGATGGATTGGTGGGTTAGAAAAGTGCTAGAAAAAGCAACTGCGTTGAAGCGCTGAATAGTCATTGATAAGCGCTGAAAAAGAAAAGTTGTCTCTCTGTTGTCTCCTGAAGTTAGGGCAGAAGTTAGAGAGTCCCAAATCTAGACAATTAAGCCAAACTTATCTACCTGAGCCAGAATGACTCTTTTAGCTTAATTAGGCCTACGTTTCACTCAAGCCGACCAACGATGAAGAACCTTGTAACTAGCTGCGTTATGACAGCCAGAGTTGATTAATAAATGAAAATACAATACAATACAATAAGTCGGTAGCCGAGAAGGTTGATTAAAGCAAGGCCTTCTTGGTTTATTGGACCCAGCGTTTCAAAGGCCAAGGGCACAAAGCAGTAAGATGGCAAAATGGCAGTGTATTATGATTATTATTATTATTATTATTATTATTATTATTACTTGATTGCTTGCATGCTTTTTTTAATTTCTGACTTGTTTCTTCAGAAATCTCCAGTACATCGAGAAGGACGGTCAGGAACATTTCCACACGTACAAGGCCTTTCCTGAATCTCTAACAAAGAAAATGACTCTACTAAAGTACTTCCGAAACTACATGACGGAACATCTACTCAAGGTCTAACAGTTTGGGATTCACGGAGTCTTTCATTCATTCATCAATCAGTCAATTGATTGATTGATTGATTGATTAATTTATTTATTAATTCATCCATTGATTGAGTGATTGATTGATTGGTGATTGATTGCTTCATTGATTGTTTCATTGATCAATTCATTGATTCATCGATTGATTAATTGATTTATTCGTTGGCTGATTCACTGGTTGATTGATTGAATTATTTATTTATTGATTTATTGATTCATTGTCGATGTATTCATTCATTCATTCATCTGTTCATTCTTGATGCATTCATTGAGTTATTCAATTCGTTGTTTGGCTAATTGATCATTTGAGTGAACTATTAACTGACTGGATTTTTAATTTCTGTGCATAATTTGCTGATGTTGCTATTAGTAAATTCAACTTCATTTTTCACTCATTCATCCGTTCATGTATTATTGATTATTGATAAGAATATTGATTCATAAGACAAAGTGCACACAATTCATTCATCAGTCGAATTTATGGTTCAGTAGGTGATTAATTCATCAGTTCATTAATTGACTCGTTTATTAATTCATTGGCTCATTCGTGTAATTCTTTTATTGATTTATTCAAAGCAATGGTGACATTTATTGGTTTTCTAAATGCATTTTCTTTCGTTACAATAGGCTGGAGAGAATATGGCTCCGAGGGAGGGCGATGAAATGATGCGTCTTCCGTTCCTTCGCACTTGGTATCGGACAAGAAGCGCTATTGTTCTACATCTCAGCAATGGAACACTTCAAGTAAGACCATAATTATGGGCGTGAACAGATGGGCTGCTTTGGCACCGTTGTGAGTTTGCAATAGCGTGCTATATAAATGTTATTTATTATAGAGATTTGTATAGCGCCCCTTCAAGGCTACTACTCAGGAGCAGTTATGATACTATTCATCTTATTGTAGGTAATACAGACTGTCTTGTTTCTAAGTCCAATTCTGACTGAGGAAAATGTAATCTATCTTGTTCCTAGATCAAATTGTGCTGTGGAAAATATGATTTATCTTTTACCTTGAAAAATTCTGTGTGGCAAATGTTATCTATCTTGTACCTAGATCAAATTACAGTGTGGAAAATGTTATCTATCTTGTACCTAGATCAAATTACAGTGTGGAAAATGTTATCTATCTTGTGCCTATATCAAATTACAGTATGGAAAATGTTATCTATCTTGTGCCTATATCAAATTACAGTATGGAAAATGTTATCTATCTTGTGCCTATATCAAATTACAGTGTGGAAAATGTTATCTATCTTGTACCTAGATCAAATTACAGTGTGGAAAATGTTATCTATCTTGTACCTAGATCAAATTACAGTGTGGAAAATGTTATCTATCTTGTGCCTATATCAAATTACAGTGTGGAAAATGTTATCTATCTTGTACCTAGATCAAATTACAGTGTGGAAAATGTTATCTATCTTGTACCTAGATCAAATTACAGTGTGGAAAATGTTATCTATCTTGTACCTAGATCAAATTACAGTGTGGAAAATGTTATCTATCTTGTGCCTATATCAAATTACAGTATGGAAAATGTTATCTATCTTTTGCCTATATCAAATTACAGTGTGGAAAATGTTATCTATCTTGTACCTAGATCAAATTACAGTGTGGAAAATGTTATCAAATTCTGCTTGTGGAAACTTGGACCTCTCTTGTGCCTTGATCAAATTCTGATTTTGGAAAATATTTTTGTTTCCTTCTAGATAAACTTCTTTTCCGATCACACAAAGATCATCCTCTGTCCGCTGATGGGAGCCGTGACCTACATCGACGAGACTCGACAGGCCCACACTTACCGATTCTCCCTCATAGAAAAATACGGTTGCTCGGAGGAACTGGAAATGAGACTCAAGTACGCACTGTCGATGGTCGAGAAACTGTTAACGGCTCGTCACTCCAGTTCCAGTAACGCTTTGGTCACCAAACGTCAGGAGTGACGTCGTGTTGTGAGCAACTGCCAGGGTTGACTCGAGTCTAAACTGGAAGCTTCTGAAGCATCTTTATCAATCAATCAATCAATCAATCAAAGAAACTTGATATAGCGCCCCTTCAAGATATCTACTCAGAGGCGCTCATGCCCATCCACGGCTGGAAGCAGTGCATATTTTAACGGATTTTTACTACTGGGACCAGTGGGTGGCGTAAGTAGTAGGATTGATGCCGCACACCAGGCAAGTGCCCAACATGCTCGAAAAGTTGACGACCGGGGGGGGTAGCCGCCTCGTATCTACTATATAGCTACTATATTGCTTGAAGAATTTTTCGAGGGGGGGGTAGTTACGAGTGTTTTCCACCCTAAATTTTCCCCTCCTCCTCAAACTGACTAGTGGGACAAAGTCTCCTACTTTAATTCCAATGTTATGAAATTAGAGTATTACCTAGGGCAAATCACCAAAACTACTGGGACATATCCTAAAACTGCTGGGACATATCCTAAAACTACTGGGACATTTGTCCCAGTAGTTAAACAGTTAAAATATGCGCTGGCTGGAAGGGACAACTTTCAGAAAAGTATAGACTACAGATGAAGAGTTCCTAGGTTGGAGATGCAACTCTATAGTAATCAATTACAGTTATTGTAATTATTGTACTACAAGTCTTCAATCAATGGTCGCTCTTGACCCCGGCTTGACCTAACCTGGCGGTGATTGCAGACTTGATTTGATATAGCGCCGATAAATAAACTGGTCTCCTTGACATGGCTTTCATGTGGCGCTGAGAAATTTTGAAGATTTACATTGAGCAAAATCGCATGTATTTGTGAGTGAATGTTTGGATTGGCATGGTCATGTAGAAATGAGGAAATGTTAGGAGTGACTTGTTCATGTATGGTCAATGAAATTTCAGGAGTGATTGGGTTATTAGTTGCAAAGGAAGTTTCAGGATTGACGTGTTCACCTATTTGCGAGCATACCTCAAGAGCGTTAGTGTTAGTGGCACTGCTTTAGTACAAGGTGCCAAAAAACCGGCCCACAGGTCATTTCTGGCTCACTGACGTTGATTTTCTGGCTTTAGCGAGTGTTGTGGACAGGTTGCTTTGAATGTGGCAAATTTTTGAAGAGTTCGAGAGAGATGGCAATCAAGAAGTTTTGATCTTCTAAGTTTAGATTATTTTATTTAAGTTAGTCGTTGTTAATACTGGATTAATTTTATTGTTTTTCATTTCTGGTTTTTCTATTCATGTTGTTGGAGGCGATGGGTATGAATAAATGATCTCCATTGTCCTCAGTCATTTGTCAAGTCCATTGCTCCCCATAGTGCTAATCCAAGTGATGCTATGTCCTCATTTATGTTGTCTATCGATGAACAGTGTTTAATCTAGACGTCTCTTGGGGGGGGAGTTCCCCCCCTCAGGATCCAGTTTCCCCCCCAGAAAAATGAAAGAGATGTAATTTTTGTAGAGAAAGTGTGAAATGTATGGATAATTCCCCCCAGGATTTAAAAACACTCGTTACTACCCCCGCCCACCGGTCGTGAACTTTTCAAATATGTTGAGATATGTTGGATACCCCCTGAGAACCCTCGATTCCCCCCGACAGCAAGGGGAGTAGATTACACACTGATCGATGAAGTTAGATTATTTATGTTTAAGTTAGTCGTTCTTAGTAATAGATGATAGTGGTCAATTATTGTTTGCATCTCAGACCAATTAAAAATATGTCCTGCCTGATACTTGAACATGCCAATGCAGTAGCCTCTTCAGTGTATTGTCCAAGACAATACAATGTGAAGTGACTGGAGTCACAGGACAGAGACAGTTGGCAGAAAACAGTTTGTCCTCCATATTGTTAATATTTCTGATTTTTGGGTGTTGTACTTAGTTTTGTTCCAAGTGTGTGTAAGCATCATGAAAGGATCAAAGGAATTATGTAATTGTGATTGTTATAAACAGTGATTATTTTTATTTTTCTTATACTTTATTAATTTGTTTTGCTGTTTAATGTTTCCCACGGTACACATGATTCCATGGCAAATTAAAAACGTTTTATTATTATTATTATTATTATTTTTATTATTATTATTATTATTGTTTTTATTATTATTACTTTAATTGTGTATTCAGTAGTATCCTAAGGTTGTCTGTACTCAAGGACTATGTAAAATCTATTGAAAGAAAAGATAATGTATGCATAGCATGATAGCAATCAAAACTTGTTGAGCTGTAGGAATGTAGTAGAGGCGATTTCTATATAGACGCAATCAAGTTGTTAAAGAGTAGATAATTAAATCGCATATTGGCAATCAAATGAATCTACCATGTTAGCTATGGCAATCGAGTTCCAATTTAGTGGAGTGATGTCTTAGCGATGATACCATAGGCCCTATTAGTCCGAATTTAGTCGGATGCAGAGCTCGAGGGTATGTATGCTGGATAAACATAGACCTACAATAGGCCTATAGCATTGCAGCAATTTACTACACTGTATACTGGGTTGTGATTGTTTGCCTAAATTAAATTGAACATTCTTATAATGAGCAATGACGTGGTTAACGTATTTTTGTATTGTTTACGTACCCTAAAATAGGGTACGTTAAAAAACGTACGTACCTTTCAAAAAATAGAATACGTATGGTACGTACCCTCGAGCTTTGGTCGCATGAGCTGTTGCAGATAATAGTTGACTATAAGTTACTTTTGAGAGTTTCTGTAAAACAATTTAGCACCGTGAATAATTATTTAAGTGCCAAATAAAGACATATATATACTGACAACTGGTGTTTTATTTCTCTGGAATTCTATGAAAGAACTACTGCACAACCGTGGTGGTAATCGTATTGCTAAATAATATTTTGTTATCAAAATAATATATAGTGATTCTCTTCCCTCAATTATGACCCTAATAGTCCTAAATGTATAACGTAGCCTACATGCCTAGGCTATAGTTCTTATTTTATCTAAACATATTATCTTCAGACATCCAATAAGACCTTATAATTATAGTTTATCAGTTGCGTACTTGTCAGCTTATTTTTAATAAACGAAAATTGATTGATTGATTGATTGATTGATTGATTGATTGATTGATTGATTGATTGATTGATACCCTATGTAGATGTGTTTGTATGTTTCTATGGGATTCAAGGTTTTGAAAATGATATTCAAATGATCTGATTTCGCAGTAATTCGATTGAAAATTCGTGATATTTTACTTAATTCTGGTATATTATTGCTTCACTGTATCATATATATATATATATACACACATATATATATATATATATTATATATATATATAGGCCTAATACTTTTCTAAAGCGATTTCTGAACACACTAAATTGTTTGCCATTTTTCAAGAAAAACCATGACCAGCGATTTTCTTGGCATCACCATTCTGCATAGATAGCGTCATTCGATTAAACAATTATTGTAGAGATGTGTGAATTGTTCTATCCCGGTTTCCATGGTTATCCGCGAGTCTTCGAAAATGAAATTCAATTATTCAAATGATCGGATTTCGCTGTAGCTTGATTTAGAGGTTTAGATATAAAATTCAAAAGTTGAGAAGAGTCTGTTATCTTATAACTCCCAAGGTCTGCGGAAGTGGGGATGATTTCTTTAGCAGACGATGAACTATAGGCTAATGCGTGAGCAAAGGCAGCAGTGGCGGTGCCAGAGGGATATGGGGGGCTTAGCCCCCTAACTGCGGCTCAGCCCCCCAAAAAGTGGGTAATCACTGCAAATACAGGGAGGATGGGACAAAAGGGAAGGGATTGGAGCTTTAGCCACCCAAGCCGGAAATCCTGGCGCCTCCACTATATTCGTTTATTGAATAAAAGCTAGGCCTACTTAGATATTATGTCAAGCCATGCAATCGCTCACACATGCATGCATATCGCTCAAAGAAACTGAATACATTTGTAGTCCATATTTAATCAATACTACTTAACTACTTATAAGAACTATAACGGCTTTTATCGCTAAACCAATGGAACATCCCGAGTCCCATGTCCATTATTTTGTTCTACAAGGAACAGGCACAAATTAGCCTAAGCCAGACCGATACGTCTAAAAATTAGACAGGCTGTTGTCGATTTCTCTGGATGAAGCTGCAAAAACACAAAAGACTTATTGTGACGGAGCATTCGATCTGAAGAAGATGCATTCCAACTTTGGATAGCATAGGCCTACCCGTTGAAGCTTTAATTTTGAGTGAATCGATCAGTGGCGTAACAAAGGGGGCAGAGGGGCAGCCACCCCGGGCGCATAACCAGAGGGGTGCAAAATTAGCTTTCAGTGGTACACAGTAAGCTTACTATGAAAATAACGATTAAAAGTCAACAAAAAGATTAAAGGGGGCGCAGTCATCAACCCTTGCCCCCCGGGCGCTGAAACCCTTCGTTACGCCACTGGAATCGATTAACGTTAAGATATTTTGTAATAGTTTATGTCAGTCTGTGTAAGTTAATTAATGTCATTAAAAGTTTGTCTATCAGATCGAGTCTTGTGGGTGGTCATTAGACCTATAGGCTAATTGACGTGCGATTAAAAAGTGGGAGGCTCTTTTTGACGAAGTTTTCATAATACATGAATGATTGATCATTGCAGTGGAACGTCCTTCATTGGCTGAAGTGGGCGGGACAATGGGTGCAGCCAGAACAAAATTTCGGATGGGTTTTAAGATTTCGGGGGGGGTTCCATTGGAAATGGTCGCAGAAGTTCAGGTTTTTGGGTATTTCGCATGTAAATTGTAAAAGCATATAGCCTATAACATTTCGGAAACTTATTTGGGGGGTTGAACCCCTAAACCACCCCCTAAATACGCCCATGGGCGGGACCGAGATATATAGGCGGTCTCAAAACACGATCCATCAACTAAAGTGGGCAGTCTCCAATCGTGTGCGGTTAGCGAAATGTGCGGTTCTTAGCTTATTCTAATGTTTGAATAATCAATTCGAGTGGCGGTTGTTCATCATGCGCAATAATTGAAGTCGGTTATATAATTAAGGTGACGGTTTCAAATGATGATTAACCAACTAACCAGTGGGTGGGATCTAATAGTGGGCTGTTATTGAAGTGGGCGGTTCTTGGACGTAGCTTGTCCTGATTCGTGAACAATTAGTTGCAGTAGGCCTATACAATCATTGAAGTTGATTTTAGAAGCAGCAGCGTCTCAAAACATGAATAACCAATTGCAATGGACCGTCTATAGCATAGTTTGGCGCGGAAGTGGGTGGTTCTTATCCTGATACATGAATAATTAAATCAAATGGGCGGTCTTTCATCGTCTGCTACTATAACAAAATGGGTTGGTCTTCAAAGTAGGCGGTCTCAAACATTGAAGATCGACAGCATGGGCGGTCTTTCGCCGTGGGTATTTCGCGGAGTGGGCGGTTCTTCGGCGTCGGTGGTCTCTTGTGATGTCACCGCTGTCCTCTTTAATCTTCATCAAAGTAATGAGGGTCGTTTCGAGAGCGGCAGAGAACGTTGCGCAGCTTCTTCCGTGTTCCAGAAATCGGTGTCTTCGTTCGCTGTGCACCAGAACACTACAGTAATCACACGTAAACAGGTAAATGTAAGCTTCATTAATTACATAAACGCACAGAAATCTGTAATATGTGTGTGCGTCGTGTTACGCGTATTGTTACGCTGTTTTGCTTGAGTCCCAGCGGGCTAGCCGCGGCGCCCGGGCACCGTCTGCCAACGTGTATGGCTGACCCGCTGGGGGAGGTAGAAGCGAAGGGAGAGGCTAGCGGAGAGGCAGAGGAAGGGGTAGAGGGAGGGTGAAGCGGAGAGGGAGGATGGCGTTCCTATGATATGCGTTATGAAGGTCATTTCAACCGTCTTAGGACGGGCAAACGTCTAGTATGTAATAAAAGAACATGTATGAAGCGCCTGCTTCAACCTATATTATAGGCTAATACAGGAATTTAACTTGGCTTCTTGAAGAACAATGAATTGGATTACGAATTTCCTTCCAGCTACCACAAATGTAAATAAAAATAATTTAAAAAATATAAATAAGTAAATAAATAAGTAAAGAACTAGTTAAACTAGATAAACAATTAAAAATAAATGACGAATAAATAGGCAAATACACATGAATAAATTAAAAGTAAATAAACTAATATAAATAAATTAATTAATAATAAATCACTAAATTACTGATAAAACTCAATAAATAAGTGACTAACTAAATAAGAAGATAACTAATTAAAAGTAATAAGCAAATAAATAGGTATGCACCGGAGTATGAACCGGAGCATGAACCGGAGCATGAACCGGAGTATGAACCGGAGCATGAACCGGAATATGAACCGGATTTCCAGTCGTCGGCCGCATTCGGTCAAGGTCATTGTAGGTCCTTGTGATCGGATGTGAAATACTCGGAGAAACAAATCCTGATGGAGGACGTCCACTGTTCACAACCAGATAACCATTCCTAAAATTTAAAAAAACAACCTACAGCTGGTACATATCAGCTGGAAACTGTAAGGTAAAAGTTAAGGCAGGGTATAGCCTAAGGGGCCGTCCATAAATGACGTCACGTTATTTTGGCCGATTTTAACCCCCCTCCCCCTCGTCACACTTCGTCACAAAAAGTAAGACCCCCTCTGAAAATGACGTCACAAAGCGCTGACCCCCTAAAACCAATTTCCATGGCGAACCAAAATGCTCCTTCATGGAACAAATAGCGAAAGCATGAATATTTTAAAATCTAACGGTGACCAAATATTGAATTAATTAGAAAATTATTAATAATGGTGCCCGTATACATTAAAATAATTAAAAAAATAATTAAAATTTAATCCTCAAAATTAGTGCTGTTATTATTAGAATTAAGTTGTTGTAAATTGTTAAATTTAATAACATAGACCTGGTGTGACGTCACACTACTCAGACCCCCACCCCCATGTCACACATCGTCACAAATTTCCGACCCCCCTCCCCTAGGTGCGTGACGTCATTTATGGACGGCCCCTAAGGTAAGCCAAGGTAAGGTGTGAGAGCGAGGCTAAGCGAGGTATGGCGAGGAGAGGTAAAGGCCAAGTAAGGTGAATTGAGAAAATGAAAAGTATGCAGGGATGCAGAGAGGGAGGCACGCATGGAGGAAGACAGGCAGGGAGAAATGCAGGCAGGCAGAGAAGTAGGGATCGATGTAGGGATGGTGGAAGGTATGCAGGGAGACACAGAGAGACAGACAGAGAGAGGGAGGTGTGCAGAGAGAGACAGACAGACAGACAGACAGAGAGAGAGAGAGAGAGAGAGAGAGAGAGAGAGAGAGAGGTGAGAGACAGACAGACAGAGACAGACAGAGACAGACACAGACAGACACAGACAGACAGACAGACAGAAGGAAGGACGGAAGAGAAGGAGGGAGCAATGACCATTCCTAAAATAACGAAGGACAACCTACAGCTGCTACAACAGCTGGAAAATATTTGGTGAAGGTTAAGGTTGCGTAAGACAAGGTCAGACGTGAATGTAACCCAAGGTCATGCGTGAAGCAGTGGTTCAATTGCTCGTCCACAGGTGGCGGATCTCCAAATCAATACAAATCCAAAACCTAAGGCGAATCTATAACCGATATAAAGATCGGTAAGTGCTACTCGGGTAAGCATAAAATCTGTGCATAATGGTCGATTGTTCTTGCAAAAACACATTTAGGTGATGGGTCTAATCTTTTAAGTAGTGGATCTCATAGTTCAGGTAGCGATCCTTAAATCCGAAGTGCCGCATCTCAGATCGGCGGAATTTAACCATAATATTATTGGCTTGAAGGCGAGATACGGCTAAGCGGGAGAAGGTTCAGCGAGGTGAGGTCGGGAGAAGTAAAGACCTCAAGGTACAAGATAATTAAGGAACGGCTAAAGTAAGATGAGGAAAGGCAGAACGTAAAGGGAGGGAGGGAGGGCATGGGACAAAGGAAGGAAAGAAGGAAGGAATAGATGGAGGAAGGAAGGAAGGAAAGAAGGAAGGAAGGAAGTGAAGAAGGAAGAAAGGGAGGGAGGGAGGAAGGAAGGAATCAAGGCAAGAAGGAAGAAAGGATGGAAAGGAGGAAGGAAGGAAAGAACGAACGAACGAAGGAGCAAACGAAAGAACCGACAAATGAATGAATGAATAAATGAATTAATGAACGAATGAATGAAATAGGTTTTCCTATAGCTCAATTGACTGGCATGGTCTCTCGACCTTGAACTGAAGTCCTTCCTTGACGTAAGAGGAGAGGCGCTGGCTCTACTCGATCGAAGATACCTTCCGTTGATTTCATCGCGGTCTTCTCGAAACTTCTGCTGAAACAAAAGTTCCACACAGAAATATATACAGTCAGCAAATTGAAAAATGATTCAGCATGATCGTCGTCGTCGTAATCATCATCATTCTCACCGATTCGATCACCTCATCATTATAGTCGTCGCCATTGCCAGGATATAAATGCATCTTCAACTTCGATCTTCATCATCATTTTCGCCGTCATCATCATCACGATGTCATCATCATCTTCATAAATGTTAATAACCACCATCATCATCACTGTTATTGTCAACATTGTCGTTGTTACTGTTACCACAATCATCATCATCAGTTCCTGACGCCAGCATTTGGCGGCGAAGGGTACGAATAAATGATCTCCATTGTCCTCGGTCATTTTTCAAGTCCACTGCTCCCCTTAGTGTTAGTCCAAGTGATGTTATGTCCTCATTTATGTTGTCTATCCAGCGTAGTCTTGATCTGCCTTTGTTTCTTTTTCCTTTGAATCTTGCATGCAGTGCATTGTGTGGGATTCGGTCAACTGGCATTCTCTCTACATGTCCATGTTTTCACAGTCATCGTCTTGGTAATTATTATGCAAATGCCTGCAACGTGTGTCGTGGCAACGCGTAGGTGTGAATAGGCCTACGATTGCTGCTTGTCGCTGTGCTGATTGTTGTTATCGTGTCAATATCAACAGTTCGTATCTGTGGCCCGTTGGTCTAGGGGTATGATTCTCGCTTTGGGTGCGAGAGGTCCCGGGTTCAAATCCCGGACGGGCCCGATTTTTTCATACTGCAAAGTTAATACATAATGGTCGCATTTACAAAAGTATAGGGTGACTCGATAGGTCGTGAACGATTTTGAATGCAGACAAATATATGTTATACACAATATAATATGGAAAGTTGTATACTGGAGGATAGGTTGTTCAAATGAGAATGTTACGCAAAAAAATTAGACCACTAGCTCACCTATTAAAATTTTAGCGCCAATATCCGTGACGTCATCAAATTCGTGCCAAGCAAGCGTGAACAAGCAGCATTATCATTGACTAGTGAATACGCCGATTAGGCAATGGCGGCCTTAAATGAATCGCAAATTAGGGCTCAAGCTATTACATTATTGGAAGAAATGTACAGTTACAGTGTTATATGAAAGAAATTGGGTCGTTCTAAATCGTGGATTAGCAAGTGGGCCAAACGCTACAAGCAGAGTCCAAACGAGAGGCTGCGGAATCGATATCACGGTGGTCGAAAGTCCGTGATGACTGCTGCCGCTCAAAAACTGATCAAACAGTCTAAATATAGACGAGGACAGAGTTTGCGAAAGTTTGAACGTCGGTTAAAAGACAAACGCCTTGCTAGAAGCAGAGACAATCAGGCGTTAGGCCTATATGCGGACGACGCTGAAATGGAAGAGTTTCAAGAGACAAAAAGTCCCAAAGTTAACTGATGCTTACAAAGTTCGCCGAGTAAACTTCGCGAAGAAGTTTAAGGATATTGATTGGTCGCGTGTTATGTTCAGTGATGAATCGCCCTTCAAACTCTACCACGTACCTAACAGTAAGAACGACGTTGTGTGGGGATCACAAGAAAGTTCTGTTCCGTGCGCTCCATGTGCACTGCAGGTGAAGTTCAGTCCCTCAGTTCTGGTGTGGGAGGCATGACATCTCTTGGATTAACAAAACTTCATATCATTCCAAATAAAACTTCAGTCAATTCGAGTTATTACATTAATGAGATACTGGAGAAAGAGGTCAAATTAATTAATTATGTGTGGATTAACAATGATGGTCGTACAATATTGTTTTCGGCCTAAATGGACGTTTGCTTGGCACGAATTTGATGACGTCACGGATATTGGCGCTAAAATTTTATTAAGTGAGTTAGTAATCTAATTTTTTTGCATAACATTCTCATTTGAACAACCTATCCTCCAGTATACAACTTTCCATATTATATTGTGTATAACATATATTTGTATGCATTCAAAATCGTTCACGACCTATCGAGTCACCCTATATGATGGTAAGTGTCGTACCATTGGAGAAATGGATCTTCTGTTTCGACCTCCGAAGGTTGTTGACTCCTCCAAATGAAGACCGTTAGATCTTCCTACTGTTCAACAGTAAACATAAATACCTGTAGACCTAGGGAGAATGCCAGTTGAAGAATCCCACACAATGCACTACACGCAAGATTCGAAGGGAAAAGAAACAAAGGCAGACCAAGACTACGCTGGATAGACAACATCAATGAGGACATAACATCACTTGGACTAACGCTAAAGGGCGCAATGGACTTGACAAATGACCGAGGACAGTGGAGGTCATATTATTGATACCCATCGCCGCCAATTGGATGGCGTCAGGATCTGATGGTGATGATGATGATGATGAAACACACATACATCCGTCCATTCATCCATTTATCCATCTATCTATCCATCCATCCATTCATCCATCCATCCATCCATCCATCCATCCATCCATCCATCCATCCATCCATCAGTCAATTATTCCGTCTACCTATTAACCCATCTATTAATATATCGTTCCATTAAAGAGTCCATTCATTCATCAATCAATCCATCCATCCATTCATCCATCCACTCATTCATCCAACATTCTGTCATTCCATCATTCCTTTATTCAGTTCATCCATCCATCCATCCATCCATCCATCCATCCATCCATCCAACCATCCAACCAACCATCCATCCATCCATCCGTCCATTCATCCTTTCATCCTTCAATAATTCCATTATTCCATTAATAATTCCATTCATTTATTCATCCGTACAGTCGATCCTTTGTTCACTTTATCCATCCATTCTTCCCTCAGAGGCTGAAGAGAAGGCTTAAAATAACTAAGAAAGCAATCACTGTTAAAAGGTTTTCTATTGCATCGATTGATCTTGCAATAATTCTAAGCCGAGAATATCCGCCTGCTTATAGGCTACGTCGTACAAGGTCGCGCAACATATGGTATTGATGCGTGTGGAGTGCAGATGGATGGTTGGGTTAGTGCGTGGGTTGATGGGTGCAGGTTGGTTGGTTTGGATCGTTGGGGGTTAGTAGATGGATGAAGTGCTGGGTGGATGGTTTGGAGGGTGAATGTTTCGGTGAGTGAATGGGATGGATAGTGGGTGATTGACGGGTTGGCGCGTGAGCGGGTGGGTGCATGGTTCGGTGTGTTTGCTTTGGGGTTGGTGGGTTATTTTGGGTGTGGGATGATGGGTGGGTGTGGGTGGGTTGCGTCGGAGTGGACGTGTGGGTTGGGTGAGTGTAGGTGGGTTGAGTTTTGGATATGAGTAGATTGGTTTAAATGGGTGGGTTTATGTGGGTGGGTGGCTATGGGTGGGTGGGTTTTGGGTGGATGGGATTATTTGGATGCGCCTGGCTTGGTGGGTGAGTTGGTGGGTGGGGTTGGGTTTTTGGATCGGTGGGTGAGACTTGGGTGAGATTGGGTGGGTTTGGGTGGGATTGGGTTGGATTGGGTGGGTGGATGGGCACAGGATAGCTGCTGATGTGAGTGAATGGTTTGGTGGATATTTTGGTGCTTGGGTAGAAGGATATGCAGATGGTCGATGAATTACTTGGTGAATGGTTGGGTGAGTAGGCGGATGGTTCAATGTTCATTGCATGTGTTGTGAGTGGGTTGGTGGCTGAGTGAGTGGGGATTGCAGCGTAACTCTTTTTTAAGAGTGACGTCTTGTTGTTATTAGAGCGAGTGTTGATAATTTGATTGGCAGGTACATCAGGTTTTAATCGACAAACCAAATGCCGACGATTTTTTACAGCCTCAAGGCAGGTCTCTGTAACTAAGAACACGCCAAGTGCCTAAAGTCAACACTTAACGAGGCTCCGTCAGATGGATGGATGGATGGATGGATGGATGGATGGATGGATGGATGGATGGATGGATGGATGGATGGATGGATGGATGGATGGATGGATGGATGGATGGATGGATGGATGGATGGATGGATGGATGGATGGATGGATGGATGGATGGATGGATGGATGGATGGATGGATGGATGGATGGATGGATGGATGGATGGATGGATGGATGGATGGATGGATGGATGGATGGATGGGAGAGAGGGAGGGATGCATGGCCGTAAATCGTGGGGAGGGAAGGGAGGGAATTCCCTCCCCACTTTTAAGCGTGGGGAGGGAACGTGAACGAATTCCCTCCCCTCTATTGGAAGTTTGGAATATTGTTTTGCTCAATACATTAATTAAATAATTATGATTCCTACACAATGCTGTTATATGGGCTTCTTAAAGTAATTATACATACTTTCCAAGTGCAATTTTCCCTCCCCACGTGTCGAAACTGATTTACGGCCCTGGATGGATGGAGGGAGGGAAGATGGAAGAATGGAAGAATGGATGGCTGGATGGGTGGGTGGACGTTCGGATGGATGGAGGGAGGGAGCGAGGGACGCAGGGAGGGACGGATGGACGAAGGAATGGAAGGAAGGATAGGAATTGATTACATGCTTTCTCCTACATTTCTCTGAAGACTGAAGGCGGGCTTGATTTGATAGAGCGCCGCTATTTAAACTGTTCTTTTGAACCTACCCCATCCTCTCTTCTGCACCATCTCGTGACCGCCATCACCATCAGGGTAACCTCGCGCTTTATCCGCAGCATGAAACACCCACCCACCCCCTCCGCCCCAACCCACACTCCCCGGATTCTACCCTGGCACCGGAACGGAATAAACAAATGTTCCCTCTAAGTTGCGCGGTTGCACGACCGTGAAGTTCATTTAAAAATGCCGCGCAGCAGTAACTGTTTTGAAATTCCAGGCAGAAGTTTTGGTAGGAAATACATATTTACTTATGATTTAAAGTTTGGTTGAACTGGCCATTTAATTTTTAACCTACTTAAGCCGTGCATCTTCCTTAATAAAAAAAGACATTATTACAAAAGTGTATTTAGTCAGTGCTGTAGTCTGTAGTTACAATTTACAATCACAAATGTTTCTAAAATGTGCTGCTATGCTTTATTGCTCACGCGGAAATAAGGCTGCTAAAACAACCAGAGGGAACGTTGGTCACTTGTGGAACTGATTCGATATAACGCCGGTACACATTTTTGGAGACTATGTATTTCCTATTATCAAGTCTATGATATGGAGTGTGGTGTTATACAGATCAGAGACATGGACTCTAAGGAAGGAAGACATCAAAAGATTGGAGGCCTTCGAGATGTGGATATGGCGAAGAATGGAGAGAGTCAGCTGGATGGATCGGAGGACAAATGAAGACATACTACAAATGGTGGACGAAAAAAGATCCATGATAGGGATAATACGAAGCCGAAAAAGAAAATGGTTAAGCCACATCATGAGGGGAGACTCCCTTCTAAGAATTATAATTGAGGAAAGAATGGAGGGAAAGAAGACACGAGGAAGACCGAGAATGATGTTGTTGGACTGGATGTTGGAGGAAGATTACAGTAGGCCTAAACTGAAGGAAGGAGCCAGAAAACGTGATGAATGGCAAAATTGGACGTACGAACCTGCCTAACAAGGCAGAGAACCAAAAGAAGAGACATTTGTGTCGCGCTGAGGAATATCGGGGATTTATGCTTAGGCCTACGGTTACATTTACGTCATAAGGCTCGAGAAAACAGTCATAGACGCTCCATGGCCTAACTGCTTTGACGAAACGAGTTACCTTGATGATGGATGGATGTATGGATGGATGAATGAATGAATGAAGTGATTAATCAATGGATGGATGGATGGGTGGAAGGATGGAGCGATCATTTACCCTATACCTTATCTCATTGTGTTTGCCAGAAGTATATTATGATCTCTGCGGAATGAAACAAATGTCCGGGAAATACGAAAATTAATAATAATATATTATTATTATTATTATTATTATTATTATTATTACTACTACTACTACTACTACTACTACTACTACTACTACTACTACTACTACTACTACTACTACTACTACTACTACTACTACTACTACTACTACTACTACTACTACTACTACTACTACTACTACTACTACTACTACTACTACTACTACTACTACTACTATTATTATTATTATTACCTGGAGCCGGACTGTGTGCCTTGAGATCCTCCGTTGACGAGGCCCCACTTCCTCTGTTCTGTCCTCTGGGGATACTTGAAGCACGGTCACTCAGGAGGTACTTGGACGCCCAGTTGAGGTCCCCTTCGATCCGACTGGCCTCTGGGTTCACCCATCCGTGGTCCTCCTCATCCTCGTCGCTGTTCAACTGAGCCAGGATCCGCGCCCTTGAATTCGAACCACCGAAACTGCTACCGCGAGTGTAGACCTTGATCATCGGGGTCTTGGAGAACTCCATTGGTGCTTATTTGGTTAATGTTCTTGCGGAAAGCAAAGTGCTCGGAATGAATGTTCCGGGGTTAAATATTCCTCCTGATGGTTATCGTATAGTCAGCCAACGATCCTGCAATAGTATTCAACAATTTGCGATTTAGAGATTGTTTATTCAGTCGTTCAGTTTTAATGTTCCTTCACTTGATGCTCCTTTCCTCGTTCAGCTTTAATGTTCCAAGTGTTCCGTCAACAACGTTCAATCTCCGTTCCTTCGAAAATTCCGTTCCTATAACCAACGACTTTGCCACTCCCTTTCAGAAGAACCTCGATCGAGCAACTACCCTGCCAGGAATGTCCTTAATATCGCAACGAACTCAACGCCGCGAAATCCAATCTTGCCACTAAGCGTTCCAACGACAACACCCTTTATACAACTGCTACAAACACAGTGCACGCTTGCATGCATACATACATGTATGCAGACATACACAGTAACATATATGCCTGCAAGTGCATATACATAAAGTATACAGAGAGATATATACGATACTATGCCTACGAGCAGCGGCGATTAGCGAATCGCAGAACTATTAGTGACACTCAGTCAAATGCCTGCGTTACATCAAAATAAACAAGAAATTCCTTTCAGTGCGCCCCACTGTGCTAGCTATGTCATATATATATATATATATGTATATATGCCTATATATACTGTACATATATGTGTAAACATACCTGTATTTACGGTATCATACATATATACACAATATTACATATGCATATAGTTATATGCCTATATACACTGTACATATACATGTATGTGTACACATATCTGTATTTACGGTATCATACATACATATATACATCCATACATGTATACATACATACATATAAATATCATCATCATCATCATCGGGATCCATGGGCCGAAGGCCCGTAGGTGTCCAACGCTTGTATCGGATCCATGGGCCGAGGCCCTTTAGGAGTCCAATGCTTGCATTGGATTTCATTCGTATTTTTCTTTACGAACGGAGTATCTGCACCCATCCGTTCGACCTTCGCACTTCTCCCTTAAAGAGAGTTGCAGGCTTAGGACTGGCTCTGATATCCACATGTGGTATCAAAGGCGGCGATGCCACCCACGTTTGCCAGCTTTTTCAGGGTTCCTGCTGAGCCTGTCCACCTCGCGTAGCGCCCTAAGGTGGTACTTCGGCCAAGACCTTCACCACTGATGGCATAGCCTCAGCAGGCACTCCCCTACGGACTGTTGCCACCCCCTCACCACGTTGAGGTGTGAGTCGGACTTTGAAAATATACGTATACGTATACCTATACTACGTATATATATATAGATACTAAACTATAATGACCGGCTTTTCCTCTTTGGTCTCTATGTATACTGCTTAAAAGACGTTTCTTTTTCCACGGGGTTTCGTGCTGAGAGCTTCTCTGTATAGTTATTCTAAGAGAGGCGCTATAAAAATCTAAAGATACGATACGATACTATACGATGCATGCATGCAGTCATGCATACATACATACATATTACATCCATACATAGCCTACATACAAGTATACGTAGGCCTATGCAAGCTCAGCATGGTTTTGGTGTACCATCGGTTGATGCCTTGCGCATTACACTTCGATGCCATACGCAATTTTATGCATAGTCCCTTATATAAAATTATACATAAATATGTACATGTATGTATGTACGTATGTACATGCATATGTAGCGGGTTGCGTCTTCTGGTCGCGTCTCCGCAGCCTTGCTGCCCTCTCGAGGTGCTAAACTCGAGCGCGTCGGTTGACTAGACCAGGCGCCTTTCTCTGGACCGGGGTTTGTCAGTCCCCATTCGACAGAAGGCTCGACATTACTATTAGATCTATTGGTCGACGTGGCTCCTACTGCGATGTGGCTAGCCTCATTTAGGGCGTGGTAGTTTACCTTAGGCAAGCCTAGAAGTCTTGCACTTCTTCTCGGCAGGCAGGTTACCTCCCCTTTACCTTCATTAGGCTCATCCGCAGCGCCATCGACCTGATACCTTGCTTTTGACGAGTGGCCCGAGTGAGGCGCGATAGAAGTGCTTTCTATGACTTGATATTCTACCAAGCCAGGGTTGGTGCTATGGTCCATTCTTTCTCTCTCTTTCCCCATTTCCATTTCATTAAGACGGTTAATAACAGAAGTCATCGTCTCTAACTGTCTCTGTTCTGTCTCATTTCGTCGCTGTTCTGTCTCCAACTGTCTCTGTTCTGTCTCTAACTGCTTATGTGTCGTTTCATGCAATTGTCTTATCAAATCCAGGATCAACTCATCCGTACGACCCTGTCTCTGGTCCATTCGTTCGAACTGATAGTCCATTTTGTCTAACACATCAGTCATGAGCACATTATCGGACATTTGAGAGTCTCCTCTACATGAGTCCAAAACTATCCTCCTTCCTTCTTCTTCTTCCTCAACCATCCGTGGATTGACAGAAGCTTCTGACATTTCAAAGTTTATTACTACAAGCTGTAACCATCAATCTCTAACACAATTTTAGTTAACACTCTACGATTAGTTATGCAATCATTCACACATCACCATGTAAACTGAATCCGCGAATAGAGTCTAATTCTTTTACTCTTATCTAATGTCTTACCCCTTTATTAGCGTTAGGGACGTATGGGTCTCCTATGACTAATACTCAGACGACGTGCCTCAGCTCTCTCAGCGTGACTGCTCCACAGAAAGTAACGTAGCTTGTGCGTCCTCGTCTGAATTCCTCTCGCTGGCGTCAACACGTTTGCAGCGGCGTCAGTTCCAGTGCTTTATCGAAGACTTCCTCTCGTCTGCTCCAGTCCTCCTCGTCTGGTTCGTTTCCAGATGCAAAGTTCGGACAATCGATACTTATCGCAATCTACTCATAATTTGCACTTAAGAACACTTCAATTAACATTAACGAAACTCTTAATTACTTTCACGAGTTACGGGCCCAGCTACTTGTTACGACGACGACATCCTTCCTCGTCTCCATCCAGCGTTTCGTCTATCGGTCCTCGTCTCGTTTAGACGGCAATCCACGATCCGGCGGTCCTCCAACGGATCTTCGCCTGCAGTACCTTCTCTCCGACTGCTTCTTCCGACTGGGCCACGAATTTGCGCATCCTGCCCTTGTATAGACCAAAACCCTCGATGCGACATAGCTCTCTTCCCATTGGCTATCTACTGCATCATGCTTTGCACACGGCCCGGAGGTATTTCTACCCCACCCACATCTGTGGTGCTTAACTGAATAACTTCCTTAAGGCCTGGATAACCTGCTTAAGCCTGGATAATTATGTAGCTGCTGACTCTACTCAGCCTTCCTTTCGCTATACGGGTTGTGGGCCGTTATACGGTCTCACACTCGCCGCCCCTTACAACGCTTTCAACTATCGGGTTGAAAGGAATAACAGTCTTATATCCTATATAATACTGTTATGCATCATGTAAGAACCTAACACATAATTTTCCAGCTTAACAAACTTTTGCTCCAATTGCTATTATCAAGCAGTCCATATGCATTCACAAACATCAGGTTTACGCGTCTCAACATCATCCAATAGTCTTCCACAAAGTAAGCAATCATAAGCATCGTTTAGTGAACAGTCTCTGCACATAAATTCATATACGCTTCTTCCATTAGATCTTCATCCTTAATCTAATCAATTGCGTATGCCTTATCTATGCTTCAGTTACACAGATCATCTCATCAACATCAAGCAACAGTTTAACATCTACGCAGTTCTATCCAAACTAGTAATCATTGCAGTTTACATATTACATCCAATCATATTCATCAGTAATCAAATCATTTCGTATCTTTTATCCATGTTTCCTTTCACACAGATCATCCATAATCTCCCTTAACATCTTACGCAGTCTATTCTAACTGGTATTCAAATCAGTGAAACATTAAATCATCATAATCAACTATCATGCCAGCAGCATCATAAGTTTTCGTAGCAGTTACAGTTCAGTTCATCTGCTTAATCATCATAATCATATACGAACAAATCTATCAATCTCGTGCAATTTCTCAGCTTAGGATGTGTAGGCACATCTCTTTAACAACATTTTATACGACAGAAATCTAATTCTTTAACGAGCCTACAGATCAGATTCATATGATCTCGACGGATCATCGCACGACGCTTCAGAACATTTCCGAATCTTAATTAAACGGCAGAGTTCCTTAATTAAACACTTTCGCTTCGCTCGTTTCAGATCTAAGGCCTACAGAGAATTTATTCGTTGTCTCGGTAACGAATCGGTCGTTGCGCGTTTCGTTACGGTCGGAAAAGAACAGACCAACTCCACGGTTGATTCCTCAGGAAGTAGAGCGTGAAAGTGACCGCTTCTATATTCCACCCGTCTAACCCAGTGTAAGCGTAGAGACCGGAGTGACCTTGTAGGAATTCCTGCTCTGGCATCGGCAATGGTTGCATCAGATAGTCTCCGAGGAGATACACAGCGAGGGACCATAGTCCTGCACTCCAGTGTGGATACATCTCCCACGGTTCCGCAGCGGTGACGGCCACTTGCCAACCGTTACCCGCGGTCGGCATCCAGGTTCCGGCGCGGATGCTCCACATCTCGAAGACCTCACGTGCTTCCCTTGCTCTATTGACGGCCTGAATTGTCACCAACATTGCAGGTAGCGGGTCCCGGACGTCATTTAGTGGTGGCATCAACGTACGCAATTCTGCAATGACTTCTGTGGTGAGACCAACGTGCCCTCGATTAAAGAAGTAATTTAGGATTCGCCATAGGTGACCCGCAGAGTGGATCCTCCAACTAGGATCGCTCAAACTCATCCGTCGCGATTGAACCAACGTCGTCGTTGCTGGGAGGTTAGGCTGTTGGCGCGAATTACTCGTCGTTGCCAACGGATCAGGTGGCGAAATGGGTGATAAATTCCCACCAGTACCGTGTAAAGCGACACCTCCATTCGGCTGCTGCGGCGGTAGAGTGCCCCCGGAGGTAGACAGCGGAACATTTTGTCCCAGATCTACTCCTGGTCCGGTCGCGAACAAACAATCCGTTATATTTTGTCCCGGAGCGTTCATTGACGACTGGTCCATTGGCATTCCACCACACGGATACTGCCAAGAAGCCATGATAATAAGCAACCTGTAGTAGTTGTCGAACGAAAACACTTCCTTTGCTATTACACTCTGCGGTCGTTTCCTCTCTAGTCTCTCACGTTCAAACAGTGACTGACTTCCTTTGCCGCCTTCACACATATTAGAAGGCCCCGATGCCTGGTCCGGTATGGCACTGACAAATCGGTTTTTGGGTCCTGGCCCAAATTTGGCTCGCTTGTCATCCTCTAATCTTCCTCGTCTCCTCTTTCGCTCCTCGAGGTGGCATGAAGTCGGTCGCGACGGCTTCATCTGTGACCTCTGACCCTTAAGCAACGGTCGGACAACTTTTGAGGTCTGCATTCGACTGCCTGCCTCCCCTCTTCTCTTCAGCTGTGGCAGATCTGGTGAACCCTTCGTCTTCCGTTTCAAACGATTCGCAGATATTTTTCCCACAGAACAGACATTCACCTGTTTCTGTAAATTCCTACTTAATTGTACCAATCTCTCATGTTGTCCATCTTTCATCACATGTGTTCCAGCCTGAACAGTTTCATCCCCGTTTTTCCATAACGGCTTCAACGCTGTCTCAACATCTTGTGCTGACAACTGGCGAATTACAGCACAATTCAACGAAGCTTCATCTGTGTTAACTGCTTCACAGACTTCTACAGCTTCTACTTCACACTTCAACCCTTTTGTTAACTTAATCTCTTTCTCTGTGTTATTCATCACACGGAGAGTCAAATCCATCTCTCTTTTTGCTAGCACTGTTCCTGCTATTAACAAACCATTTGGCAACACAGTAGGTTTTGTTGCCCAATCCAACGGTGTTGTCTGTAAATTTGGCAGAACAGCGTACGCAGCAATGTCTACTTCACTGTAAGCTGGCACTACAACATCTTGTGCTGCTGCTATGCGGCGTACTTGTGAAGCTTCTGAGCGGAAATGCAATTTCGCTCGTTGTCCATCCAACTCAATCCAATCTTTCTGACAATGCCAAACTACATTATTTTCTTTCATGAAACTTAACCCTAACAATACGTGAGAAACTTGTGGACTTACAAGCGCTGGCACCCAGTAAATCTTCCCATTTACTTTCAACTTCATTTTTGTTTCGCCAATCACCTGGATTTTACTGTTATTTGCTGCTACAAGTTTTTGATTTGATGGCCTCAAATCTCGGCCCTTAATCAATTTCGATGGAGCTAGCGCCATCTGGCTGCCAGTATCTAAGAGACAAAGTGTCTCCTTCCCATACAAAGACATCTTTAGGTAAGCACTATCGCTTCCCTTCACGTATCTTACATTGTTCGTTTGCGCAGCATAATCGTACTGATTTCCATTTCCAAAATCAGTTCCTTGCTGTTCCATTCTGTATGGACATTGTCTCCAGAAATGAAATAACTCATTACAGTAGTGACAACGTCTTTCTTGGTGTGGATTCATCTGCCAGTGACGATCCATCCTCCTTCTATTTTGGTTCTGCTGCGGTCGATGATAGAAAGAGTTTTGATTACCATGAGGCTGTCGTCGATTGACGTCATTCGTTCCACGTCCATTGAAACGAAACCCTCTATTGTCAAAACTATTTCTGTTACCTACGTTCACTGCTTTTACTACATGTGCATATCTGTTTGAATGTCTGACATTTCTATATTCAGCACGTTTGAAACCTTCGTATCTGATTGCTGCAGCATACGCTTCATCAAGCGTTCGTGGATTTGATTCCCACGTTTTAAGACTAACCTCTCTGTCTCCAACAGCATCTAAAAACGATTTCACAGCAATTGCGTCTCGGTGAGGAGTATTTCTTCCAGGATATGCGAGCGTTACTAGTCTCTGCACTTCTGAAGTTAAAGCTCCTAACGATTCATCACGCCTTTGACGTTTCGTACTTAATTCAACTTGATAAAGTGCCTGGTAACTCTTATTGCTATAACGATCCTGCAATTTGCGAATTACCTCTTCGGTCGTCTCAAGTTCATCCAACTCACCTTCTAAAATTAACTGAGCTGCATCCTCAGTCAAAGAACATATCAACTGGTTTTTACTTTCAAGATTTCCCCATTGATTTTGAACTCTGATTATCTCAAATCTTTTTAGAAATTGATCTAACGAAGATCGACCTGAGAAAGAACCAAGCAAAATGCTACTGCGTGGCCTCTCTACAAATTGACTAACATCATTTTGACGTGACCTCAGCTCATGCGCATTCGTTTGCGACGAAACAGACCTGTTAGGTATTTCATTTGACAACCCAACGCTTCTATTATCTTTTGCCTGATTTATCTCAGTAGACCAAATCGGAATCCTACTTTCATGACCATACGTTTGCGCTCCAACGTGACTAAAAATTGGCCTCCTAGCGAATGACATGTCAGAACGATCGTAGCCTCGTTCTGCATACATTGAATTTGGTTGACTTGTGCTTATCGGTATAACAGCAGATGGTGGTGCATATGAACGATTGTCCAGGAATTCGTTGTAATGGACAATTGTTTGTCTTTCATTGCCATGGTTGATATGACTGGATCTTTTGGAGGTGACAGGATTATTTGTCGACAGAGTGGCGTTTGAGAAATGAACTCCATTGAATTTTTGAGCAGCACTTCTCGCCGTTTGACTCATTTCCTCTTTTTCAGAATTACGCATATCAAGTTGGACCCAAGCCGGCGGGTTATGTGTGTTTCCCCTGGTCATGTCTGCGTGTTTGAGGTGCCATCTATCGTGTGTTTGAAAGGAATCTTTTTGAAACCTTTGAGAATCCCTGTCCCTTTCTAGTGACAATATTTGCGAATTCCTTTCATTTGCTCGATTCACACTTTCAAATTCATCTTCAGCAAACCTAATTACGTTATCAAATGTATTTGCATCATTCACTTCATTCACGTTTACATTTGCACGTCTATTTATATCGGTTTCACTGCTTCTTTGAGTATCACCGACAGTTCCATTCATTTCAACAACCATCATTTCTACATTAACAGTTCTATCAACAGCATCAACATTACGCCTATTCGATACTATTCCTTCTGTCGAATCGTCCCATTCTCGTGCGTCAGTGTAGCGGGTTGCGTCTTCTGGTCGCGTCTCCGCAGCCTTGCTGCCCTCTCGAGGTGCTAAACTCGAGCGCGTCGGTTGACTAGACCAGGCGCCTTTCTCTGGACCGGGGTTTGTCAGTCCCCATTCGACAGAAGGCTCGACATTACTATTAGATCTATTGGTCGACGTGGCTCCTACTGCGATGTGGCTAGCCTCATTTAGGGCGTGGTAGTTTACCTTAGGCAAGCCTAGAAGTCTTGCACTTCTTCTCGGCAGGCAGGTTACCTCCCCTTTACCTTCATTAGGCTCATCCGCAGCGCCATCGACCTGATACCTTGCTTTTGACGAGTGGCCCGAGTGAGGCGCGATAGAAGTGCTTTCTATGACTTGATATTCTACCAAGCCAGGGTTGGTGCTATGGTCCATTCTTTCTCTCTCTTTCCCCATTTCCATTTCATTAAGACGGTTAATAACAGAAGTCATCGTCTCTAACTGTCTCTGTTCTGTCTCATTTCGTCGCTGTTCTGTCTCCAACTGTCTCTGTTCTGTCTCTAACTGCTTATGTGTCGTTTCATGCAATTGTCTTATCAAATCCAGGATCAACTCATCCGTACGACCCTGTCTCTGGTCCATTCGTTCGAACTGATAGTCCATTTTGTCTAACACATCAGTCATGAGCACATTATCGGACATTTGAGAGTCTCCTCTACATGAGTCCAAAACTATCCTCCTTCCTTCTTCTTCTTCCTCAACCATCCGTGGATTGACAGAAGCTTCTGACATTTCAAAGTTTATTACTACAAGCTGTAACCATCAATCTCTAACACAATTTTAGTTAACACTCTACGATTAGTTATGCAATCATTCACACATCACCATGTAAACTGAATCCGCGAATAGAGTCTAATTCTTTTACTCTTATCTAATGTCTTACCCCTTTATTAGCGTTAGGGACGTATGGGTCTCCTATGACTAATACTCAGACGACGTGCCTCAGCTCTCTCAGCGTGACTGCTCCACAGAAAGTAACGTAGCTTGTGCGTCCTCGTCTGAATTCCTCTCGCTGGCGTCAACACGTTTGCAGCGGCGTCAGTTCCAGTGCTTTATCGAAGACTTCCTCTCGTCTGCTCCAGTCCTCCTCGTCTGGTTCGTTTCCAGATGCAAAGTTCGGACAATCGATACTTATCGCAATCTACTCATAATTTGCACTTAAGAACACTTCAATTAACATTAACGAAACTCTTAATTACTTTCACGAGTTACGGGCCCAGCTACTTGTTACGACGACGACATCCTTCCTCGTCTCCATCCAGCGTTTCGTCTATCGGTCCTCGTCTCGTTTAGACGGCAATCCACGATCCGGCGGTCCTCCAACGGATCTTCGCCTGCAGTACCTTCTCTCCGACTGCTTCTTCCGACTGGGCCACGAATTTGCGCATCCTGCCCTTGTATAGACCAAAACCCTCGATGCGACATAGCTCTCTTCCCATTGGCTATCTACTGCATCATGCTTTGCACACGGCCCGGAGGTATTTCTACCCCACCCACATCTGTGGTGCTTAAACTGAATAACTTCCTTAAGGCCTGGATAACCTGCTTAAGCCTGGATAATTATGTAGCTGCTGACTCTACTCAGCCTTCCTTTCGCTATACGGGTTGTGGGCCGTTATACGGTCTCACACATATATATATACACACACACACACATATATATAATGGGATTCTTTCAAGTTGTAGGAATGCCTTCGGCTGTCTACGGCCCATTTTTACACTATCCATTTGCGGTTTCCGGGCGCTGAGTATTACATCCGCATTTAAGATACGACATTTATCGTTAAATTTTTTTACAAACACAAGCTATAATCTAGTGCTTAGCGGGATAGAAATAGCCTAGAATGTCAAAGGAAAGGTCGGCGGTTCAAACTTCGCTATGGCAGAAATGTGCTTCTACATTCCTTCTCTATGCACCAGCAGCGCCCCTAGCCAGCACAGCTCTAATAGTACACTGACCGTACACTGTCGGTGGGAAGATTAGATGAGATGGAGAGGACTGGCCACCAGCCATCATATACCAAGGCTGAGAAAATGAAGTCGCTAACACTTCAAACCCATGGCTGTCTCAAGGCTATAGCTTAAGGTACCGCTCTTCTTCTTACAAACATACACATTCACATATATAAATATATTTATATATGTATATATATATTTATATATGTATATATATATATTCATATACATGCCTGTGATATCTACCTGTATATATAAATATACAAATATTTCTTTATTTACGTAAGTGTGTAGAGTCGGTGCAATCTGTTGGAATTCGAAGAGTTGGATAAGCGTTGAGGCTTTGATCGACGAGTGTATCTTACTTGGCAGAGAGAGTGGCCGACGGATGGAAAGGAGGGGGAGGAGGAGTGGATGGGGAGGAGGAGGAGCAGGAGCAGGAGGAAGAGGAATAGGGGAGGAAAGGAAGGAGGAGAATAAAATGATGATGAGGAGGAGGATGAAGAGGAGGAGGAGGAGGAGGAGGAGGAGGAAGAGGAATAGGGAAGGAAAAGAAGGAGGAGGATAAAAGGATGAGAACCAGGAGGATCATGAGGAGCAGGAGAAAGAAGAGGAGAAGCATAGGGAGGAGGAGGAGGAAGAGGAAAAGTAGGAGAAGGGAGGAAGGAGGAAGAGGAAGAGGAGGAGGAGGAGGACAAGAAGAAGAAGAAGGAGATGAAGGTAGAAGGAGGAGGAGTAGAAGGAAAAGGAGGTAGAGGAAGAGGAAAGAGTGAATGAGAAAGAAGAGGAGGAGGAGTGGTGGAGGAGGAGGAGGTAGAAGAGGTAGAGGAGAAGCAGGAGGAGGAGATGAAGGAGGAGGACAAGGAGAGGAAGAGGAGGAGTAGGAGGAAGAGGAAGAGGAGAAAAAGGAGTAGGAGTAGGAGGAGGTGGAAGAGGAGTTGGAGGAAAAGGAGGAAAAGGAATAGAGGTGCAAGAGCGGGAAGGGCAAGAGTAAGAGGAGAAGTAGGAAGACGAGTAGAAAGAAGACTAGGAGGAGGAGCAGGAGGAGAAGGAGCAGGAGGAGGAGGAGGAGGAACAATAAGAGGAGGAAGAGTGGCAGAGGACAGCAGAAGAAAGATTAGGAGAAAGGGGATGATGGATTAAAGGGTGAAGTTGAGAAAGAAAAGGAGGATTGGAGGAGGAAGAAGAGGGGGAAGAAAAGGGTCGTGGACGGATAAAGGAGGTGGAAGATAGAAGGCGGATCGGTGGATCAGAGGGAAAGATGAGAACCAGGAGGAAGAATTGAAAAGAATAATAATAATCTATAGGTTTATTATTTCAAACTGGCACACCGCAGTATATGATTGCAATTCACAGTGTGAACAGATGATCACAGGCTATTACAGGTGTAGAATTTAGATGTTTGGCATCCATGAAAGGATGCAAGGCGCCCATCTGTCCTACTGCTCATTTTACCAACGCCACCTGGCGAGTGAAAGGCTGCGTCGACCTTTGGGAGGGTAGCAGGACGCGGATGCTGATCTTCGTGCCAGAGTGTTACCATTACCCTAAACCCCTCCCAAATCAATCGGTGTAAGAATTAATCTAGCGTGGATGGATAAAGGAGGGGAAGATGGAAAGAGGTTAGGAGGGGAATGATGAGAACCAGGAGAAGGAATTGAAAGGAGAGGAGGAACGTGGAAAGAGAAACAAGAGGAAGAGGAGGCTGGATGGATAGACGAGGAGGGCAGCATTAAGAGAGGAGCGGAAAAGCCGAGAAGGAAGATGAGGGAAGAGGATGGTCCATGGGTATTAGGGCTACGAAGGGAGGCTGCTTAAGAAAAGAAGGGGAGGAAGAAAGTATGGGGTGGGGGCGGAGCCCCAGAAGCCGACGCAATTTTGAGCATTTGATACCAAATGGAGTACATTTTGGGCTCTAATTTACCTCAAATTTTTCACCGATGATTTCGATATAAAAGTACCTAAGGCATACAGAGCTGTGAAAAATATGACTTTATTATATAAATAAATAAAGGTTTTAGGTTTTAGAAGAATACCACTCTCAGTCGCAACATTAAAAATTGAAATGTCCTCCTATAGGCTTCTACCGCGAGCCTTAGTCGAATTTTAAAAAGCGAAAAAAGTAAAGTAACTGTTTTTAGAGTGAAATTATACAGCAACATTCTGCACTGAATTCTGCTAGACTTGAGTTCAGCGGCTTTAGCCTGACCCTTTATTTTATCAGCAGCAGGGCCAGTGATTTGTTGGGGAGGGAGCTACTAGAATGTCTGAGTGAGGGAATTGCGAGCGCCGTAGGCGCGAAGCTGCGATTGCCGAAGGCAAGAAGCCCCTAACGACTAGGGGTATGGGGGAGCGTCGTAAGCTCCAACATCTGGGTCTGGGGCGGAGACCCAGGAGCCGACGCAATTTTGAGCATTTGATACCAAAATGGAGTGCATTTTGGGCTCTTGTTTACCTGAACATTTTCAAAAGTTGGGAGGGACCGTCCCAACCTGTTCGAAAGTTGGGGGGGGACGCGTTCCACGGGTCCCATAGGGTGGTTGCGCATATATGGATGAGGGATGGAAATATGTTATAGTAGAATTAGAAGTTGGATGAGCGGTGAAAGCATGGCTAAAATATGCTTTAAATAATTTTACGACGCTCATTCCTTCATTCATTCATTCATTCATTCATTCATTAAGAGGACTTATAGCGCCCTCCAAGATAACCTACTCAGAGGCGCTCCCAGCCCAACTCCAGCGATAAAGAACAGTTTTCAAATTCTTGTAAAAGGTGTAGATGCAGAATCTCTAGCTAGAAGAACACGCAGATCAGATCGGAAGAGTATTCTACGTGGTCGGCCCAACCACTGAGAAAGCAAGAAATTGCATCTTTGAAGTGCGCGCAAAGGGAACAGCAAGTTCGCCACGAGATGCAGAACGTAGCTAGAGTACTTTATGATGTATTGGCTAAACAATAATTTTCTTTAGCAATAGGTCTCAGTCACTAATACATTCCTAACCCTCTTATCTATTTGACTATATATTATTTTTTGTCTAATCGATATCTAAACTGTTGATTTTGTAATCTTGTTGCGTTTGTGTCAACGAGCTTGTGAAATAAAGGAATAGTAGTAGTAGTAGTATTGAGACTATGTATGCTTACGATCCTACCTGTTAAAGATCAACGGTAACAGAGAATGAAGCTCTTGCTTTTCTGTTTCCGTGAAGTCCGATGCAATCGCCCTTCCGTTCCGTTTTTGTTCCGGTTCCGCTTTCGTTCCTGTTCTGTTTCGATTCCTTTCAAGTTCCGCTTCTAATCGCGTGTGGCGAGAAGGTCGATGATCACGGAACGAATTGATGGGCTGAGCGCTGAGAGTAAGCGCTGTGTCGGACGGCGCTCAGCAATGCCTCGCTTAAGCGATTGTGGAAGAGGCAATTATAGTGGAATGGAAGGAGGAGGAGGAGAAGGAGAAGGAGGAGGAGGAGGAGGAGGAGGAGGCCGCATATATCTGTCTGTGCTTCTCTATCTGCCTGTGAATTTAGTTGTATGTCTGTCTCTGTCTTTCTGTATCTGTCTCTCTGTGTCTGTCTGTCTGTGTGTGTCTGTTTCTGTCTGTCTGTCTCTGTGTCTGTCTGTCTGTCTCTCTCTCTTTCTCTCTCGCTCGCTCTCTGTTTTAATCTGTCTCTTTCTCGCTCTCTTTCTCTCCCCCTGTGTGTCTTTCTCTCCCCTGTGTGTCTGTCTGTCTTTCTGTCTGTCTCTGTCTGTCTGTCTGTCTGTCTGTCTGTCTGTCTGTCAATTCATCCATCCATCCATTCATCCATCCATCCGTCCGTCCGTCCGTCCGTCCGTCCGTCTCTCTCTCTCTCTCTCTCTCTCTCTCTCTCTCTCTCTCTCTCTCTCTCTCTCTCTCTCTCTGTATGTCTCGGTGTCTTTGTCTCCCTATCGGTCGACATGTTTCCTTATCCGTCTCTTTCTCTGTATCCGTATATCTCTTCCTATCCGTCTTTCTGCCTCTTTCGTCTTTTTCCTTTTGTTTGTTTGCTCTGCGCTCTCTGACGTCACCTACAATAATTGAGTATCGGACGTCGTTATTATCAATTCCAGAAAGAAACTTCCTTACCTTTCCCTCCCTTTCCCTTCCACCTTTCCATCCCTGTTTTCCTTCCCTTCCACCCACTTCCAGCTTTCCGCCCAGATCCTCTTTCGAGCAATTACTCTCTTCGGGTTGCGGAGTCACGCGCTATCAATGCCATTAATCCACCTGCATTATCGGCTGAGCTAAAATTAATGTGGCCCAAGAGATAGCAGACATAAAATGTCTGTAAAGCAACGTGCCAGAAATAACTCAGCCACTGCTCGTTAGTCTGGCAGTGCCAGTCCCAAGCCTGAATAAAGTAGGAGGGCGACGCTAATGATCTTTGCTATCATACAGTGTCGTTAAACTGAAGGTACTACTACTGTGCCATATAAACTGTCTATTAATGCGGGTGAGACTTGGGGGAGTAAGGGGAAATTTTCATTACACTTTCAGTGGTGTGGACAATATTTCCCCATACGATTAGTTCTTGTGTACAGGTCTACTCCCCATTGACTCAGAGTATACCCCAGAGAAGGTGCGATATCCATTTAATTCCCGACCTTACGTAATCGTCATCATCATCATCATCATCATCATCATCATCATCATCATCATCATCATCATCATCATCATCATCATCATCATCATCATCACATCATAATCATTATCATCTTCTTCTTCATCATCATCACCCACCCATCACTATAACTACCGTAATCATTTTCATCTTCATCATCATCGTCGTCATTATCATCTTCATCGCCATCACCACCACACCTCCACCACCAAGAGCAGCAGCAAGAAAATCTTTCTTGGTTTTTCTTCCATACTGTCCCTCTTTTCCTCCATCTCCTCCTGCCTTCCCTCGTTCCGCCTTCCTCCTCCATCATCTCATTGCTCTCCTCGTTCTTCTAGATCTTCTTCGACTCCCTTCTCTTCCCATTTCTTTCTCTTCTTCCTTTTGTTACTCTTCGTTTCCTCTCCTTTTCCGGGAGTTTCCCCCTACTTTCCCCTTCCCTTCTCCTGCGTCAGAAACACACGTGTAGGTCACGTGACTGTGACGTCACTTCCGAGCTTCAACTCTCCTTAATTCTCTACTTACGTCTCCTCCTCCTCCTCCTCCTCCTCCTCCTCCTCCTCCTCCTCCTGCTTTTCCTCTCGTTTCCTCTTCTCCTTCTTATTCTTCTTCCTTGGCTTATTCCGATGCTTCGCAGCTGCAGCGTAGTCCACTGAATTCAGACATTATCTATTAGAATGCGTATGACGGCTGAGTGGCCGAGACGAAACAAAAGCTTGCCGCATAAGCTGAAAGGCGATAATGATTGTCTGAAAGGCACAAGTGGTGTGGGTGGATTGGGAGGAAAAGAAAGAGCAGGAAGAGCAGGAGGAGAAGGACGAGGAGAAGGAGAAGCAGAAAAAGTTGGGGAGAAAGAGTTGTGGAAGAGCAGAAATAAAAGTAGTACAAGAGGAGAAGTGAGGGCTACATGAGAAAAATAGTCACAGGAAGAGCATGAGGAGAAGGAAGAGAGGGAGTGAAGGGGGAAAAGAGGAGACGCTAGACAGAGAAGGAATCGGAGAAAGGGGCGGAAGAGGAGGAGGAAGAGTACGATAATCAGGAACAGTTTGCAACGTTTCTTCAGAAGCGTGTATGTAGGCCTATAATTATTGACTTTTGTACATCGCTGAAGAAGCGAACTATAGGAAATGAACAGTGGATAGGAAGACGAAGAATCAGAAACAGCAATAGCAGAAGAGGAGAAATGAGAAGAGGAAGAGAAATACAGATACTAAGAAAAGAAATACGGACTCGAAGAGAAATCGGAATGAAACAAGAGGAAGATGACCACGATGGACAATGACCACAAGGAAGGATGACCATGAGGTGGATGACCACTTGACCGTGAGGAAAGATGAGGTAGGATGACCACAAGAATAAATGATGACATGGAAAGATGGCCACGATTTAGGATAGGATGACCACGAAGAAGGATTACCTTAAGGTAGGATGACCATGAGGTAGGATGACCATGAGGTAGGATGACCATGAGGTATGAATGACCACGAGGAAGCTAACCATCATGTAGGATGACCATGAGATGGAATAGGATGACCACGAGAGAGGACAATAGCATGAACGAAACACAGAGGAAAATCTTCAATTCTTCCACCAATCTAATGCAATCAAACGACTTCAACAGCTCTCTTATCCTAACACACCAAAAACCTCGACACTAAAAACTCAGCGATTCATAGCAGCGCAACATTCGACCCGATAGTTGCTCCCATCATTACTATCCCAGTACGTCTCTCCCTCGCAATTCAACCGGACGGAGAACTCCATTCTGCTTCCGATCATAAAATAGTCCCTCAGTTCGATGACGAATTGGAAGTAGTCCGTGCGCCCGTCACCGGATCCGGAAATGTACCTCGCCTCGACGTCCGTGAATGTCACCCATGCGTTAGTCGTGTAGCGGAGCGTGACGGATTTCTCGTAGGCGAAGTTCGAGACCCATATCGTCCCGCTCGCGGTCATGTTCACGCTGTCCAGGAAACACGAAGCCAGCCGGATCTTCCTCTCGAGGACCTGCCGCTCGAAGTCCGGGGAGGTGGATGGGTTGGAGAACCAGGCACGAAGACAGGGGACTTCCGGGGGCGAGAGGGTCACCTTGGCGTTGTTACGGTCCAGTTCGGAGTCCGTGTTGAGGTTGAGGTCCCGCGTCGCCGAGCGTGGAACAACTGGGGGCTCGTTTGTGTTGAGTATGTGGCGGACTGATTCGAGGTCAAGGCCGAGGGCGTCGGCGAAGCGGACGGCCTTCTTCTGGTGGGGAGTCCCGGGTGGGGTCGGTGCTGCCTTGAGGGAGGAGCTGCGGCGATATGCGGACGAATCGACGCGGAGGAAGTCGAACTCGCGGTCCTCGACCAGTCTCAGGTGCTCGACCTTGACCTTCAGATCGACCTCTGCGCCGCATTCGACCTTCAAGTCCGGCGGAGCCAATTTCACTTCGGGATCGAGGTTGTCTTCTGAGTTTACCTGGATCTTTGGCTCGACCTTGACCTTCGTATCAAAGGTCGCCCTTGTATCGACCTTGACCTCAGACGCAGAATCGTTGACCTCTTCGACGTGGCTATTCATCGTCAGGGTAGATTTACCTAGGCCCCTAGCGAAGGGACAGCAGAAAGACCTTGGCACTAGACTGAACCTTAATTTCCTAAGTGGTTCGAGTGTTATAGCGTTGATTCGGTTGCGGATTTGAATCCTGGCTGACAGAGAAGGTCCTCGAATATCTATCGACGCAACTTCACGCTTCCTTAGTACGAGGAGACAGTGAAAGCCTTTGCCTGAAATCACAACGAATCGTTTAATCTTTAAGCAATCAATCAATCAATCAATCATCAATCAATCATTTATTTCTGTAACCATCAGAAGAGAAAAACGAAGAATGAAACAGTAAGGCAACGGTTTGACATGTACTGGCTACAAAGGAGGCCCAGAAGGGATCATGGATCCCGCTAAATAGGGACACCTAAACATGTAAAAAAATACAGATAGGGAAAGAAAGACAGTCAATGATACTTAGAGTGGAGTCAGCCTTTGGCTCAAAAAAACAAACAACAAACAAACCAAAAAGTAAGACGGGTCCATCAAAAATCACATTAACAAAAGAATATAAAATCTTAACTAAAATAGCATTACAGACAAAATCATCTAATTTACCACAGTCTTAGCTAAAATAGCATTACATTAATGTAAATGTACATGTATATAATATCTACTCCATCTAACCCTCTAAGTTATTGTAAGGAGACGGTCGCGTCATCTTATTGCATTTTATTGTATAATTATCGTATAATACTTTGACTGATCATCTATGCCAGGGGTGCGCAACCTGCGGCCGTACGGCCGCATGCGGCCGTGAGAGGGAGAATTGGCGGCCGTGGTCGTGTTATCTAATTGTAATGTATTGGCGGCCGTGTGTAGACCTATATTAATTCATAGATATTTTTATTCCTCTGCACTAAAACTGAGGTAGTGTAGATCAGTTAGTTGTAGGCCTATTTTTCTCTGCATTAGTGCGCTTTATTTAACAATTATGATATTCATAGTTATATGCACACACCACACACACCAGCACTAATACACTCACACCCTTTGAGAATGCAAATTGCAAAATCTGAGTTTGCATTACTACAGATGAGGCAACCAGTCTAATAATATTCATGTCTAGCATTGTACAGCCAACCACTACATCTAGATTCTAGAGAGTGGCCAATAAAAGTTATAGTGTACAAATGCAACGGACGACACTCCTACTACGTCCTTTGCCGCCGTCCTTGCTGCCTTGCTACATGAATTCACTGAACGATTCAATTACTTTAGGGGAGGGTGGGGCAAAGCGCCCATGAGAGGTAAGATGCCCATGAGCATTATTTCAGTCACCTCATAACCTGAATCCAAATTTTACTTGGAACCGTTTTGTTACTTGCATTTCCGGTTGAAAGACATTGTACTTTCGTGTTTCCTGTGAAAAGATCACTCGTTTTCAACAAAAACCTACTTTTGCGAAAGCTGATGTAAGCATTTCCTGTTTTAATTTTGCGTGTGTAAATAATACGGTTTTACTCTTGCCCAAAGATGTATGTTTACTTGGATTCACACACATTTAGAAATGTTACAGTGCAATTAAACCCGCCATTGAAGTAGTCGTGTTTGGTGTATGGTCTGGAATGTAACTACTCTTGTTGTGGGGTCAGATACCCATGGGCATATTGCCTCACTGGGCGTCTTACCTCATATGACTGGGCGTCTTACCTGATCCTATTGACTTCGCGTCTACACCAAAGGTGCGTGCCAGTTTTACCCCAATTTAAATATTTGTGTTATCTGCTGTTTGCGAACATTTTATAATATGTTTTGCACTTAAAGTGTTTCGTTACAGAAAATGGTACGAAACTATTAGAGAAAAACAAAGAGAGGAGAATATGGTCTTGAAACTTTGGAAATTGCTCTGACAAAAGTCAGGTCGGGCGAAATTAGTAAGAGAAAAGCAGAACAAATTTATAAAGTTCTAAGTAAAACTCTTACTAGACATCTAAAAGGATTAGTTGCCAGCACTGGTCAGCTTAGTCACAAAGAGAATGCAGTCCAGGGCAGAAACAAAATAATGACTGTTTAGGAGAGGACCAGAACGATTTCAGAAAGGGAAGGGGCACAAAAGATGCAATTGGAGCACTGAGGGTGCTGACAGAGAGAAGCATACAGCATGGGCAGAACATACGTATGCTTTGTGGATAACGAAAAGGCTTTTGATAGAGCCGATTGGAAGAAATTAATGCATGCACTGAGCAGAATAGGGGTGGACTGGAAAGACTCATAGGAAACCTATACATGGGACAGAAAGTAGGAATAAAATTAGAAGGAGAACTTTCAGAACCAGGAGTGATAGGTATAAAAGTACAGTGGTGCCCGCTATCACCAATACTCTTTAACATCTACATTAATGAATTAGTACGAGAGGCGATGGAGGAGGTGAAGGAGGGCATAAAGGTAGGAGGAAGATTGACGAAAGCACTAAGATTTGCAGATGACCAGGCAATGTTGGCATGTAGCCAGAATTGGCTACAAAAAGATGATGGATCTGCTAAATAAGATCTCGAAGAAGTATGATATGAAAATAAATATTAAAAAGACAAAGATCATGAGGATAAGCAAAGGAAAGGAAACAACAGTAAAGATCACTATAGATGGTAATGAACTGGAACAAGTCGGAAACTTCTGTTTGGAAGTATGATCACAAATGGCGCAAAGTGTCATGTAGAAATAAAGAGAAGAATAGCTATGGGAAAAGATGCTTTCTAAAAAAGAAAGGAATTTATGAGAAGAAAGTTCAATAAGAATCTGAAGAAAAGAATTGTCAAGTCTATGATATGGAGTATGGTGTTATACGGATCAGAGACATGGATCCTGAGGAAGGAAGACATCAAGAGATTGGAGGCCTTCGAGATGTGGATATGGCGAAAGATGGAGAAAATCAGCTGAATGGAACGGAGGACAAATGAAGACATATTACAAATGGTGGACGATAAAGATCCCTGATAGGGATAATCAAAAGCCTACAGAGAAAATAGTTGGGCCACATCATGAGGGGAGACCCCCTCCTAAGAATTATAATTGAGAGAAGAATGGAGAGGAAGAAGACAAGAGGAAGACCGAGAACGATGTTGTTGGACTGGATGATGGAGGAGGATTACAGCAAGCTGAAGGAGAGAGCCAGACAACGTGATGAATGGCGACATTGCACGTACGAACCTGCCTTATAGCAAGGCAGAAAACCAAAAGAAGAAGAAGAAGATCTAGTATATATTATCTGTGGGGTAAAATGCCCATGTTGAATAAAAAAATTTAAGACAATTCTGTGCCGAAATTTGAATCTATTTAAGTTTTTTAATTTAGTGATATTGTAGCATTAGTGCAGGTGTTGTTGATGATCATAAATGTTTTTCAAATGTTATTATGTTTTGCTCTCTGGACACAATTTTTCCTTAAAGGGGGCGTTTTGCCCCACCCTCCCCTAATGAGATTTTGCCAGCACTGCGACTCGTTGCTTCTACACATCTGCTATAGGCAGGTGGAGATAGAGAACTGGAATTTGTGGAGTTGAAAATGGCGAACGACAGTCATAAAGAAGTTGGCAAATGAAGAGGATACAACCGATTTACTAGGGATGTGTGGAATACCCTAAACTTCGAGAACTGACTAGAAACACCCTGGTCATCTGCGGAAGCACCTGCGTGTGTGAGGCAGATGAATTGTTTGAAAAACAAGTACAGAACTCGATTGATGGACAATAGCCTGGAGTCTGGAATACGTCTAAAGGTCTCCAGCGAGTCTCAAGCATCTCATGGGTAGTGGCCAATATATACAAGACCAATTAATTTCAATGCGGCCGACATTAACGAAAAGGTTGCGCACCCCTGATCTATGCCATTTTCAGCTGTCGACGGTAATCCGTTGGTTGGGTTCCACGTGTGTGCGTGGGCCCGCCACTGGTGACTCTTTCAGCTTACTGTGCATTGTTTTACTAACTGATGTAATATGTTCGTTCGTAATGACATTTAACATCATAATAGACTAGCGCAGTGAGCGCTTCTGAGCAGGTCTCTTGAAGAGGCACTCACAATAATTATTATTGCTCAGCGCCATCGATTGATGCTTGCTCAATCACTAGATAGTGACACTTACTAAATGCGTACTAATACTGATTGCGGATAACAATAGCGACCTATTTTCGCGACAGGTTCACGGCCACTTAACCCTAAAGGTCACGGCAGTGAAAAAGTAATACAAACAGATTCTAGGCGTGTTATCGACCACCCACTCTCCGAGGTGCAACATCGGTGTTTTTTTTTCAGTTGAGCCAAAAGCGAGACGCGTGGCCTGTCTAGCTTCGCACACTGAAGATGAAACAGAGAGAGAGACAGAGACAGTGACGAAAAGAGACAGACAGACAGACAGAGACAGACATACAGACAGACAGAGACAGACAGAGACAGACAGAGACAGACAGACAGAGACAGACAGACAGAGACAGACAGACATACAGACAGAGAGCGACAGAGTGAGACAGAGACAGAGAGAGACAGATACAGTGACAGAGAGAGACAGAGACAGTAACAAAGACAGACAGAGACAAGAGGAAACCGGAGTTTATTCAGGCCGCTCGTGACGTCTTTGTTTCAGCAGATCTGGCCTAATTACAGCCTATAGCGTTTAGACCATGACCTAAAGTTTAGACCTAACGTTTAGACCGTAGCCCGCTGCTTTTCGGCTGGCCTGATATCGACCAAAGGCTTTCTATGTGTCTGGGCGCCGACTACGGCTTGGTTTTATAGGCAGGGCTTTCACTCTAAGGGGTGCGGGATAGCGTAGTGGTTAGCGTGCTGGGCTGACAACTGAGAGTTCGGGGGTTCAAATCCCCGACAGGGCAGAAAATCGATTCGAGATTTCTACTCCAACCTGCGCCCCATAGCCAACTCAGTTATAATGAATACTACACTATTATTATTAGTAGTAGTAGGCCCTATTTCTATTACACTATTATAACAACTATTAATGAGCACACTGTTATTATCATCATCATCATCATCATCATCATCATCATAGCCTTTCTGTTTTTGGTTCTAGTACCCACCCTACCCATCTAGTTTTCCTACCTATGGGGATGACTCGATAAGCACTTTGTGCTTCATCTCCTCATTAGTTGTTATTCTTTCGCTTATGAACTGATGTATCCCATCATTGCACTGTTTATACTATACGCATTTACTTGTCTAATTTAACATTTCTGAACATTGTTTTAGTGTATGTTATGTTTCTTTTATTGAGTTCTTGCTGTTCACTGATTCAAAAAATAAATAAATAAAATTATTATCATCATAATCGTCATCTTCATCATTCTGCTCCTGATCATCATCATTATTATTATTATTATATAATTATCATTATTATCATCATAATTATCATCTTCATCATTCTGCTCCTGATCATCATCATTATTATTATTATATAATTATCATCATTATTATCATCATAATCATCATCATCCTCTTCATCATAATCATCATCATGATTATCACTATCATCATCTTCATTGTCATTATCATTATTAGGCCAACTTTAAAATAAACCCAGTGTTTAGACCTTATGTTAATTTTTAGACTTTACTGTTTAGACCTCGATGTTTAGACTTTAGCCTAAACATGCCTGAAGCCCAGACGATAGATAAGCCCGATTATTAGGTCGAGCCCGAAGATAAACAAAAAGCATGGTTTTCCAGCTTCCTCCAACTACGCAGGAATTCGAAACTTCTTATCAGCTCTGGCCGAAACGATTTTAAATAAACCGATACGAACAAAATTGAGATTCCTTACCCTTGACATTGGGTAGCAGGCCTACACGGTAGCCCCAGTATAGGCCTAGGTCTTTGAGATCTGGTGAAAACTAACTCAACAAGGCTTTTGTTTACAAAAGACTATGTATCGAGTGTACGAAAATGGACGTTGATACTTCTCTGAAAGTAGGCCTACAGCAGGCAAGTAAGCAAGTTATTCATTATTAATCATTAAGTATTAAGTAGGTAGGTAGCCTTTATTTGCATCTAACAAGCGCACATGTATTACAGTGTGTAGGCCTACAACATTTACATGTATACATTTTTTAAATGAGCTATAACAGGAGAAGATCACTTTATAGTTATTCATTAACAGCTAAATATAACTTCAGATTAACAAAATTTTACTTTTGAAAGGTTTAGATTGAACAAAAGGCAGCATGAAAGGATGTCCTCTCTTGCGAAGTAGACTAAGTACTTGTCCTCACGAAGAGGTGGCAAGAGCTGATGAATGCAGTGACCATGAAAAGAACTGCGATTTCTGGAAGATCTGCGATTTCTGGAAGATGTCTGCTTAAGCATTCAGCTCTTCTGCAGTATGGATCTTCCCACATAATATTATTTTTTGCCATCCGCAAACCTTTTACACAGCTGCACTAATGCGCGCAGTAGACCTATCAGAGTGCCTCCGATTGGTGTACGTAGCACTGTGTGTGTGGCGCTGTCTAAATTTACAGATACAACACAATAGGCCTATAATCACGTGAGGAGGTTCAAATCCACGCCAGGGCAGAAATCTGGTTCGAGATTCTCTGCTCCTCGTGCACTCCCTAGCCAAATGAGTTCTTATGAGTGTACTGACCGTACGCTGTCTGTGGGAAGAAGAGACAGCGAGGAAGAATAGGGCCTACAGTAACTGGCCACTCGACCTCTTACCAATAATGTAGCTATTAACTGCGTAGGCTATTCCTGTTCACGTCTGATCGAATCGAATAAATATTATACCGTTAGCGATGACTTCGCACGTGTTCGATTGGAATTATTTTTAGTTCTAAATATTTATAAGATAATGAAGGATAAACATAAAACTGTCCAACCTTCCACACCGGTCTTATACAATGACCGCGTTGTTCAACGCCAGCGTTCAAAGGTTGACGCATGCCAACCGCAAGGTGTAGCTACTGTATCCATACGACACCTTGGCCGCGTCTACTAGATAAGGGAGGCTGGAGAACGGTCTCAGTGGCGCAGAGAGAGACAGACGGATGGATAGATAGACAGACAGGCAGACGGAGAGAGAGATAGACAGATAGACGGACGGACAGACAGACAGACATACATTATTTCGACCCAGAATGAGGTATAGGCCTATCTAGAGCGCTAGTATCAATATAGTTCTGAAAACATTTTTGTAGGCTATGATTAGCGGGTGTAAGTTGACAGACAGACAGACAGACAGACAGATAGACAGACGGACAGATATACAGACGAAGAGATAGATAGACAGACAGATAGACAGATAGACATAACGACAGACAGATAGATGGACAGATATGCAGACAGACGGACAGTCAGTGAGGGCCAGACGGAGGGGAAAGGAAAGAGCAAGCTATGCAGACATACATATGACAGAGATGGAGAGAGGCAGAAAGAGATACGGACAAGGATAGGCAGATACACACACAGCGGAGAACAGAAATACACACACGGACAGACACAACTAAAAAGACGGACAGACAAACTGACAGGGAGACAGACATAACATAGGCTTACATGCAAATAAGAAACTTATACATAGAAAGACAGACAGACATAACATAGAACTACATACATATAGACAGACAGACAGACAGACAGACATACAGACAGACAGCCAAACAGACAGACAGACAAACAGACAGACAGAGAGACAGACAAACAGACAGACAGACAGACAGACAAACAGACAGACAAACAGACAGACAAACAGACAGAGAGACAGACAAACAGACAGACAAACAAACAGACAGACAAACAGACAGACAAACAGACAGACAAACAGACAGACAGACAAACAGACAGATAAACAGACAGACAGACAGACAAACAGACAGATAAACAAACAGACAGACAAACAGACAGACAAACAGACAGACAAACAGACAGACAAACAGACAGACAGATAAACAGACAGATAAACAGACAGATAAACAGACAGACAGACAGACATAACATAGAACTACATACATATAGACAGATAGACAGACAGACAGAGAGACAGACAGAAAGACAAACAGACAGACAAACAGACAGATAGACAAACAGACAAACAGACAGACAGACAAACAGACAGACATACAAACAGACAGACAAACAAACAAACAGACAGACAAACAGACAGACAGACAGACAAACAGACAGACAAACAGACAGACAGACAAACAGACAGACAGACAGACAGACAAACAGACAGACAAACAGACAGACAGACAGACAGACAAACAGACAAACAGACAGACAGACAAACAGACAGACAAACAGACAGACAAACAGACAGACAAACAGACAAACAGACAGACAAACAGAGAGACAGACAGACAGACAAACAGACAGACAGACAGACAGACAGACAAACAGACAGACAGACAAACAGACAGACAGACAAACAGACAGACAAACAGACAGACAAACAAACAGACAGACAGACAGACAAACAGACAAACAGACAAACAGACAGACAAACAGAACTGGGAGAGACCCTTACACGAACATCTAACCCACAACTGTTGCCCCACATAAGAAAACACATGTAACCCACACCGATCCTGAGTCCACACAGACCAAAAGGGATGTAACCCAATCCGAAGAACCCTGGTGGGAGACACTCCACCCATCCACCACACCCCACCCGCACACACGTCCATACACGGGTCCATGATACAGGGGTCCATGGTCCATACATTCCGAAAGACTCCTGCAACACCGCAAAGGCGGATAATAATTATTAATATCGGACGCGTGTAGACTGCCATAAGTAGTTTAGTGGATATGGGTCACAGAAAGTAGGGCAAACGTGTGGGCCTGGCCTATCTTCAGTGCTTTTTTAATGTAGTCTGCACATGTTAACCTACATTTTCTTCACGCACACACACACACACACACACACACACACACACACACTAATAAATTAATTTTCTTGACTTCAATGACATGTGCTCAGCGCCATTGATAGATGCTTGGTCAATGGGGGTGGAGTTTGGGTAATGGTAACACTCTGGCACAAAGAGCAGACGACCAGCAAGGATGCGGGGATCGATTCCGGCTACCCCACAGGGCAGATGGCATTGGTAAAATGAGCAGTAGGACAGATGGGCGCTTTGCATGGCTGCCAAGCAGTTAGATTCGACTCCTGTAATAACCTGTGATCATCCGTTCATACTATGAATTATAATCGTACTGCAGTGTATCAGTGTGAATTAATAAACAAAGATTATTATTATTATTATTATTCTTATTATTAGATAGCGGCACATAATAAATACATCTATGAGACAACACAACAGTGAATGCCTGAGTGAATCTCTAACCCAGACTCTCGGGGGTAGCGCATTGGATAACACACTGGCATAGAGAGCGAGAGGTACCGAGATCGAGAACCGTAGGCGGACATGCTTTGTAGGCTGCTATTAGCGCCGTGTATTGCAGGCTGTCTGTTCTGTTAGTAGTTAAGATTTATGTCTTCTGTCATTTGTGTTTTTGTGAATTGTTTAATTGTCATAACATGTACATGTACAGCGCAGTGCGTTTGTCAAGCGCTTCAATAAAGAAAAGATATTATTATTATCATCATTATCATCATCATCATCATCATTATTAGTATTATTATTATTGTAGGTCTAGTGCTCAATCCATTCTGCTACCATGACCCACCCACTGGCCGACGACCTCTTCCATCTACTGTGGGCGGGGAGATGGTTGAATGGCTACACGCTGGCACGAAGACCAGAAGGACGCGGTTCGATACCCGCTAGCCCCATGAGGTTGACTCAGCCTTCCATTCGCTAGGTGGCGTTGGAAAACGCGCAGCCGGACAGATTCGTGCCTTGCAGGCTGCTATACAGTAAACTTTGACTCCTGTTAAACGTGTTATCATCTGTTACTACGTCATGCAATCTTACTATGCACTTGTCAGTTTGAAATAAAATACAGCCCGTAAAAACAAAGTTTTTTACTATATCCATCTAGTATCCTATAATGGGTCTTATGAAGCAGTTACCTCTACAAATATATAGTCCGCGTTCATTTTACGACATAGCGTGCGTTTAATGAGGCAGCGCGCCCGTTTTGTTGCGGCCAATGGCAACGCTGGCCAATGGCAACGCTGCGTATGGGAAAAGGGGATTCCCCGATTCGAAAAGTTGAGTCCCCGATTCTATAAGCTAGCCTTTTTTGGGGGAGCTGAAATTTTTATAGAATGAAGTGTCTGCGAGGGCGAGTCTATCTGCCAAGTTTCAGGACGATTGAATGATTGTAAGTGATCGAATTAGTCGTCGCAAGATTTGACTTTTTAGCCTGTGGCTCAAACATATATAGATTCAAGATTTCCGTAAGTTAAACTAGATGGATAATAAAAATAAATGAATAGTAGGCCTAATAATATTATTATTACTATTATTGTTATCATCTGTTACTACTACATCATGCAATCGTACTCAGGGTCCGATTTGTCAAAAAAGAAGCAGGGGGTCGGAAATCTATAGAACTATTAAAAATTTTCGGAGCCGCAGTAATATTTTTTACCCCCCCCTCTTATGGGCCTTCCCAGCCAGAGATGGGCACGATTAATTAAATTGCTTATCGATTAAAATTAGATTTAGCAAAATCTTGTAGCTAATCGATCAGGAGTGGAATTAGCTGTTTAGCTAATTAATTAGCCAATCGATTAGAATTTAATCGATTAGTTAGCCTACCCATCTCTGTTCCCAGCCTCCTTTATGTTTTCTTCCCAACACCCATCATCAGTATAATATACAATACATGTATGTGTATATATATATAAAATTATGTATATATACACAATACAATACAAAGTATACAGAACACCATTTGTAAATTGCTACAGTACAATGCAACTTTTGTTAACAAAACAATTGCCTGCTGTCACTGTGTGCCCAGCCAGCACACACACATTGGGTCAATGTTGGCCCGACGTCAGAGTCACCATCGGCGAATGGTTGTATACCCGACATCGGCAAAAGGTTTTTATGAAATCCGGTCCAATAACGTTGGCCAATGTTAGTCCAATAACGTTGGCCCAATGTTATTGGGCGAACATTGATCCAATGTCGTATATAAGTCGGTAAAGGGTCGGATTGACGTGGGCCGTCGGTTGGATATAGGTGTGTGTAGCTACGTTGGGCCAATGTTATTGGGGGAACATTGGACCGGATTTCATAAAAACCTTTTGCCAATGTCGGCCATACAACCATTCGCCAACGGTGATCCTGACATCGGACCAACATTTATCCAATGTCGTATATAAGTCGGTAAAGGGTCGGATTGACGTGGGCCGTCGGTTGGATATAGGTGTGTGTAGCTACGTTGGGCCAATGTTATTGGGGGAACATTGGACCGGATTTCATAAAAACCTTTTGCCAATGTCGGCCATACAACCATTCGCCAACGGTGATCCTGACATCGGACCAACATTTATCCAATGTCGTATATAAGTCGGTAAAGGGTCGGATTGACGTGGGCCGTCGGTTGGATATAGGTGTGTGTAGCTACGTTGGACCAATGTTATTGGGGGAACATTGGACCGGATTTCATAAAAACCTTTTGCCAATGTCGGCCATACAACCATTCGCCAACGGTGATCCTGGCATCGGACCAACATTTATCCAATGTCGTATATAAGTCGGTAAAGGATCGGGTCGACGTTGGCGATCGGTTATAAATTGGAGGGGAAAGCTACGTTGGCCCAACGTTAATGGGCGAACATTGGACCGAATTAAAGAAACCTTTTGTGTTATCCTTTACCGACTTCTATACGACATTGGGTCAATGTTGGCCATACGACGTGTTTACCATTGGCGAATGGTTGTACATCCGACTTTGGTCCAATGTGTTTTGTACCCAGTATTTTAGTTGTCAATCTAGTGCTGGGGTAGAAAATGTTACAAATTATCACAGTACACAAACGCATGTCAAAACATAATGTTGGCAATAATTAAGAACTATGCATTCTTTAAAGAAGTCAATGCAATCCTTGAATTTTAATATTTAATGACTTCAGCCAATCAATAATTATAATTATTATAGCAAATCGTTGGTAGTAAGCAATCACATCGACAGCTTCACATCTGTAGGTCACTTTCTTTGTAGAACTCATTCATAAACAGATATTCTTTAATTAGCCTACAGCTGTCCGTACGCTACAAACTAGATTACACTTGGGTTAGTATTCAGATAAAATTTATCAAAGTACAGGTTTACGAAACACATTGTAAGTTATACTGTAAAAAGTGCAGATATCGTCTAACAACTTCATTTATATAAAGTTTCTCAAAGTTGCTCTTAGCCAGTAGGTCTAGGATACACATTGTAAGGTAATACTATACAAAGAAAATGAAGTCAGTCAGGACACTTAATATAGCACATTTTAAGTGCTTCACAAAAGCGTTGTAAGCTTCAGACAGTTATTATTCACTAGCAACACTTGTCCACAAAAATCAAAGCTGCTAAAATCCCTTGGTTTGTAGTGCATACCGGTACATAGTCAAAAGGCTTCTCAAGATTTTTAAATTTTGAAAACACATACAAACGCTTAGTCAGAGTCATAACACCCAGTCAAAATAAATTAAAATAGTCACTATTTCTGACTTAACCATAAAAAGTATTCAATTTATCATCATGTAACACTTTTCAAAATATAAACATGACTTTCACCAAAGCACAAACCTATTTCTTAAATTGCTTTGATCAAAAAGAAATGTGTAGGCTACTGCTGGTTTTCAAGTACTTGGAGTGCTAGTTCTTATGCTCCAATGTCCATTGAAATTAATGGTTAAATGCACGTGCCATTACATCTAACAAGAGGAAGGGCTAGTGTCTCATCTGTCTGAGTGGGTATGGTGTAGGAATATTATGGCAAGTTGGACCATAATACAAGAATTTATGCTCCATGCTGCTCAACACTTGAATGACGAGAGTGTACCAAGTGATCCTAAACCGATGCAGCTCGTCGTTAAAGTGTTAATGCCAGTTCACCTACCAGTGATATATTCAAATGGCTAGGATGCTAAATGTAGTTAAGAGCTGTTACCAAGTATAATACTGTTAAACAGCAGAGATGGGCATGATTAGTTAAATTGCTAATCAATTAAAATAATTATTAGAATTAGCTGAAATTTGCTAATCGATTATAATTAGAATTAGCAAAATCTTGTACCTAATCAATTAGCAATTAGATTTCGATAATTTAAACATATATTTGATTCATGAATTTGTTAAATTTTAATAAAAGCACAGCAAGTTACTGCAGTCTCCTTAGCCTGCATGGGTTTCCTTGTTTGCACACAACATCGTGAAGTTGCAATTCTCATTAGTTTTATGAAACCTTCATTTTCCACTTCAGAAAATGGTCGCATTGCCTGCATCAAGTAGTTTGACACAGCAGTTGTTAACTCATTCTTAAAATAATTTTAAAAATTCTAATCAATTAGAATTAAGAACAAATTGCTAATCAATTACAACTAGCTGTTTTATCAAATCAATTAGCTAATCAATCAGATTATAATCGATTAGTTATCCATTCCTGTTAACCAGTTAGAGTTTACATGAAACAAGTGTTTGGTTAATTGCACATTATTTTAACAAAAACTCCAGATTTTCTAATAGAAATTTGTTATCATCAAGTATACTGTTAAATAGTTATAATTTATGCGAAACAATTAAGTTTTTGATTCAATGTCCAGTGCTTAGCCAACATTTCAATTCACAAGAAGTAAAAAACAATAAGCTAGTAACTAAAGCAATCACATCAATGCTAATACAGATAATCATTCATTTAAATGGCTGAACAGCTTGAAACCTATGTTAATCAGCAATTTGAAACATCTAAAAATCATGTCACTGACTGTTGCAGTAGTACCGATTCTTGAACAATATAGTTTTTGTGAATATGTGATTAAAAGGATAATGCTGCAGAGTTTGATTTGTGAAATCAACAGCAAACCCCTACAGATGTTATGACTTTCTCGACGTTCTCCATTATACAGAGCCTGTTTCATTCTAAACAGCCTTTCTTCGCGGCTTTTATGTTCCAACGTCAAAGGGTTGGGGCCAGCATGGCACATGAGTGCTCTTTGTAGTTAAAAGAAGGCTCGACTGGAAACATGGTAGAACATAAGTCACAGGAACTGAAGCCACCGCCGTTGTGCTGGTCTCCGATGGGCACCGAGTGCTTTGTTAGCCTGTGGAGAAGAAAACATCAGTTGTAGGCCCTATTCATTTTGGGGGTCCATAGAGTAGTGGTAACATAACTGGTGTGAAGAGCAGTAAGAAGCGGAATCGCTTCCCGCAAACCTCCCAAAGGTCCACTCAGCCTATCATTTGCGAGATGGCGCAATGGTAAAATGGTACGTAGGACGTGATGGGCGCCTTGCATGGCTGCCGTATACAGTTAAATTCGACTCCTGTAATAACTTGTGATCATCCGTTCATACTGAATTGTAATCGTACTGCGTTGTGTCATTTTGAAATTAAACTAAGATTAATTATTATTATTATTATTATTACAAGCATACCATGACATGGGGCTGATTGTCAAATCCAACACCCGGACTTCTAATGTACCATAAATAATGCACAGTATATTTGTCTAGCCATGTAGCATATACCAGTTTACAATGCTCCTATAAGAAGATTGACAATGTCAGAGTAACTTTAGAAGCATTATGTTAACAAAATTTGAACATGGGTTGATAAATAGAATGCAAAAGCATAAGAAAAATGCTGCAATTGCTCTAATATGTTAGGATTGTTACTGTAAAACTTTTTATAAATTGCCTTTACACCAGGGTAAAATGTAATGTATTTCTTTTGATCATGATCACTGCTCTGACATTCAGTCACCAACACAATTGCACATGCTTCTAAGCTTTGTCAGCCATTTTCTTGAAATATAATTGTAGCATTGATGCTGGCAGTGGCACCACATGAGACCTAGTGCTCATAAAAGACTGGCATTTACATGGCTGGCATAACTTGGGATCTGGTGCTTAAAAAAGTTTTAGCATAAGCAGACTGCTGCCAGTAACTCTTATGAGATTTTAATTTGTCAGAAACATAATATACCATAATGATATTAAGTACAACAGCTATACTATTAGTTCTGACAGTGTAACATGGAATCTGAAGTACAATAACTATATTGTTTACAGCAAACAGTGTCACTGTCTCATCCTAAAGTAATAATAATAATAATGACATTCTTTATTTCAAAGCGACAAATGCAGTATGATTACAATTCAATATGAACGGATGATCACAAGTTATTACAGGAGTCGAATTTAACTCTATACAGCAGCCATGCAAGGCGCCCATCATGTCCTACTACTTGTTTTACCAACGCCATCTAGCGATTGATAGGCTGAGTGGGGAACAGACATTATCCCCCTGGACATAATCCCCCCGGACAAAATCCCCCCAAGCTAGGACATAATCCCCATGGTAAGCTACGATATTATCGTATAATATTTTAGAAGTTTATTATACTAGTCTGTCCCAAAATTGTTACCAGCAGCAGGAAAAATGATGAAAATAATTGTTGGCCTAAATGGAATTTTTATTGTTGGATGAAACTATTTATAATTAATATAAAATTGTTTCAGTAAATAGAACTGAACGACATTAACACGTCTTAACTTTAAACCTAAATGACACTAACAAGTCTTAACTTTATAGGCCCTAACTGAATAACCGATTGACATTAACAAGTCTTAATTATCGAACCAAATGACACTAACAAGTCTTAAGTTTGCCATGTCACCTTAGTGACATGGCAAACAAAAACAGCGGAATCAAGGTTTATCAATGACATGCAGAAATTGGCTAATTGCACAGAGGGGGGATTTTGTCCGGGGGATTATGTCCTACGCAAAATCAGGGGGGATTTTGTCCGGGGGCTTTTGTCCGGGGGGATAATGTCCTACACTCGCTGAGTGGACCTTTCTCGTCAGGTAGCGGGAATCAATCCCGCATCCTACTGCTCTTCACGCCAGTGATGTTACCATTACTATATGGACCCCCAATCACAAAAGTATCACACATTTTGTACCTGTTCAGTTAGAGGCTATACACAAGCCTAAACACACAGTTGCTTAATTCCAATTGTTGATACTTTTCCATTATAGTGTGGCACTATGAAAAGGTAAGAAATGCAGTAAAGTTCAAATTCAGAACAGTGCGTTTGGACTGAGGAGACCGTGATGCCTTATTGTTTGCAAAGTTTCCACCAAACTCTGCACAACTGCTTGCTTGCAATCTCTCAATGCCATAACTCTATCTTGTAAAAGAATGCTAATTTCACACTATAATGAGCAAGTTTACTGTAGAACAGCTCAACAAGAGAAATCTTAACTTAGCACTACAGAATAGTTAACCTATCATAATATAGTCTATTCTGTGGCAACTTTATAACACATCCCAGGTCTAATAAAATCACAAGGCAGTGATTTCTGTTAACTAATATACATGTAGAGATAATTGGGAATGGGGTTTAACAGTAACTACGTTGGCTGCACTTTATTTGCTCAACGTTCACATGAAGTTTGCTGTGAGTGCCGTAGATACTCAACCATTGTGTTATTACAGAACACAGATTTACACGAACCAGTGTGTTTAGCTAGTTACTTGTTAAAAGTTATTGTTCTGCCACAACTGTATGAAACTGCTCGATTTATGCAGTAATTTAATAAAACAAGAATTAACCATTTCAATGCATAAAGTCAACCAAAAAATGATCCAATACTTTAATTATCTTAAATACTTATTTCAAAATCAGCTAAATTATCAAAATGCCACATAAAAACAGTCTAATACGTCTTCAGTAGAGATCTACGGGCAACAAGAAAGGAATAAATTGCTTGACAACAACGGTGTATGCTCGGTAAACCTGCATTTTAGCGTATCTTATTATTGCATTGAATATATCCTGCGCATTTTATAATTTCTCATATCTCGCTTCGTAAACGGAAGCTGGATTGCTGAAAATAATTCTTTGCATAAACAGAAGTCAAATTGCTGAGAATAATTGTTTGCTTTAAAATAGAATTTGGCTTGATGAAAAGAATTCTTTGTGCAAATAGAAGTTGGAATGATGAAAAGAATTTTTGCGTTAAAATGGAAGTTGGATCAATGATGAAAAGAATATCTGCGTTGAAATGGACGTTGGATTGATGAAAATAGTTGCCTCTGAAACTAAAAATCGGATTGATGAAAATAAAACTTGCGTAAATAGAAGCTGTATTGATAACAGTTATTAAAAAAGTTAAAATAATTAAATACATTATAACTTTTCACTGTACGAAAGAATAAAATATGCTAAGATGCAGGAATATCGTATGCTCAAACGTAACTTTTTTGGGTAAACGTGTAGACTAGCGTCGTAAATTATTCGGACATTGTAGCATTAGTATTTTTCATCAATCCAACTTCTACTTTGGCAATAATCCTTTTCATCAATCCAGCTTCTATTTAGGCAAGAACTCGTTTCATCAATCCAGCATCTACTAAAGCAGTAATTTATTTTTTCATCAATACAACTTCTATTTAATTAAGAATTATTATTCATAAAGCCAGCTTCTATTTAACAAAGATTGTTTTCATCAATCCCACTTCTATTTAGCAAGAATTCTTTTCGTAAATCGAACTTGTATTCGACCAACGCTGAAACCCATGCAAACTATTAACGGGGACTCGGTTAATTTTGCACTTTAATCTCTTTTGTGGAATTTCGTTTCGGGAATTAGCACTAATTTTCGGTATACAGTTGGTCTAAAACTGCTTTCGGGAATTCGGTTTATTTGGCATAAATCTTAATCCCTTTCAGGGAATCGGGATTCGGTCGTGAAGTCTGTAGAGTAGACCACGCTTTGTCAGAGATATGCCAGATTTAGGTAAATTCATCGTTTCGCCGTGAATTCTGTTGAACTTCTCTAGCACCAGAATATTTTGAAGGCTAAGAAAGAAGTAAGTGTAAAACTAAGCATTTCTCAGGCAAAAAACAACCAAGACGATAAATGACTTAGCATTTACCAAAACTACAACGCAAAGAAAGAATATCAAACATTGGCGCCCAAGGCTTAATTTTCATAGATGAGAAGTGGAAAGTCGCACAGATAATTTTATTCCCGGTTGCTTTCGTACCCACAGATGTCGCCCGGCCAATTTTTCACACCTCATATTAAAATATGATATTTTACTCTTCAGGTACAGGCAACGTTTCACTCTGAAAACATAATCATTTATCGATTTCGCTTTAAGAATATAATATCATAAACTGCAATATTGATGCATATGTTTATTATATTAACTAAACCTACGCAATAATTTCCTAGCCGCCAGAGGGCCACGCTCAAACTATTCACAACGTGTTCAACGAGTTTAATTTATATTATTCATTATATTATTATATTAATGGGTATACCTTTATTGTTCCTTGATGTGATAAGTCATTTTATTAATGCAGCAGAAAAGAAATGATACAAAAGAGAACGAACAACGTAGGCCTACATATACTTTGAGAGTTATACGTGCAGATCAAAGCCAAACTACATAGGACTAGCAAATAAATAATGTTGCTGACTGCTAGCCTAATTGTACCGTTGTAGCCTACGTGGAATAGAATTGGCTGTCATTATTGGTATACCTTTAAGTACAGAATGATCGCAGTAAGTAGGCCCACTTAATTGACAGAGAGCTAGCCTAATTGTCAACGTGCGTGTGCAAAATTTGTAGTCCCAGGAAAAGTTACTTAGATAAACACTAAATTGTGCTAGCATACACGTTCTATGATCTCACACGATCAATTCATTTAAAAATGAAGTGGAATCATCGACATATATTAGAAGGGATGGAATACAGATTGTACGTACGTTCTGCATAACGCTGATCTCATAAGGTCGACATAGGCCTATACAGCAGCCTATTATTATATATAATAGTTGTTGTCACTATTTTTACCTGAAATATCCGAATATTTGTTATATATAAATGTCAACATAATGCACAACTCGATCTTTTCTCCATTGCACGCTTAAATAAAGAAAAACAGATTTAAATGAATACTTAGCTCTGGCTAGAAAAAGCACTCGTTGAATACACGTCGGAAACCCTACATTACGCCAATATAATTGCATTCGTCACATATAGGGACAACATAGCCTATATAGAGTCAACATTCGTGGCTTTTGACATTGGATCAACGTTGGCCCAATGTTGGTATTATGCTGGAGGTGTGACGTTGGTAGGCCTACCGACGTAGTAACATACATCAGAAACATCGGAAATTCTATAATATCTAAATGTCAACATAATTATGCAAACTTCTCAGTCTCTGACTCCCTGGCAGACATGCCTAGATATGCATAAAACGTTGGTCCAGCATTGGTTCAAGCCCGGCGCATGTAACATTGGATATAGGGACAACATGCGGCGCATGTAACATTGGATATGTCGAGGGACAATGCTGGGCAACGTCAGATCTCTGTCATAGTTAATGTGTATTTTAACCCAACTGTATGTCCAGGCGTGCCAGGGACAAAGAGTTGCATTGGTTGTTCACGATATTTCCGCTATATGTAACGTCGGGCCAACGTGATCCAATGTCAACGTTGATCCAACCATTAACGTTGGCCCTATGTTGTCCCTATGTCGAATGTTACCTACGTCGATCCAATGCTGGGCCAACGTCAGATCTCTTTCATAGTTAAATAATATGTAGTTTAACTTAATTCCGTGTTCTGCATATCTAGGTCTGCCAAGGAAAAGAATTCTGTTTAGGCTGATATTTCGATATAATAGAATTCCCGATATTTTTCATGTATGTTACATACATCGGACCAACGTCGGGCCAACGTCACTCCTCCTACAGAATACCAACATTGGCCCAACGTTGATCCAATGTAAAAAAAACCCACTAACGTTGGCTCTATGTTGTCCCTATGTCGAATGTTACCTACGCCGGACCAATGCTGGGCCAACGTCAGATCTCTTTCATAGTTATAGCATGTGTATTTTAACTTAATTCCGTTCTCTGCATGTCTAGGCGTGACAGGGACAAAGAATTCTGCATAAGTTGAGATTTAAATATTACAGAATTCCCGATATTTCTGATGTATATTACGTCGGGCCAACGTCACTCCTTCTACAAAGCAGAATTGATACAAAAGTGAACGAACAACATAGGCCTACATATACTTTGAGAGTTATACGTGCAGATCAAAGCCAAACTACATAGGACTAGCAAATAAATAATGTTCCTGACTGCTAGCCTAGATATACAGAACACGGAATTAAGTTAAAATACAGACTCTTTAACTATTACAGAGATCTGACGTTGGCCCGGCATTGGTCAGACGTTGGCAACATTCGACATAGGGACAGCATGGGGCCAACGTTAGTGGTTTTGTGACATTGGATCAACGTTGACCCAATGTTTCTTATTCTGTAGGTTGGGTGACGTTGGCTCGACGTTGTTCCGATGCATGTAGCATACATCAGAAATATCGGTGATTCTATGATTTCTAAATCTCAACATATGCATAATTCTTTGTCCCTGACACGCCGAGATATGCAGAAAACGATATTAAGCTGAAATAAGCATTTTATAACTATGAAAGAGATCTGACGTTGGCCCGGCATTGGTCAGACGTTGGCCCAGCATTGGTCATTGTATGCATTCGACATAGGGACAGCATGGGGCCAACGTTAGTGGTTTTGTGACATTGGATCAACGTTGACCCAATGTTTCTTATTCTGTAGGTTGGGTGACGTTGGCTCGACGTTGTTCCGATGCATGTAGCATACATCAGAAATATCGGTGATTCTATGATTTCTAAATCTCAACATATGCATAATTCTTTGTCCCTGACACGCCGAGATATGCAGAAAACGAAATTAAGCTGAAATAAGCATTTTATAACTATGAAAGAGATCTGACGTTGGCCCAGCATTGGTCAGACGTATGTATACATTCGACATAGGGACAGCATGGGGCCAACGTTAGTGGTTTTGTGACATTGGATCAACGTTGACCCAATGTTTCTTATTCTGTAGGTTGGGTGACGTTGGCTCGACGTTGTTCCGATGCATGTAGCATACATCAGAAATATCGGTGATTCTATGATTTCTAAATCTCAACATATGCATAATTCTTTGTCCCTGACACGCCGAGATATGCAGAAAACGAAATTAAGCTGAAATAAGCATTTTATAACTATGAAAGAGATCTGACGTTGGCCCAGCATTGGTCAGACGTATGTATACATTCGACATAGGGACAGCATGGGGCCAACGTTAGTGGTTTTGTGACATTGGATCAACGTTGACCCAATGTTTCTTATTCTGTAGGTTGGGTGACGTTGGCTCGACGTTGTTCCGATGCATGTAGCATACATCAGAAATATCGGTGATTCTATGATTTCTAAATCTCAACATATGCATAATTCTTTGTCCCTGACACGCCGAGATATGCAGAAAACGAAATTAAGCTGAAATAAACATTTTATAACTATGAAAGAGATCTGACGTTGGCCCGGCATTGGTCAGACGTTGGCAACATTCGACATAGGGACAGCATGGGGCCAACGTTAGTGGTTTTGTGACATTGGATCAACGTTGACCCAATGTTTCTTATTCTGTAGGTTGGGTGACGTTGGCTCGACGTTGTTCCGATGCATGTAGCATACATCAGAAATATCGGTGATTCTATGATTTCTAAATCTCAACATATGCATAATTCTTTGTCCCTGACACGCCGAGATATGCAGAAAACGATATTAAGCTGAAATAAACATTTTATAACTATGAAAGAGATCTGACGTTGGCCCGGCATTGGTCAGACGTTGGCAACATTCGACATAGGGACAGCATGGGGCCAACGTTAGTGGTTTTGTGACATTGGATCAACGTTGACCCAATGTTTCTTATTCTGTAGGTTGGGTGACGTTGGCTCGACGTTGTTCCGATGCATGTAGCATACATCAGAAATATCGGTGATTCTATGATTTCTAAATCTCAACATATGCATAATTCTTTGTCCCTGACACGCCGAGATATGCAGAAAACGATATTAAGCTGAAATAAGCATTTTATAACTATGAAAGAGATCTGACGTTGGCCCAGCATTGGTCAGACGTATGTATACATTCGACATAGGGACAGCATGGGGCCAACGTTAGTGGTTTTGTGACATTGGATCAACGTTGACCCAATGTTTCTTATTCTGTAGGTTGGGTGACGTTGGCTCGACGTTGTTCCGATGCATGTAGCATACATCAGAAATATCGGTGATTCTATGATTTCTAAATCTCAACATATGCATAATTCTTTGTCCCTGACACGACTAGGTATGCAGAAAACGAAATTAAGCTGAAATAAGCATTTTATAACTATGAAAGTGATCTGACGTTGGCCCAGCATTGGTTTAACGTATGTTACAAAGTTGAAAAATATCGGTGATTCTATGATATTTAAGTGTTAAATTTATGCAGAATTCTTTGTCATTTGCACGCTTAAATAGGTAAAAACGGAATTAAGTTAATATACATATTCTATGTCTGCGAAAAAGGACACGTGGAATATACGTCGTACACCCTACATTCCGCCAATATTGCTTTCGACATAGGGATAACATTGGGCCAACGTTAGTGTTTTTCATGACATTGGGCAAACATTGGCCCGATGTCGGTGTGCTGGCTGGGTGTGTGTTTTGCTTCAATCAGATATTTCAAATGAAATTGTGAAGATTAAATTAAAATAAAAACCTGGGAAGCCACCACACCTTGGCCACTGTCAAACAGCCACAAATAAGAATATGTTCATACCTTAAAACACTTAATAAGCTTATTTGATTAACAATGGAGCTTTCCTGACATTTTTCTGCAAAATTTCTCTTGACAGTTTCAAAATCAATTTTCTGGCAATACTCAAACTGGCCAAATCCACAAGATAATCTTCTTGAGACATTGCAGACCTTACAAATTCTTAATTAGCTTGAATTTGCTGAATGATCTCTCTGCAGAGGTTACTGTTTCCGGAATTAACAGTATAACCTAAACTCACACAAACATTTGGAAATAGCTCTGAAAGATTGACTGTGTTAATAAGTTCAACAGGTCAATGGTGTAAATTTTGGGCACATCCAAAAATTGTCTTATGTACGGAGGGTAAATGTTTAATTTCTGTTATGAAATCCTGACCATTAAGGAAAGCAAGATATTGCTTTGCTAAAGTTAAAGTTTTTCTTCCAACAAACAGGCAGACATGGTTAGATATAAAATTATTTCCACAAGAAATCAAACCTTTCAGGGCTCCTGATCTGTCACCATACATTATGGACGGCTTATCTACAACTTTTACTTTTCATATCTGAAGGCTTAAATAAATATATGCATAAAATGGAAAAACTGCAAAATAAGTTCTATAATGTCAGACAGATGAACAGCAGAAGAGCTAACCTTCCTGATGATGATGATGTTGGAAACTGGATCCTATGACTCATTTCAATTGGGGTGCGTGTAATGAATGGTGGCTGGGGCCTATAGGAGACTGGAGAAAGCTGTAGTAGCATTGACCTACAGATGTGAAGGGCACTGTAGGCTAGCAGGGCACTATCAATCATACGCTTGCTGGACCTTGATCGGTAACTCCTCCGGCTCAGCCAGAAACTACACTCCCAGCCCTCTGGGCCCAGGAGCAATGAACCGGCTGCACCCTCTTAGGCCCTGCCCAAGATCTTTCCACATCTTGGCCCTACCTGTCATAGTAACCAAGTGACAACGCAGATGAAAGTACGGTGGCCGAGAGGAACCAAGTTGTTGTATTATCTGAAAGGATAACCCTATTCCGTAAAAAGTATATCCCAATATCAACCTACATCAGGCCGATTGGTCATAATGGAGACTATATTTTTTATTATGGAGTCATTTGGAGTAGGACTGTGGGTAATGAAAGTGAGGGGGTCCAGCCGACCCCCCGGGGGTCGGCCAAAGACCAGAAGCATGGGGGTCAAAATGAGAAGCAGGGGGGTCCAACCCCCCGACCCCCCGGCAAATCGGACACTGATCGTACTGTGTACTTGTCAGTTTGAAATAATAAATGAATAATAATATTAATATTATTACTACTGTATTATTGTTATTAGCAAAGCATGATCTTGTTGTTCCCGAAATTTCACACTATCTTTGCAGTTTGTCGTGCAACCTGCATAATAAACTACCTTCCCAACCTCTGTAGATTTGGCTATTGGTTGAAGAGCATTATATTAGAGCATGGTTTTGTGCCAACAGGTCAGAAGCACTTCTAATATTTATCATAATCATTATCTGTTACTGATGCCAGCCATTAGGCGGCGATGGGTACGAATAAATGATCTCCCTTGTCCTAGGTTATTTGTCAAGTCCACTGCTGCCCTTAGTGTTAGTCCAAGTGATGTTATGTCCTCATTTCTATTATCTGTCCAGCGTAGTCTTCATCTGCCTTTGTTTCTCTTTCCTTCGAGGCTTGCATGTAGTGCATTGTGTGGGATTCTGTCAACTGGCATTGAGCGCCTCTTAGTGGGTTATCTTGGATGGGCGCTATATAAGTCCTCTGAATGAATTCTCTCTACATGTTCAAACTCAAACCAATGGAGTTTTCATTGAATGGCTGATGTATATAAATATATGACCCAAGGGATCAAAATGAGTCGGATGTCGGCAATTTACATTCCTACGAAAACAGCAAAATATCATCAGATGTCACTTTTTCTTATTTTCAGATTTTAATGAAAATGAGTGAAGAAATTTTTGTTAGGAAATTCATAGTTTTAATGGGTATTTTCAGAATTTTGTACAGAGAATACTTCCATTTTTTGTGATCATAATTAAAATAAATGAAATCTTTTCTCCCAAAAATACAACACATTATCATTCGTAACTTTGTCAAAAAATAAGGTAGAACCAAACTTTTGGTGCCATTTTAAAGCAAAAATGTGGTCTTTAAGAATATGTAAAATACTCATATTCTAAAATTTCCGACATGCGACTGATTTTGATCCCTTGGGTCACAAATGTGTAAATATATACACGATTACTCACTCCTAAGAGCCAGAAACTGATGAATTTTATTGTAAACCCATGAATTTTCCAGTTTATATAGGTGCCATGTAAACAAAGGAAAGAATTACAAACACAGAACGCGTCACAAAAACAAACCAGAACAAAGCTTAAAACAACGAAGGTTTAAAGCAATTGGTACGAGTTACAAAGCAGATTTTTTACAATCGATTTCACACATTTTTTAATAAAGACCTCACAAATACATACAACTGTGCATGACATCGAAAATACCTTTGATGCAGCAGTTTTTTCCTTTCCTAAACTTCTTCAATGCAGTTTGTACACCCGCTGTACCCTGCCTGTTTCTCGTTTCTCTTATCTATATTCTCCAATGGCTCATGATTTCAGATTGCTATTTACATGTACTTGGAGCTACCACCAATTTGTGTTGTGGACATTAGGATAATGGTGCGATAAAAGTAACTAGATTACTGAGCACTGTCCAACTTTCCAATTCTCAATTTCATAACCAACTACAGCGCTCTGTATTCAAAAAATTTCCAATTGGTAGATCATACTTTCATTCATTCTTTCATTCAAAAATTTATATAGCGCCCATTTAAAGTGCCTACTCAGAGGTGCTCCCAGCCATGCCATGGCTAAATAGGAGACTCAAGCTACTGGTAAAAAACAGGTTTGTTATGCCTTGGGAGTAAGCAACTAAGAACAAGCGGGAGCCCAATGAACCGAATTGGTCTCCCAGTTTCCACACAAAATTTCCATATGAAAGATCATACAGGTGAAATGGTGAATGGTGATGAACAGAACTGGTCTCCAAATTTCGTGGCTTTTTACTGACTCGACCTAAATCAATCAATCAATCAATCAATCAATCAATCACTCACTCACTCACTCACTCACTCACTCACTCACTCAATCAATCAATCAATCAATCAATCAATATGACTGATTTTGGAATGCAGTTTTTGCTTTGAAGCGAACACAACCAATTGACACTTTGAGCTTTATGGTAGTAACCCTGCTATAGAAGTTTGCTGGTTAGATTATATTATTGCCTGTTTATACCGACAACAAGAGTACTAAATGAAGAGAACTAAGCGCTCACAAAAGTCCAAAATTCTAATAACATTCCTCACAGGATGCAAGATTCAACAACAAACTCACATCCAGATTCAAAACCAAGATATAGCGGTCAGCATATACCCAAATCCCAAACGGTATAGCAGGTCATAAATATAATGTAATAGTAAAACTAAAAGTTGGATGAGCGATGAAAACATGGTATTAATGCTAAATTATTGCGGTAAAACTAAATGTTGGATGAGCATATTTATAGCAGAAATAGAAGCTTGATGAGTGATGAAAAAATTATTTTGATGCTACATTATTGCGGTAAAACTAGAAGTTGGATGAGCGATTAAAATATTTTAAGTAGATGTAGAAGTTGGATGAGGGATGGAAATGTCATAGTAGAAGTAGAAGTTGGATGAGCGATGAAAACGTGCCTAAAATCTGTTTTAAAATTGTATGAACTGCAATACTGGTTTGGATTTGGGTATATGTTAGCGATCACAGACCTGTGACACGTATTCCGATACGTGTACAATACATTACAAAGTTAACATCACTCAGTTCAACGCAAGGAATTATAATTTCAACGAGAAGGTTTTGAAGTTGAACATGATTTTCTGCATGTTGTTCATATTCAGATTGTTGCTTTTGAACTGAAAAGGATGTAAATAATTAGTAGAAGAATTAATGAGTTAGCATCAAATACAACGAAATTCGTCAGTGAAACTGGAAAGCTTCCTTTGGGATTTTAACCAAAGTCGCTTGCACGAAATCAACCTCAACCACAAATCCGCAGTTATGCGTTGTACCACTTGTCACTGCAAGCAGTTCCTCAACAACTTTCATCGACAGGCAGAGGACCATTACTCCGCAGTTTCTCGCTACCATTCTCTGACACATCAGCAGTTTCCGTTATTGCTTCAGCAAACGCATCAACTGCACAAGAACCAGAAGTCCTCATTCGAAGTTCGGACGCGCTATCATCACCATCCAAGGTTAAAGGGCACAACTGAACTACCGGACGATCGACTTCGTCCGCTAAGCATCCGATACCGTTAACCATTGTTTCAACACAGGGAACGACATCTGAAACATTCCCAGACTTTAAGATGCCATTGTCACCAAATTCACATTCGAGCATATTTTCCGAAGACTCGGAAAGGCAGTCGACACCGTTGACCGTTTTTTCGTCGGGGCGCACCTCGTTTGAAACATTTTCAGATTTTAAGATGTTATCGTCAGCAAAGTCACGCTCGAGAGCACCATCCGAAGACTCTGGAAGGTCTTCGACACGGTTCACCTGTTCGTCTGTCGCTCCCAATTCGCTCCCAGTCAACTGCAAAAGGCTTATGACATCGTCAACGGTCGAGTCTAAATCATCCGAAACATTATCCAGAAATTCTGGAAGGTGTTTGACGCCGTTAACCTTCGTCTTATCGTCAACAGAATCGCCCGAAGAATTGTGTGCGGCTTGATTCAAGCTCTGTGGGCTGTGTCTTGAAGCGGTTCCACCCACATCAGATTGCGCTCCCTCGACACGGTGACTATCGTCTTCTTCGTCTTCATCTGAAAGCTGCAAGACAACGGAACTGACGCTCGACGAATACAGAGATGAATCGTCGGAGCCAATCGTAATGTGTCGATTGCGATGTTGAACCGGGTGTTCGATCGTCGACAACGTTGGTTTCTCTGAGTCGAGCCACTGGACTGAATCGTCCGAGTCGATCGATTCGATACTGTGAAGCGAGACGTCGAGATCATCACAGATTCTAGAGGATTGCGATGAATCCGATGGAGTGGTCGAGCAGGTCGTTGAGTCGTCGCATGCGTCCGAACTTAGGTTCTTCTTGAGGGAACGCTGAGAAGAACTGACGCTTGACTTTGTATCAGACACTGTCGAATTATCACATGTTGAAATGGAAGATGTGTCGTTCTGTTCAACCGTGGCTCGCTCTTCGTCCGTTACATCACATGTGCATTTGCCGTTAAGACTGCCTTCACTCGATCCTGGCTTGTGGATCGACGACATCGTGCCTTCTGGAACTTCGTGACTCAACCCGACTCCATTAGTAGCCGACGATAACTCTGACTCTTGTGAAGCCGAGCTGCCACCATTTACATCCGTCTGACGTGGTCCTGTGAGCGCTCGCTCCTCCAACTGAGCACTCGTGTGGTTTCCGTCCGATTCGAGCGAGCTTTCCGGTCTGTTGGCCGACTTCTTGTGACCTCGGTAATGCTTCTTGTAGGCAGCTTTCTTGGGCAGCGGTTCCTCCGAGTCACCGAATTGGTCCACATCGACGACAACGCCACTGTCACCACAATCATCGCGATTCCTCTTCCGCGACTGTCTCTTCAGTAAAAACGAATTTTCAGTCAGCACTCGGCTTTCGTTACCGTTGACAACCACCTCCCCTTTGCACTGCTCACAAATGCCGCGACGGTTGTGGCTACAGTCGCCGCCCGCCTCGAAAACCCCAAGTCCCTTTTCCGGCATGAAACGACGGTCGAAGCCGACAAACGGGTGGTTGGCGGCCAGAAAGCATTCGAGGGACTTGTCGAAGCTTCCTCGACTGCTGATCTCCGAAAGGGCGTCGGGGCTGAACTCCGACCACGGCCGGGAACTGGCATCCCCCTCAGCATCAGGCGCCTTTGTCGTCTCGACCCCCGGTCCACTCCGTGAACTCGATTGCAAGCGGACCTCTGACTCTGGTGACTTGTTACTCGAACTGGGGTTGGTGTCTGTGCAGCCCTCGTCGACTTCGATATCTGACCCGTCGCTGGAGAGCGATATCGGGGACCTCGCACGCCACGGCTTGTCAAACCCGACGACTAAAATCTCGTTGTCGCAATGCGACGTCGAGGACGAATCGGAGTCGGAAACCTCGTGCAAGTCGGTTACGTTGGAGTCAAACGTGAAGGTCAAGTCTGGAGCATTCACTTGCTGTCTGCCCAACAATCCCGATGGTCCAGCAATTGGTGAATTTACTCTGAGAGCGTCGTTAGCACCCGTGACCTCCAGCGTTGGAGAAGGCAGGCTAAAGACAGGGTCTAAGATACTCGGAGACCAGTCTTCGCTGTTATGCCTCCTCCTCCGGGCCGCGTTTGCCCCATCGGGCGACACGATCTCGATGTCCGAGTCATCCCGGTCGAGGGTGATGACCTCGCTTTCGGGTGGGGTCGGCGGCTGGTCGGAGTATACCGTATGGTGGTCGGTTTCGCGAATGGTCAGCGGGGACCGAACAAAATTGTGCAACTGGTTCACGAATAGCCGTGTCTGGGAACCAAAAAATTGCTCCACCTCCGCGTAGAAGTTCACCGATCGGACATCACAGCGCTGTAGCAAGTGCATGATGTAATCTCGGACGTGGGTGCGCATGTTACCGTTGTGGCGTAACAGCGTCGCCAGCTCGCGGTCGAGCCAAGTGGCGATTCGCAGCCAATACTCGCTGCCAGCGCTCGCGGTGAAGTACTCCGGCGAGATGTTTCGGTAGCTCAACCCAGGCCGGAGATTGATCTCTCGTGCCCACCGTTCGTCGCGGTAGATCTGATTGCGCCCCTCCATGTGATGGAAGATGTGGAATGCATCGTCGGAGTGAAAGCCCTGGATCATACCGTGAGCCGCGCCCCTGAAGTCCGCGAGCAACTGGAGGTCTATCTGCGAGAGCAGGGGCGTCCAGGGGCTCCGACCGCCGAACAGAAACGAGAAGAGCGGGTCGTCGTCGTCCGTGCTGACGGCGGGAGGAGAAGCAGGAACGGCGTCACGAAGGTAGTAGACGTCGTAGTCGCTTTCCGACCGGATGTTGTGAATGATGCTGTTGAAGGATTGCTTGCACAGCGGACACTCGGCTTTTATCTTTGACCATTCGAGCAGACATGTGAAGCAGAACATGTGGAAACAGCTGTGCGTGAACGATTTGTCCTCCATCTTGCAGAGGCAGATCGAGCAGTTGGGGTCGGGGGAACTTGCCCGGGATTCATCTTGGGTCGTGGCGCCGGCCGCAGCATTCGCGTCGGTCGCGCTTTCTTGGGGTTTGTCCGTGACCGAGTCATCGGTTGTATTGTTTGATTGGTCATCAGGGCCTTTCTTTACCGGCCTCTTCCTTGGTCTTGTCCCTACGCTGGCCTTGGCTGCGCTTGACAAAGCCTTGGCTGGGTTTGATGAAGCATCGGCTGTGCTTAACGAAGCCTTGGCTGCGCTTGAAGAAGCTTTGGCTGGGCTTGACAAAGCCTTGGTTGGGCTTGAAGAAGCTTTGGCTGGGCTTGACGAAGCCTTGGCTGGGCTTGACAAAGCTTTGGCTGGGCTTGACGAAGCCTTGCCTTGCCCTGACGCGGATTTCGATTTACTGCCTCGACTTCTCTTCATCTAAGTCCAAATGTAAACATAATTTGATAGAAATGACAGAAATTTTTTTATTGCTTATTTGCTCCTATCGGCATCAAACGGCTAGCACCACAAACTGCTGATGATGATTTGACTATTTATTGGTTGCCAAAGAAAATATTAATTATTTATTTAATTTCTCACAGTTGATGTATTAAACAAGTGTTGACAAAGTGAACTATTATAATTTGATTGTAACTTGTATTTTGATTAATTGGCAGAGCTAATATGCCTGATACATCAACATCAGAAAACTTGTTATAAATGTATCGTCGATTCGTCATTGTATATACTGTATGTTTGTGCCTTTTTGGTGTTTGTGATTCAATAAATGGCTTAATTGTTTAATTAATTAAAACTAATGCTTTGTTTTCTTTTCTCAGCTTTCAGTAATACCACTTCAGTGTTGGTCAAGTCATTAATTTTTTCCTAGAGCTATAAATCTTCTAAAAATAAAACTCAACGGTTTTCCAATAAGTAGTCCTCATTGTCCGATTGTTTTAACTGGGGTGGGCAACGATTAAAATTTTTAATCGATATTAATCGCATGATTAAAATTTTTAACGCGATTAATTTTTAATGCATGTCACAATAGAAAACAAGTACATATACCCGGTACTCATCCGACTCTGACTTAGTTACGTTGAATATGCGCTATATAAATGCTTGCAGTCAAAAACACAAACATGCTTTTACTAGGCCTACTTGTTTTTACTTTTTAGTTTTTACTTTAAAGTTTAAACTGAGCGGGTTTATCCAGAATTGCTTAGCGCATTTCTAGAAATAATTGGGCGCAGTGGCAATCGCGTTAACTGCGTTAAAAAATTTAATCGGGTTAATTAATTAATGCATTAATCACGTAAATAATGTGTTAAATGCCCAGCCCTAGTTCTAACACAACAAGGATCGAGTACTTCCACACCCACTACAATTTAGCACCAGTTTTAGGAGGGTAAGAAATTCTGGTTAAAACATCACACAGATGTGTAAGAATCTGTCAATCCAGTTCAATTTTGAAAATTCAAACCCTGTAGGGCATTATCCATTTTCTTTTTAACCCACTGTATCATACAGCAAGCCCCTCCCCATTCATGAGTCTGTGTCATGTATATTAGGAAAATATCCTACAACGTTACTTGCTGCACAAATTTAAATGACTGACACTAATCTGCTGGAGTTTATGTGATGCGATGAAATTGACTTTCGAGAAAGTCCGAATGATTTCCTCCAATTTGATTTTCCTGGATCCGGCACACAACAGCTGTTTGTTTCGGAATTCACTGTTTCCTGACAAATAGATTTGGGAGATCCGGAAGAAATGTAATCTCAGTTATTTGGTTTTCGATGATTTTCTGGGTTATCCGTAGTTTACTTTGCTTAATTATGTTATCGTCTTTAATGCCGTACTTGACGTAAGTAAGCAGTTTACCAATGTCCATGATAACAGTACTGTCATCAATCCAGCTTCCATCTCAGAGAGAAATTTTTTTAATCAATCAAACTCCTTTTTAATCAAGAATTATTGTCGTCACTCCAACTTCTATTTAACCAAAAAATTTCATCAATCCAACTTCTATTTTAGGCAAAAAAGATTTCACCTATCCAGATTCTAGTGACTTAGTTTCATCAATACCATCACGGAAACAATTATTTCCATCAATCCAGCCTCTATTTAAGCCTTAAATAGAGGCTGGATTGATGGAAATAATTGTTTACGTTAATAGAAGCTGGACTGAACTAAGTCTATGGTTCAATAGAATCTGGATATATGATGATCTTTTTTGCCTAAATAGAAGTAGGATTGGTGAAACTAATTCTTTGCTTAAATTTTAAGCGAAGAATTAATTTCATCAATCCAACTTCCATTTAGGCAAACAATTATTTTCATCAATCCAGCCTCTATTTTAAAGTGACAATATAAAATAATTTAGCAACGTAAACTACGGTTTTTACCGATTTTCTACTCCAGTCTGGGTCGGCCATACTGTTAATGCGATCGACCGTCGGCGCTTTAAACTCCCATTTAACCATTATTACGACCAGAATTTAGAGAATGATGATCTTTAGAGTGAAACGATAGGCACAGGTCTCATTGCGACAAAAGATTTCTAATAATTATACAGAAAAACAAGCGCTAAATAAACTTTACACATCAACATACAGACTGCTGTGAAATCTAAAACATAACTATATCCTAATAAACCGTTCAAACTAACTCTCAGCACTTACTTCACTAGATAAATCAGACCTGCCAAATACCTTTCCAGGTCCCTGATTAAATAAATTATAGATATTTTATTTAATATAAAATAATTGTTTCGTTAGATTTTCTTCGTCATTTCGTCTTTCCTCAGTGAATCCCTTCAAACAAGTAAGTAAGTAGTTTTATACTTTTACTGGCGTAAGTCAGTAAGTCAGTATCAAAATAATTATTATTATAAAACATTTTAATATTAAACATTACATCTGCAGAGGTGGACACGATTAGTTAAATTGCTAATAGATTAGAATTAGCTGCTGAAATTTGCAAAATCCATTATTAAACATGCGTAGAATTTTATACAGTGGACTACATGCAAGATTCGAAGGGGGGAAAACAAAGGCACCCCAACACTACGCTGGATAGACATCAGTCACATCACAAATGAGGACATAACATACCTTGGACTGGCACCATAATGTAAGAGATAAAGGGAACAATGGACTTGACAAAATGACAGAGGACAATGGAGGGTATTTATTTGTACCCATCGGCGCCAAATGGTTGGCGTCAGGAACTGATGATGATGGTGGCATGTGTCCATGGCATAAGTACTTACGCAGCCAATAATTATTTGTTTCTCACAATGCTTTGATACTGGAGGTGTGTTACAATAATATATTGTCATAAAAGTTGTCCTCCAAAAATCGAAGCAACAAAACCTTCTAAATGATTTATTATAATAATGCCCAATAGGCAATAGCAAACCAAAAAATTTGCCTATTATTAATTAACGAATTCATCAGACTGTCTCACCAGAAAAACCTCTCTGATTAGGATAATTTATCAAAGATAAATAACATTCATCAAATATAAATAGCATGTGAACAAACAATTTATAGACTGAATAAAATTAATAGTCTAATCCAGAAATACATAAAGCAATTTTTTAAACTTTCATGTAAGCCAAAAATAATGCGGTTTGCAATTGGTCATACAACAAAAATATTCTATTATGTTCTGCCCTGTTTTATTCTATTCTCTTCTATTCTATTCTATTCTATTCTATTCTATTCTATTCTATTCTATTCTATTCTATTCTATTATATTCTATTCTAAAAGTGGCATGCTTAATCACCTGCTTACTGACTTAATTAGCGCTAGAAGGTTGATGTATAGTCTTCGATGGAAACGTGGTTGCCTTCAAAAATTTCCTATTTTCTGGATCAATTAATGTTTTATAGATAAACTTTGGTTAAATCTGTGATAGACTTTTTATAGAATATTTAGTAATTGTTTGCTATAACTGTCTTTGGATTTCTACGATTTAACGACGGTCAATAACTTCAGTAAGTAAATAAATACATCGTTGTACCTACTACCCTCGTGTGTAGTAGTCAAAGGCTGTCGGGCTTGTCCATTGAGATGTATAATATATAAATATATCACTTATAGTATATCTCATTTATCGGTAAACGTGTAGTTTAGCGTCGTAAATTACCGGCCATTGCATGGGTTTCAGCGTTGGTCGTTGGAGGATTATCATTACCTGTGTTTTAGGTGTTTGTAATAACCCGTCAAATCATTGTATTTATAAGTTTTAATTTTTCCATGCCAGTGATGCTTTCATCAATGGTCTTAAATCTGTGATGATGATGACAGTGATGATGATGACGATAAAGTGTAAAACGAATAGCAATTGCCAGCTTTCTTAATGTTTAAAATAGATTATTCAATTGAGTCATTAATTTTTGGATACGACTGTCTGCCATTTGATGCTTTCACTATTCTTAAATCTGCGATGACGATGACAGTAACAATGATAAAGTTACAGTGTAACAATGATAAAGTTACAGTGTAAAATGAATAGCAATTGCCAACTTTCTTAACTTGTAAAATAGATTATTCAATTGAGTACTTAGTGAATGTCATTGGCTAGGACCGTCGCTTCTGATCAGCCATGGTCTTCTTCAACTGCAATGCCTGCGGTGAAGCCATCAAGAAGAATCAGGTTGAGAAACACTATCGCCAGCAGTGTCGCAACTGCCAAGTCTTATCTTGCGTCGACTGTGGCAAAGAATTCTGGTAGGCTTACCGCTTATCGTATCGTATCTTATCATCTCAATGAAAGATGCATGTATTGTCATATAATACGTCCCTAAGTAAATTCAGTAAGAATTTAGTAAGAATTTACTTGTTCCCCGTGTTTAAATTAGGACCACAATGGCTCAATCCATTATATCCTCTGTGTGCTTAGGTCCCTCTCTATGGAATCAACTTCCTCCTTCTCTACACTCTACAATCCTCTCTAGTAGCATCTACTACTACTACTACTACTACTATTCCTTTATTTCAAAAACTCGTTGACACAAACGCAACAAGATTACAAAATCAACAGTTTAGATATCGATTAGACAAAAATAATATATAGTCAAATAGATAAGAGGGTTAGGAATGTATTAGTGACTGAAACCTATTGCTAAAGAAAATTATTGTTTAGCCAATACACCATAAAGTACTCTCGGTATAAAATTTCGATCATCCCTATCTCTACCTCCTCTAACCTTAAAACCTTCCTTTTTCCTCGGAGCACTGGGAGCGCTTCTGAAAGGCTTATGTTATGAGAAGCACTTTATAAATGATCAAATACAATACAATATAAATCATTAATTCATGAATGAAGGACTTGCTTGAGGTCCCTACATAGTTACTGCCTGTATGGATGCTCGAAATCGTACAATCTGCATTCCTGAATATACCTAGGGATGTAATCACTTGCTTCATTGAATTTTGCAAAATTTTGAAAAGCTTAAGGACGTTATCTGGCTAATGAGCAGCTTAGCTTCAGGTATAATTAGTTGTTAGTATTTTTATTATTATTATTGGCAGCAGTATTTTTATTTGGTGTTTTTCATGAGAGCTTAACTTTTTCTATGATTAGTTATTAATATTTCAGTTATAGTAGTTGTAATGCAGTATTTTGCACCTTTGTAACAGTGTAACTTTTGTATATTTTTGTTTTTATCTATAGTGCTAGTATTGGTGTTAGGAGTAGTCACAACTGCTACTCTTGAGTGCAACTGCTACTCGAGATATCCAGCTGATACTGCAGCAATGCAACTGAGACTTTGCATGAATTCATTCATTCATATATAATTTACATAGCGCCCCTTCAAGAAAACTACTCAGAGGCGCTCCCAACTCCAGTATGGCCAAAAAGAACAGTCTTAAGGTGATAAAAGAACATAGGAGAGAAGGTCCTAGAAACAAGGCAAAGCTCCAGAGGGAGGCCATTCCATACCAGATCGAGGGACTCACCCCCGCGAGCGCAGTTCTGCATAGTAGGGGTGGGGCAAAAGGGATAACTTTGTTAATTACCTTACAGTACCTTAAGCATTTGATGGGTTGTTTATGCAGGGGCGACGATTACGCAAAGCATGTCAAGTGCATCACGGAAGACGAGAAATTCGGTGGGAAGGCTTACAAGCCAAAGCCGAACGCAAACAAGGGAGAGCAGAAACAGGAACTGTGGGTGCAGGTAAGAACACATCTAAATTTAAAATATGTATCATTAAGTCACTTCTGTTTAAATCTGTTTATTCTGTCTGTTTAAAACGATGTTTATTTTTATTTCAATCAATAAATCAATCAAAATTTATATAGCTCCCCTTCAAGCCCTACTCTCAGGCTCTCCCGACCCAGTGAAACTGAGAGCAGGTAGTGGTGGAATTATAATTTATTATTGTTTATTATTATTATTATTCTCATTGTTATTATTCTCATGAATTCTCATTGTCATTATCATCAGCATTATTATTATTATTATTATCCATTTGTTAAGCGCCACTTGCTAATGACCAAGCATCAATCGATGGCACTGAGCATTGTAAAAAGTTAAGCTCTCATGACAGACACTAAATAAAAATACTACAGCCAATAATAAAAATACTAAAAAATAATTATACCTGAAGTTAAGCTGCTGACATGTTCATTAGCGAGAGAACGTCGTGAAGCTTTTCAGAATTGTGCAAAATAAAATGAAGAACTTGGTCAGTGTCAGGGGAGGAGGATTGAACCTGCTTTCATCGTTTCAAAGCAAATGCTCGGACCAATCAGCTAACCCATGAGTCCTCTTAATTTTATTCTAAAATAATAATAATATTTACCCATCGACCTATATTGAGTGGACACAGCATAGCACACCTAAAGTTGTACTGTAAAGTGAAGCTTCCGCTTTACTGAACTTTCTGCCAGCCATGACGTCAGACAGAGCTCATTAGCATAATATGTTATGTGTCCATCCAATCAACGTCGAGGATAAGATTATTCGAAAAGTTACTATCTATGCCATGACGTCATGGCTGGCAAATAACGTCGCAGGCACGGCGTGGCACGCAAACATCTAGGCTTCAGTTTAAATCTCTTATGCTGTGTCCACTCAATATAGGTCGATGTATTTACCAGACTCTGTTCAAAGGAAGTGTGAGTTGCTCAAGGTCCCTACACAGTAACCATCTCAGGGAGGAGGCTCAGACCTCTACTCTCTGTGTTTCAAGGCAAGCACACTAACCAGTCAGCTACCATATCCATTGAGCTATCTTTATTTAACTGTAATGATAATCTGATAATAATAATATATTCTTTTCAGCAAGTTCAAGATGCGATGTTGAAGCTGAAGGCAAATCCGAAATTAAGGAACCTTCTCGAGCGACTGAAAGACTACCCAAACATTCCAAGGAAGCAGGCCAAGTTTGAGGTAGAGCACTTGCTTCACTGGGCTTAGCGTCTTTTTTAGGACGGCTTTTTTCTCGTTATTGTGTTGCGTTTAGATCAGAACAATATGGATTTATGGTAACTGAGTTGGAATTCATAGATTTTGATGATTCTCTTACGAACCTCAGTCGATCAGTCAATCAATCAATCAATCAATATTCGTTTATTCAGTTTTACAAGTTGACATTTAGACCAGGGATGGCGAAACTATGGCGCCAATGTTCCCTCTAATTTCTTGGAGTCTGTGTGCGCATAAAATTTCTTTTGTGCAACATGTTTACAAGGAGAGTAAAATTCTGTGTGCATTGCGGATTCGGTGGATAATCAACGTTGCCGTGTCATCCACACACTATTTTAAGCCTGCATGTACGTTACTTAAAATTCTAGCATTTGTTTAAAATATAACGGAGTATGGAGTTAAGGAATATAAAAATGTTTTACATGGAAAAATAGATTTATTAGTAAAACATGAGTGTTTCAGAGATATATAGTCCAGGCAATCTAGCTCAAATATACCGTCAACCTGGGCAAAATTGCTTCAGAAGCTTTTTCAACGGTTTCCTGCTCAGTTTCCATTGCTGAATAACATATCCAAAATCCGCCAAAATCCGACCACGGGGTCACCCTCAAAAAGTGCATTTTATCCAAGATGGCGGCCAATAATGGCGCCAACACAGAAAACAGCATATATAAGGTCATAGGTAAGCTACAATGACAAATGAAGTGTCAAACTTAACATTATCAAGGTCAAGGAATCGATTTATGGTAGTGGCAATAGTGTCGGAACGTTACTATCCAAGATGGCGGCCAATATGGCCGCCAACACACAAAAACATTTATATTTCTTGAAAAGTATTTCTAGCGCTTCCAACAGCAGAAGCACATCCTATAAAGCTTTGATTCTGATGATCTTTTCATGATTTTTTAGATTGTGGCATTCCCGCACAATTGCCACTTCATTTATCATTGTGGATTACCTATTCATTCATTTATTTAAGGAATTTGAGATTGCGCCCCTTCAAGAGAGTTACTCAGAGACGTTCCCAGCCCAGCTGCGGCACTATTAATTTAGCAACTTATTAAATGCAATCGCACTACCCCTAGGCAGTAGACGAATCTCTAATGGGAGACCATTCCAAATGGAAGGCCAACTATTGAGAAGGCACGGTGCTGCGCACGGCTCCCTAATTGAGGAGCGAGCATGAGGGACTAGAGTTCTTTCCCAGCAAAAGATCGGATGACTCGACAGCCAGCTGTATCCCAGAGCGGACGACAAAGATCACGCAGGTATAGGCCGACGCACAGCCAAGTATGCACCGCCAGACCAAAACAGCAACCCCGTTAGAGATGCGTTGTGGGACAGAGAGCCAGTACAATACATCCCACATATAATACAGAAACAGTCCTGAGCATAATTATTTGTGGAAACCCATGTAAGACGAGCAGCTGAACGGAGGAACCGGTCAAGGCGCCCAATTATTAGTTTAAGTGGTTCCATCGCAGACCCACCAGGATCAAACTGCAGTGATCCAATATGCTAGTAACAAAAGCATGGATAAGGATCACAGCAGAGTCATGGGATAGGGAGCGAGAAATAGCCCGCAATTGACGTAGCTGATAATAGCAGCTATGCCTACGGGTGACCTGGTATATGTGCTGACAAAAACTAAGTTCTTAATCCAGAGTTACCCTTAAGTCCCGGACCGAATCCAGGAAGGGGACTTGCGAAAATGTTTCCGCCACTGCAGGCACTGGTCAATGCTCGCCAGCCGGCTACCACCACCGAACCAAATGAATTTGAGTCTTAGAGGCGTTTAGAAGCAGGCGATTGGATGCTAACCAAGTGGAAAGGGCATCCATGGCTTAGCACATCTGCTTAACAGCAATCCACCACGCAATCGGGGCTGTAACGGATGTAGGTCTGCACATCACCATCATAATTATAGCTGGTGCAGAAGCCCACATGACGCCAGCAAGACCCCAATACCAGACGTTTAGATAACATAAAGCATTGGGCCCAGCACCGAACCTGTGGAACACCAAAAGGGGCAAGAACCCAGCTGGACCTAGAGGAGCCAAAGACTATACAATTAGTGCGCTCTGACAGGAGGAAGAGAAGCCACTCTAGAGGTTTGTCTGTCAGCCCAAAAGAAGCAGAAAGGCGTTGAATGAGTACATGATGGTGAAGAGAGTCAAAAGCTGAGCTGACTGACATCGAAGATGGTCAAGAGATATATATATTTGTCCGACATCCATGGCGCCATAGAGGTCAGACAGGACGCGGTCTAGTAGGGTCTCCATAGAGTGATTCTTTCTAAAGCCAGACTACTTGAAGTCAGCAAACCATTTATATATAGATAAACAATAGCAACAATACATTCCAGAACTTTAGAAAACAAATGTCACATTTGCAATCAGGCGGTAATTTGCTTAATCACTTGAATCCAGCCCATCCCATCAAGACTGGGTACAGGATCGAGCTCGCACGTTTTTGGCGCGGACGTTAAAATGAACACTCGTAGCTCAGCACTCATGACCTCGCTAAGAGTCGAAAGGCGACCATTTGTAGGCGGATAGTCCGGCGGGAAGCAGAGGAGGTTGCCTGACGGATGGTAGAAATCGTGGATGCTAGCTTCTTCAGAAACACGTCGACAGTAAAAAGCGGCGGAGTCTGTGACCGTTGACTACCCGACAGTCGGCCACGAAGGTCACTGAAGATTGTCCAGAGCTTTTTGGCTCACCCGATCGTCGGCCGATGACGGCCTCCCAGTATTCAGCTCCCTGCTCCGGTAGAAGGATTGCATGTTTCGGACAAAGCGGATCCAGGTGGTCTGATCTTTCGGAGATCGCGTTCGTCTGTAAACCCTCTTCAGGTGCCGGGCTTGACACCTAAGGGTTCAGCATTAAATCACGGCGAGAGGGCGCAGTGACGAATCTTGACTGAGCGTGCTGGGAGAAATGTGTCTAGTGACTCAGTTATCACAGCCTCGTGGAGTCAAACAGCTCAAAGTCAGTCCGCTTAAAGTTTTCGTCAGTGTCGTTGAGAAGATGATGGTTCCGAAGAGCATTTCCAAAGGCCCCCCAATCCAGACTTGATGAGCTGAGATATACCTATATTTGTGTGTTGGCGGCCATATTGGCCGCCATCTTGGATAGTAACAATCCGACACTATTGCCACTACGATAAATCGATTTCTTGACCTTGAAAATATTATATTCGACACTTCATTTGTTATTGTAGCTTACCTCTGACCTGATATATGGATATTTTTCTGTTAGGGCGGCCATATTGGCCGCCATCTTGGATAGTAACATTCCGACACTATTGCCACTCTGATAAATCGATTCCTTTACCTTGATAATATTAAATTTGAAACTTTATTTGTTATTGTAGCTAACATATGACCTGATATATGAATATTTTTCTGTTATGGCGGCCATATTGGCCGCCATCTTGGATAGTAACAATCCGACACTATTGCCACTACGATAAATCGATTCCTTTACCTTGATAATATTAAATTTGAAACTTTATTTGTTATTGTAGCTAACATATGACCTGATATATGGATATTTTTCTGTTATGACGGCCATATTGGCCGCCATATTGGATAGTAACATTGCGTTACTATTGCCACTACGATAAATCGATTTCTCGACCTTGAAAATATTATAATGGACACTTCATTTGTTATTGTAGTTTACCTCTAACCTGATTTATACATATTTTGGGTTTTGGCGGCCATATTGGCCGCCATCTTGGATAGTAACATTCCGACACTATTGCCACTACCATAAATCGATTCCTTGACCTTGATAATGTTAAGTTTGACACTTCATTTGTCATTGTAGCTTACCTATGACCTTATATATGCTGTTTTCTGTGTTGGCGCCATTATTGGCCGCCATCTTGGATAAAATGCACTTTTTGAGGGTGACCCCGTGGTCGGATTTTGGCGGATTTTGGATATGTTATTCAGCAATGAAAACTGAGCAGGAAACCGTTAAAAAAGCTTCTGAAGCAATTTTGCCCAGGTCCAACTGTATATTGCCTGGACTAATATTGTAATGTGGCCTAACTTTACAAACATTTTTGTGTGTGCGCTCCATGTTTTCTTGTGTGCGCTCGTCTCACGACCTCTGTGCGCGCGCACACGCGCGCAGCTTAGAGGGAACATTGTATGGCGCGCGTGCCCAAAGTGGCACATGTTCAAATTTTTTGGGCACGCAGAATTTAGAGCGTCCCCAAAATTTCATACTTTTAAGTACAAAATCAGTGGGAATCCACATTTTTTTATGAAGGACTTTATTGTAACACATTGTAAAATCCCATCTTTGAAATAATGCCTTTTAATTCATTTTTGTTATGCTTTGTCATTTAAAACCTACATGAGAAAAGCAGTTGTACACTGCAAAATTTTCAGAGGCAGTGCACACGACGGTATTCTTTAAAATGTTTTAGTGGCATTTTGGCAAGCACTTTAAAAAAGGTTTGCCACCCTGACATAGACGCAACCTGTTTACAAACTCCAAGTTAAGTTCTTAGCCTAATTTGACCTCATTGCTAACCTAATCTCCAGAGTTTAAAAGTTCTGCAACTGTAATTCGACAGATTACATCATAAATATTAAAACACAAATAACGTAAATATCACTACTATTATTTATGAGAGCAGAATTAAATATTATGGTTATTATTATGCTGATTTCATTCATAAATTTGGAATTGCGATCTTGCTTTTGTAGAAGTTTCTGTACAACAGTCTGAGGGTGATGGATAGCCGCCTTGCAACGCAGGCGTGGAACTCGATTGCGGCCGAAATGAGCAGCTTATCAACCACCGAGGTTAGCCAATGTTATCAGATTCTTCCTCAACACTGGTTGCCAATGTTACTTAATTTTTTACTAATTTTTAGGAAAAATACAGCTCTGCTACTCGATAGTAGCAGAAACGCTATCAAAATATTACGAGAAATTGTATTGTACTCTCAAAAGTTCTTAAATCCTATGGGATCAATTCTATCTATAATAAATGACAGTGATAAAATTATATCAAACTGCTGTTTGCTAAATAATAATTAATATTAGTACTACTAAATAGTATAGTTTTACTTGGAATTTAATAATAAAGTAGACTTATTAGAGCTTCCACATAGAGGTGTGTAAGAAAGCATATGTATTGATGTGTATGTGTTTATCAGTGTGTGTAAATGTGTTACCTCTGCCTTTTAACTCTTAACTTACATAATTTACAATTTACCCTTTTAACTTTGCGTTTGGGTCTACAACTGTATTAAATTTACCTTTGACATTTACAAATAGTTTGTTACATTTACTTTGGAATTTACTAATAATTTGTTACATTTACCTTTGGCATTTACAAGTAATTTGTTACATTTACCTTTGGCATTACAAGTAATTTTATTACATTTACATTTGGCATTACAAGTAATTTTATTACATTTACATTTGGCATTACAAGCAATTTTTTACATTTACATTTGGCATTTACAACTGATTTGTTACATTTACCTTTGGCATTTACAAGTAATTTGTTAATTTTACCACTTTACGTTTCAGCCGCCTGCAAAAGAAGCAGCTGCCACAGCAAACAAGAAAGATGAAGAGAAAGTAACAGAAGAAATTGACATCGAGGTTGCCAAGGAAACACAGAAAGAACACAGCACGGTTGCCAAGGAAACGCAGAATGGACACACCGAGGTTGCCAAGGAAACGCAGAATGGCCACGCAGAGAAGAAGAAGAAGAAGCACAAGAGCAAGAAACAAGACGAGGAGTCGGAAATTGTCAATGGAAATTCCAAAGTAGCTTTGAAGATGGACCATCCACAAACGACAGCAGATGAAGTGGATGCGGAGGCAGAGAAAGGCGGTCGAAAGAAGAAGAAGAATAAGCGAAAGAGGGATGAGGAGGATGTCGTCGAAGAAGCAGCATCCAAGAAAAAGAAGCTAAAGATTCAGAGTTAGCAGCTATATTAATATACTTATTTACTATTATTATTATTTTTTAAGCCGAGGTATCAAGGATCCCTCAGGATTTATGAAAATTTCTATAAAGAGCAGGAAATTTGTCTGGAGGGTCAGGCCTCGTCTTTGGGGTTTGTAGGACAGGTGACTTTGAATTATTATTATTATTGTTCATTAATTAAATTTGTAACGCGTGCACAGTCACACTGAAATGTGAATCTGAGGCGCGGATACTCAGTCACCAGGAGAAGTTGCAGTTAGATATCCAAGTGCTTGAAACCCAGGGAGAATTGTGAGTTTTGAGCCCATATAATCTTCGTTTATCATTTTCAGACTATTTTTTATTTTGAGCATGTTTTTAGTGGCTACTTCATCAGTTTAGCTTAATTTTGTTTCCATTACATGGATTATATAGCACCCCTTTTGAAGGCTACTACCCAGAAGTGCTCCTGCCCAGCACGGCTAAAAAGGATAGAAGAAAAGCAGTCCTTAAGCTAGCCTGATGGCAGCCATGGGTATAAAGTATTAGCGACTTCATTTTCTTAGCCTCGGCATATGAGGGCGGGTGGCCAGTGCTCTCCCACACCAGGTCTTGTCATCCCACCGATAGTGTACGGTCAGTGCACTCATTATAGCTGAGTTGGCTAGGGGATGTACAGGGTGGGCCATAAAAAGTAACCCCTAAGGTTTTTTGTTACTTTTTCGTTGCATTACATGTTTTTGGACCATCAAAAAACAGTGGGTGGACTCACTAAAAGTGATATAACTTCTGTTCTATTTGAAATATTTTGGTGAAATTTGGCCGTTATACGTAAATATGAATTACTTTTAAGTCTGTAAAACTTGATTTGAAAATTCTTACTGTTGGCCGAAATATTAGCAAAATACCTTAGGGGGTTACTTTTTTATGGCCCACCCTGTAGGTGAGACAGAAATCGCAAACCAAAATATCTTCTTGGCGGGGATTTGAACCCCTGACCCGTTGTTTGACAGTCCAGCACGCTAACCATTATACTAGATCTTGTATTAACCTGACACATGTTATAAATTTCCAATGATGACAAAGTGACAAAATGATTGCTGTGTTTCGACAGATGAAGGAGAGGAAGAGATGAAAGCTGAACCAAAAGTTACAGAAGATGCAAATGAAGAATCGTCTGATGAAGCTCCAATGGGAAAGTTCAAGTGGGAAGCGGCCATCATTGGTGTCCTGAAACGAGCGGACGACAAGGAGATAACCGTTAAAAAACTTCGCAAAAAGGTATTCTTGCTTGCAACTGCTACTTCTGGAATGCAGTTGCAACTCTTCAGTGTAGCTGTTACTTCAGGGATGCATGTGCTACTTCATAGATGCAACTGCTACTTCATGGATACAACTGCTACTCCAGGGATGCAACTGTTACCTCGGGGATGCATGTGCTTGGGGGCCCGATAGCACATTGGATAACACACTGGCGTAGAGAGCGAGAGGTACCGAGTTCGAGTCCCGTAGGGCGGATATGCTTTGTAGGCTGCTATTAGCGCTGTGTATTGCAGGCTGTCTGTTCTGTTAGTAGTTAAGATTGTTTCAATTGCATAACATGTAAATTAGAGCACAGTGCGTTTGTCAGGTGCTTAATTAAAGAAAAGATATTATTATTATTATTACTTCAGGGCTGCAACTGCTACTTGAGGAATGTAATTGCTACTTCAGGGATGCATGTGCTACTTAATAGGATGCATGTGCTACTTCAGGGATGTAATTGCTACTTTATAGATGCAACTGATACTTCATGGGTGCAACTGCTACTCTAGAAATGCAGCTGATACTGCAGCAGTTTCACTGTTATTCAATGTTTGCAACTGCTTCCCCGAAATTCATGTGCTACTGAATGAATGCAACTGCTGCATAGCAGTTGCATTCATTCAGTAGCACATGAATTTCGGGGAAGCATGCTATGCTATGCTAATACTTCCTCAGGAAGGCAACTGGTACTCTGCTGCTTTATAAATAGTGCAATTGCTAATTCCAAGAATGCAACCACTAGTGAAAGAGTGCAACTGCTACTCCAGGATTGCAACTTTATAGTTAATTACGAGAAATTGTTTATACTCTCTGGAAGTTTCTTAAATCCTATGGGATCAATTCTACCTCAAATATAATTATAACAGTGATAAAATTATGCCAAGCTACTATGTCCTAAATTGTAATTAAAAGTAGTACTAATATAGTAATTATGCCAGTATACAAAATAATAATAAATAGTACTGGAGCGCCTCTGAGTAGGGATCTTGAAGGGCGCTATATAAATTTTGATTGATTTAGTACTAATAATAGTTATTATACCAATATACAAAATATAAATAGTATTAATAATAGTAGTATTTTAATATGCCAATATACAAAATATGATAACAAATAGTAATACTAATAATAGTAACTGCCAATGTGCTAAACAGTATTTTGATAGTAATACTTCTAATGGTAATTATGCTAATATACTAAATAGTAATACAATAGTAATACTAATAAAATTAATTATGTTGTAAAGAGTAATTAATGTGAATAGTAATAATCTGTGTTCTTAGGTTCTTGGTGAATTCCATGCTCGTGGCGGAGATGGGAAGCACTACACGGAAGAACAGCTCCTGGCGAAATTTACCAAGAAAATTAAGAAAAATCCGAGACTAAAAGTCCACAAAGACACCGTTAAGCTAGTCAGCTAGAGTCCTTCTCAGTTTTAACGAATATTAAAAGCTTTTTAATATAGCTTTGTGATGTTTTTGGCATGTGAGAAAGTCCTATTGGTGGAATCTGAAAAGTTACTATAATTATTAGTCATTTATTAAGCATCACTATCAGATTACCAAGCATTAATCGATGGTGCTGAGCAATTGTGAGTGAAGGACTTGCTCAAGGTCCCTACATAGTAAGTGTCTAAAGGGAGAAGGCTCGAACCTGTACTCTGCATTTCAAGGCAAGTGTTCTAACCAATTAGCTACTGTGTCCTTTAATATTCGATAAGATTGACACTCTTGGGGTTTAGAAAGTTTGGACGAGACCTACACTTTGGGACAATGAGAAGACGAAGAAAAGCCGTCATGCTAGCCACTTCATACCCATGGCTGCTATGGGTATGAAGTGTTAACCACTTCAGTAATTTTTTTTATTTACTGATTAATTGGTTAAGTAAATGAATAGTTTATTTACTGATCTCAGTTTTAATTGTTTAATATCCACCGTGGACCTATAAACGTAATTGCTCGCTTAGCTTCACTAATTATTGGTAGGCCTACATCACTCGGCTTAACACTTCGGCCGTGTTACCGCCGAGGTAATAGATCCATTATAGAATGATTAAGCCCTCACTTTATGTGCACCGCTAATATTGTTAAACTCAGCTGTTGTCACCCACGCCTTGCTATTAGGCTATGGGTAATGTAATTACCCGTGGGGTGAGTGACCCTTCGCCCCGTAATTTCGGCCCCACGCTGTTCAGGGTGGGAACATTACAACACGCCTTGATTTTCACGACCACGCCTCAAAGATGACCAATACCGTGCTTTAACATAATTTTATGGCGTATTTGGTTGTTCCATAGACAACGCTCCTGCTAGGATCTATAATTATTAAAGCTATATGATGTTGTTGTTGATGATGATGATGTCTGATGATGATATCTGATGATGATGAGTTATGTGTCCAAAGGCAGGTCCGTTGGCTTCTAAGCCACCCGGGGGATGAGATGTGTGAGGTGATTTCCCTTAAAATTGTTGCCTTCCTCACAGACAATAATGTGGGTGAGCAACTTGTCCAGGGTTTCCAGCGCTGCCTAAACAGGCTAGGCTACTGAGGTAGCAGTGCGCTAATAGGCCTATGCAAACAATTCTTAAAGACTTAAAAAACTCACACGTTCTTTATCAATGCACAGATATATAGGTTATCACTGCACGCTAATAAAAAATAGGCCCGCGAGATTTATGGTTATTGTCGAGCTGGAAATTTACAGGCGAATCACGATTTTAATTAAAACTCGTTCTTGAATATTTACCAGGCCTAACTTGAATTCTTTCGAATCTTGATTAGCACAGAAGAAACTCATATCTCATTTTCTCGAACATCGACTTGAAAGTTTCCAAGTAGGCCTAGGCCTATTGCGCGCATTGTAGATCTAACCCCTCTTAGGGCCTAAAACTGTACAGAATGCTTGACCTTTTTGGAGTTATCTAATCATTGTTTGCTTACGGATGACCTAATTGTCCTCAGTGAACTGTAACCACTTTGGGTAACAAGTGAGAGGCACTTGAATGGCGCTATATCAAGTAGGCCTACTTTGATATATCTAGCCTGGTCTATGCATACAATGATGCAAACATGTATTCAAAAATGCATGCAGCCTGTACGTGTAGTGGTGTTACCGCAAATTTCGGCCACCCGCAGATAAATCAAAAGGTATGGGGCGGGGAGATGGTTGAATGGTAGCACTCTGGCAAAAAGATCAGAAGGACGCGGGTTCGATACTTGCTAGCCCCACAAGGTTGACTCAGCCTTCAACTCCCTAGGGGCAACTGTAAAATGAGCAGTAGGACAGATCGATTGGCACCTTACAAGCTGCCATTCAGTTAAATTCGACTCCTGTTAAACTTGTTATCATCTAGCAGAATTCTAACTGTTAGGCCTACTACTAGGCCTATATCATGTAATATTACTGGGCACTAGGCCTAATTGTAAGCTTGAAGTAATAAACGATTATTATTTTTATTACTACTAGATGTTTGCCCGTCCTAAGACGGTTAAAAAGAATTTGAAAAATGTCAAGAGATGTCTTCAGGTGCTATGATTGACATAAGTCTTCTCCAGATGAAGAGAGACCGCAGAGCATCTGCTAAGGCGGGTGTCGTTTAGGTCGAGAAGAATTGGAAGGCGCCAAGGAAAAGTATTAACCACACTTACGCAGCAGATGATTAGCCTACAACATCTATGCATAGTATACGAACATTGTAAATGATTACAATACACATACATTTACTATCTACCTATGTGTGTATAATTATGTGTCTGTGCGTGTGTGTGTGTGTGTGTGCGTGCGTGTGCGTGTGTGTGTGTTCAGATAATATAAATGAAGACACAACATCACTTGAAAATACACGAAGGGGAGCAATGGACTTGACAAATGAAGTGACATATGACTTGACAAATGTATTACAAATGTATTAACAAGCTGCGATATTGAACCTGATTTCGAATAAACGAATCTGATTGATATTGACTGAACAAATGACCGAGGTCAGTGGAGACCATATATTCGTACCCATCGCCGCCACCACCTGGCGTCAGGAATGATGATAAATATAAATAACCGTCGACATTATGCGCAAATGATCAGGCTACATTCTGTTGACGTGTTTAAATCTTTTACCGTCGAATAGGCCTACAGAAAACGCACAGGACCTTGCTTGACACAGACTCATTTTACTGGCACAAAATGGTTGCACCCTAACGTCTTCGACCTATTTACAGTTAACGGACAAATTTACGCCGCTGTTACGTCTAAACGACGCAACGCGGATGTTAATAAATTCCCTCTCCCGGTTAAAAGCCGTTACACGACCTCCAGCAGCCAGCTTTATCTGGGATGTTGTTTAGAGGCTGGTTGGGAAGGCTATTTCGGGTATCAAGTCAGTCTCAGAATTGCCAGATTCTGCAAGGCTGTTTGTTGTTCAGTAGTAAACATATCTTGATACATAGTTCCTTGTTTTTCTTTAATTTTTCTACTGCAATGTTTTGCTACTGCTTGCTAGTTGTTTGGCTACGGTCTAGTCCTAAGAATGTTAATTAAGTTTATTTTTCTATAATGTTACTGCTCAAAGCAAAAATCGTCTAGCCATCTGTAACTGTAGCCTATTGTGGAAAAGGGACAGCCCTGTATTGTCGGATTATTCTATCCTGTAGGGGCCTAGGGCTGTTCTGTTAACGGCATCAACAGCTCAAATTTGAAAATTACTGTATGATCACGGAGTTTGATTCTTCCAGTGTCTGTTCTGTTGCTGTTGAATCAATAAACGGTTTGTTTGATTGATTGATTGATTGATTAATACTGTACGGCGACGCGGTGGTCTAGCAGTAGCCTAACACTCTTGGTCGTTAGTTGCCGGTTTGACTTCGTGTAATGAACCAGGGTAAAGCAACTCCTTTGCGCAAGCAAGTCTCTCTCATGGGCGTATTTAGGGGGTGGTTTTACGGGTTAAAACCCCCCGAAATAAGTTTCCGAAATTTTTAAAAATGCTTTTACATGCAAAATATAAAAAAACTGGACTTTTGCGACGATTTTCAATGGAACCCCTACCAGAAAATCTTGAAACCCCTCCGAAATTTCTTTCTGGCTACGCCCATGTCTCTCACCAAGCAGTATAGTCAATGCAAATGTACATGATGAATCCCCGACCTCTCGATTGACATTCCAGCGCGCTTACCACTACACTATCGAGCACCCCTCACCAGAGATGAAAAGAACTGGAATATTTCAGCTCAGTTAAGGTAGCCTATATCAAGTTCTGATCTCGGACGTTGGTAAAACGTGTAGAAGTGGAATATTCTCATTCAATAACCGTAAGCTCCAAATTTCTACAGCGCCATGTAACGGTAAGCGCAGGGCACCAGCTTATTCATGAGCGCTGCGTCGAGTCAGTGGGGTTGTCCAGAGATGTGAAATGGAGATCCTGGTCCATTTGACAGTTCATCCATCCATCCATCCATCCATCCATTAATCCCATACTCCGCCTGATCAACATTGATTACTTCATATACCAATTGATTGGTGAGGGGGTTTAGGTAATGGTAAGACTCTCGAACGAAGAGCAGAAGATCAGCATGGACGCAGGATCGATTCCCGCTACCCACCCATATGTCTACTCAGCCTTTCATTCGTCAGATGACGTTGGTAAAATGAGTTGTAGGACGTGATTGGGCGCCTTACATGGCTGCCATACAGTTAAATTCGATTCATGTAATAACCTGTGATCATCCGTTCATACTATAAATTGTAATCATGCTGCAGTGTGTCAGTGTGAAATAATAAACGAAGATTATCATTTAATATTAATGCGTGCACAATTTTACATAATAACACATACACGTATCTACATTCAGACATTGCAAGCAGCCACCTTTGTGTTTAGTTAAAGTGGCTTAAAATCTGATTACGCTGTTCGCCATGTCCTACAGTTCATATCTTACACTGTGCTCAGTACAATACAACACACAATACAATATACAATAGAAGTGCATTTGATATTGCCCCTCATTCCACGGTTCATAAGAGCACATCATATGACCATACGACAGAACATCAATATGCTGAGCAGTTTTGAGTGAAGGACTTGCTCAAGGTTCTTACACAGCAGAGGTGGAAAAGGTTGTTTTTGTTTTGTTTTTGGTTATTCTGGTTTGTAATCATGCTGTTTTGGTTATTCTAGTTTGTTTAAAAAACCTAAGAAAGAAGAAAACCAAAAAATTTTGTTTTTTTATAAGTTTATAAATTATTAATGCCAAAATGGTGCCTCAACTCTCAAAGCCTGAAATCAAGAAGTATAACTAATTTTTATAAAATTAACTAATATCAGCAATTTTGTGTTTATCAGTCGGAAATCACAACTAAATTAAACTGAGTTGGAGCTCTTATTCAACCCTATAATGATTGTTATGATTCGAAATACGAAAATTTAAAACCAAAACCCCCAAAAACAAAATACCAATATTTCATCTTGAAGAAAAAATTGGTTTTTCCACTTCTGCTACACAGTAACCGTCTCAGGGAAGGAGGATCGAACCCATACTCTGCACGTTACAGGTCAATCGCTCTATCCATTCGAATACCATGCCCCATAGTGGTGGTCACCATCCTCCAAGGCCACCTGTGACATTATTGGTTCCTCGTGTGTGCGTGGGCCCGCCTCTGGTAACTCTTCTAGCTTACTGTGCATCGTTTTGCTAACTGATGTAATATTTTCTTTCGTAATGACACTTGACATCATAATAGGCTAGCGCAGAGACGCCTCTTAGTAGGTCTCTTGAAGAGACGCTATATAAATACTCAGAATGAATTGCCTTCACACTTGCTAAACCTGTTCTCGACATTCATTAATTATCAAAGAAATACAAAAACTCAAAATATAAAAACCATATAAAATTGCATTTCTCCAGCCCGGCCACAGAATTTCTCACGCGGTTGCACTGTGCAACCACACTCTGTTGTCTTTCCTAACACAGCAACCGCCTTTCCTTGCCTACCCTACAACAACCACAGTTAGTTGCCTTCCCTACTAGAACTGCATTTTTCTGCCTTTCCTAACATATCCAGTAGCAAGAAATTGCAATACATCGAGTCAACTATTTCTCACGTCACTAATCTAGAAAGCAGCAATGCAATCAGGTTTTCAATCAAATGAACCGTGCCAGAGAATCACTTAAACAGGAATCAATCAACAATTCCACCAATCAATTACTCAATCAAACTTTCAACTTGACCAGATTAACGCCCATCTCACGCAGAACTCACTTACGTCTTACTTACTCGCAACTCCAAACTTACTAATTTGAGTCAACAAGAACCGGGCAACAGAACGCCTCTGACCCTACAGCAGCTGAGCGCAGCGTTCTCAGCCGACGCCGCTGTCCCCAGCCGCTAGTTCACCAGACACATAAAAGAAACGGTCAATTTTCGCTCTCGTCCGAAACAGAAACGCCGAAACGGTTCGTCTTCCGTTTCATTCGGTGGCAGAGTGCTGCTGAGCAAAGATTCGTCAGAATATATATCAGTCGGGGTTCGTACGATGGCGCTCTTCGCTCGACGTACTTCTTTTCTGGCCAATGAGGACGGAACCGTCCGATTCCCTCCTCCGAGTGTAGTCCGTGAGCTCCGTGAATATCTGCAAAGATGACGACAAATGAAGTTGAGATTGCGTCATTGTATTTGGATATTAATATAGTGCTGCTTAAAGAGCAAAACAAACTTAGGTCTCCATTGGGACTCAATCAGACTTAATTAGGACTTAATTGGACTTAATTAGGACTAAACTAGAATGCAATAGGGACTTATTCACAACTTAATTAGAACTTAATTGGACATAATTAGGAGTAAGCTATAACTTAATAGGGACTTAATTAGGACTTAATTGGACGTAATTAGGACTAAACTAGAATACAATAGGGACTTATTCACAACTTAATTAGGACTTAATTGGACATAATTAGGAGTAAGCAATAACTTAATAGGGACTTCATTAGGACTTAATTGGACGTAATTAGAAGTAAGCTATATATTAATATGGACCTAATTAGGACTTAATTGGACGTAATTAGGATAAAACTATAACTTAATAGGGACTTAATTATTGGGGCTTAATCAGACGTAATTAGGATTAAACTATAACTTAATAGGGACTTAATTAGGAATTAATTGAGAACTGTCTGTTCCTTCATTTATTTATTATTAATTTATTAAGCGCCACTATCTAATGACGAAGCAATTGTGAGTGAAGGACTTGCTTAAGGTCCCTACACAGTAACCATCTCGGGGGAGGAGGATCGAACCCGTACTCTCCGCTTTATAAGGCGAAATCTATACCCTCATGGCTACTGCATCCTACGGTTTTGCTAGCATATAAAGCACTTTGTGAAGTGCTTAAAAATACCAAGTCTAGAAACCCACACACACTCACAAACAAACGTGCCTATATGGGGGGGCCCGATAGCGCATTGGATAACACACTGGCATAGAGAGAGAGAGGTACCGAGTTCGAGTTCCGTAGGGCGGACATGCTTTGTAGGCTGCTATTAGCGCCGTGTATTGCAGGCTGTCTGCTCTGTTAGTAGTTAAGATTTATGTCTTCTGTCATTTGTGTTCTTGTGAATTGTTTCAATTGCATAACAAACAATGATGATATTGGTTCAAAGGGGGAGTCCTAAAAGGGCCTAAGCCCCGCTGACAAGGGTCACCCTAAAGTAAAGTAATACTGATGATAAGGTGGTCGGAAAATATCTAGAAGTCTCTGTTTTAAAGCGAACAAAGAATGATTTATCAAAGAACAACTCTTAACTAGTTAACTAAACGTGCACACAAGATAAACTTAAGAAACAACCGGAGAGAAGAGATACATGCGTAGTTGGCTTTTAAACAAAAGGAAACTATGGACGTTTCTGAGTTGGAGCGGGAGATCATTCCATATCGCGGGGCCAGAGTTTTTTAACATGTAAATGTACAGCGCAGTGCGTTTGTCAGGCGCTTCAATATTTAAAGAACAGATTATTATTATTATACAAACATACAAACATACACACAACCATACATACACTAAGCACCTGTGTCATCACACGGTTATCACAGGTGAATACACACCTGTACGAGGTTATCTAGTCCAGTCAGATATCCGTCCTCATGGTTCCCTGGTTTCCATGCTGCCTTGTGCGAAAGTGTGTCGGAAACCTTCAGCGTCTTCGCAAAGTCGATCATCCATATGTTGGCCTGCTGATCGTGATCGTAGAGGACGAGCAGTGAACTGCCAATAATCTACAAAGAACACGGAACAATAGTATGATCAATGATCGAGTGAATGATCAATGATCAGCAAAATATCAATGACCGAGTCGATGATCAATAATTAAACAAACTATCAATGAGAGAGAGAATAATGAATGATCGACTGGATGATCGATGATCGAGTGAATAGTCTTATAATAAAGGTAAATCCCCCATTTGGAATGGAGGGGCATTGTAGGATTTACTACAGATGACAAATTAGGACACGACCTATGGCTGGTACATTCCAGTGGAATACTCTGTGGAATGATTCCACAGAGTGATTCCACAGAGTATTAAAAAAATAAAAAATCTAAAAAAAATTAAATTGAACATTAAATATAATTCAAAACTGTCAGCAAGGCGACAATAAATAATAATAACGATATTAGTTCAAGAAAAACTTAAAAACATTGGAACACAAATATTGGGTCATAAAAAAACTTGGCCTAGACCACACCATGCAGGGCTTGCAGGCAATGGACAAACTCCAATGTCCTGAACATGGGAGCCAGTTCATCACAGGATTTCCCGTTTGCTTCCCATCTCAGGCCCCTACCTTCCTGGTTGCCGATTGGTTAGAGTGCTCGGCCTGTAACACGGCAAGTACGGGTTCGATCCTCGCCTGAGTCAATTACTGTGTTGGGACTTGGGACCTTGAGCAAGTCCTTCACTCACAATTGCTCTGTGTCATTGATATTCTGTTGTATGGTCGTGTCACTCGTGTGCACTTCTGAACTTTGGAAGGAGGGCAATATCAAATACATCTGCATTGCATCAAATTTAATACAAATTTGTATTGTATCAAATGCAATTGTATTGTATTGTATCAAATAAATTTGTATTGTATTGTATCAAATACAGTCGTACTATTATTATTATTATTGTATTGAATGGAGCAGTGGATGTAGATATTGCTGGAAACTGACCTCGTGATTTCGAAAGAACTTTGAAGTTTCGAATCGCAAGCGAATGTCTTTGAGTCGAGAGAGCAATCGGCGACAGACGACCAAATCATGACCAGTAAATCGAATGATCGTGCTCATGACCTGCAAGAAATAATACAATGCTTTTTAAACTCAACAAAGTTTTAAACAAACTGAAATTAATTCTTAAAAATGCACAAAACTAAAACAAACTTGGTGCAGAAATTACTGTCATGGATACAGTCTCAAAATAAAATTGGCTTAAACTTTAAAAGAATACTAATCAACATCATCATCATCAGTTCCTGAAGCCAGCCGTTTGGTGGTGATGAGTATGAATAAATTATTTCCATTGTCCTCGGTCATTTGTCAAGTCCATTGTTCCCCTTAGTGTTAGTCCAAGTGATGTTATGTCCTCATTTATGTTGTCTATCCAGCATAGTCTTAGTCTGCCTTTGTTTCCTTTTCCTTTGAATCTTGCATGTAGTGCATTGTGTGGGAATCTCTCCGATGGCATTCTCTTTACATATCCAAACCACCCGGAGTCTTCATTTACTAATAATACTATTTAATTTGATTATGGTCCGAGGCATGAACAGCCAATTTCATTCCTCTACAGAGTCTTCATTATTTAATATTACGCATTAATTATTAAGCACCATTATCTAATCATCAGAGCAATTGTGATTGAAGGAACTTGCTCAGTCAGGGTCTTTACACAGTAACCGTCTCAGGGGAGGAGGATCGAACCCGTACTCTGTCTGTCTCTGTCTATCTCTCTCTCTCTGGTTATCTCTCTCTCTCCCTCTCTCTCTCTGTCTCTCTGTCTTTCTCTGTCTCTCTCATTACAAGGTGAACGCTGTAACTATTTGCCACTGTGTCCCACATAACTCCAACTGATTTATATAGAGCCAGTTTTGAATGGAGCAACTAACCTCTTCATGACTTTGAACTTGCTTCAGATCATTGTTCGGGGTCTCACCAGACATCTGCAACAGCGCACGATAGTTTAGTTTAAAATAATAATAATAATATTTGTGTTTATTACTAATTCAAACTGACACACTGCAGTATGATATGATTAGAATTCATAGTATGAACGGATGATCACAACTTATTACAAGAGTCGAATTTAACTGCATAGCAGTCAGGCAAGGCGCCCACCTGTCATACTGCTCATTTTACCAAAGTCTCCATTTGGCAAATGAAAGGCTGGGTCGACCTTTGGGAGGGTAGTGGGTATCGATCCTGCGTCAGTGCTGATCTTCTGCTCTTCATGCCAGAGTCTAACCATTCACCTAAATCCCTCCCACAAAGGAAGGGGTTTTGGCAAGGTAAGGGGTGTGTGATGTCATGTAACAGAATACTTGTATAGCACGTCTTACGAGCCTCTCACTCAGAGGTTATGTGTACGTAGCTATCAGGCAGATGGAATAAGGTGTGTTTTTAATGGTCCAGTGCTCTTCTTTTCTTCTAAAGTAAGGTAAGATACCTTTTTGAAGAAACTGATCAATTCTGATCTTAAACGCCGAAGAGTCACATTTCAGTGCGACCATTTGCATGTCACAAATTTAATTAATTAATAATAATACATACATACATATACATACCTACGTAGGGATCCTGTATACCTCAGGGCATAAAAGAATAATAATAATAAAAAAAATAATAATATAAAAAATAATAATAAAAATAATAATAATAATAAAAATAATAATTAATATTAATAATAATAATAATACACATATGCACAGAAACTATATAATCTGTACAACAGTGAACTCTACAGATGACAACCCGTCTGCCTTGACGGAGAAACAACGTACCCTGATGGCTTCTATCCGGAAACCGAGAGTTGTCGTTGAACTGCCTTTTTCGCGGAACTACAAATTGGCAAAACGAAAACAGTTAAGATGACGTTAACTTCCAGCTAAGACAGGATCAGCTGATCATCTAATATTACCAGGATCACAGTGATGGGCACTAACTAATTTTTTTTAGTTAAACTGTAACTATTTTTCAACTAAAATGAAACAGCTTAACTAAAGTTGGCAACAGATTTTGTAAATAAGTTAAATTAACTAAACTAAAAATATTTAGTTAAACGGTTTCCAACTTTTTAAAAACTTTTTTCACAAACATTTTCGCAATGACAGAGGTTAAGTGAACTGTAATAACGCAGAGCGTCAATGACAATTTCACTTTCAAACTATGTAATGTGTACTAGAACTAGACTAATAGTCCATGTATAGTTCTACAAGAAAATCATAAAGAAAGTTGCTGATTAATGCAAGCGATGATGCATCGTGCAATGCAGTGCAGTTCACTTGACTTGAGTAATAAAACCTCATGAGAATCATTGCGGAAGATAGTTGCTGATTTTCTTACTTAAACTTTCTAGCTAATAACTAAAAAAATTTAGTTAAACTTTTTAGTTAATAACTAAAAAATATTAGTTAAACTTTGGTTTGAACTTAACAAATTTTTTCAGTTAAACTTCTGCCTTTAGTTAAACTAAAAGTTTGCAACGTTTTAGTTAACTTTTCCCCATCACTGCATGATCATCGTTACCAGTGCACCGCTACCACCATTGTTGTTAAAATTGCAACCAGTAATCAATCTGAGAATGCAAGCGAACAATCATCATAACCAACTCCGTGAGTAGTAAACAATACCCATGTAATTTCGCTTTTCCTGAAGCTATTGTAATGTAATGTAATCGAACATTTATATATATAACGCCGCTCAAAAATCAACCAGTGTCAGTGCCTTGGACCAGCGCACAGGAAAGTTTTAAAGCATTTCCTGAACTGGGGAGGTGAGAGGGTTAGTAACTGAGAGGGTTAGTAACTGAGAGGGTTAGTAACTGAGAGGGTTAGTAACTGAGAGGGTTAGTAACTGAGAGGGTTAGTAACTGAGAGGGTTAGTAACTGAGAGGGTTAGTAACTGAGAGGGTTAGTAACTGAGAGGGTTAGTAACTGAGAGGGTTAGTAACTGAGAGGGTTAGTAAAATTCCTTACCTTTACATCATTACCTTACCACTTTGCCTTAACTGGCATTATTAGGTTCCCCACCTTAAAGAAGCCTTTACCTAGTCTGATCTTTAAAAATAAAAACATATGTTTTTTACAAATTAAAAAACAGAAAAATAATATGTCTCCCATCTTCTTTTCTGGGCAAGTGTTTCTTTTATTAAATAAATCCAGAAAATTGTGAAACTCTAGTCACTTGTTGATGAATGTTTTTTTTACCTTATAATGCCTTACCTCTTCTCATCACACCTGACCTTATCATGCCCTCCTGACCTTGTATCATGATACCTTGTCTTTACCCTACCTTGCATTCTTTTACCTTCCCTTACCTCACGTGACCATAAGTTACCTTAAATCACTTTTATCGGTCCAAGAGAGACCTACCTGCATATAGCGGAGTTTAGTGACGGCCTTTTCCCTGTTCTCCTCTTCCGTTGGATAGGACGGATCGATTTTGATCATCTTCTGGTAGAGGTCATTGCGCCGCGTCGGGTTCTTCACCTCCACCTCCAAGAACGTTCTAAACGACAACAGAACAGAAAATAAAATAATTGTATCTTATTAACTCACTTGTTTGTTTATTTACATATCTTAGAATTTTTATTATAATCATGTATTTATTATTACTATTATTAACTATTTATTATTATTATTCATTTGTTATTATTTATTATTATTATTCATTTGTTATTAATATTAATTATTGTTATTATTATTATTATTATTATTATTCACTTTAATTAAGCACTAACTGCTATCTACTATAAAATGAGTTAAGCATCAGTCGATGGTGCTGAGCAGTTGCGAGTGAAGGACTTGCTCAATACACAGTAACCATCTCCGGCGGAGGAGGATCGAACCCATGCTCTCTTACAAGACGAGCGCTCTAACCAATCAGCTACCATGTCCAACAAAAGAACAGCCTATTTTGTTTTTATTTATTTAAAGCACTCACTATGAACACAAGAACAGCCTAATTCATTCATTTTATTTATTTACATATTTAAAGAACTGATTATACACACAGATGCAACCCATCTCGATCTGAAAAGGCACAGATAAGTGTTCCCTATAGGGGCCAGATGAGTCACGCAAAGGCCAGATTATAGTGGTTATTAACTAGTGATTTAAAAGATGTTAGCTGAGAGAACAAGTCATAAAAAGTCATAAACTACGCTAGAGCGAAAGAACCTTTGAAACCAGAGAGAAAGAAAGTTCCGAAACTGAAAGGACTTTGTAAATCAGGATGAAGAACTGGACTTAGTATTATTTAGTATTATTTATCACAATGAGTGTCTCGGATTAGTTCGCCTCGAAGCGGCGCTATATAAATGTTCAGTTACACTTAATTACGAAATAATTAAATAAGAAACAATGACATAAGACAATCATTAGGTATCCAAAGAACTCTGCTACAGAAAGTCGTTCAACAAAGACTCCGATGGTTTGGACATGTAGAGAAAATGCCATTTGACAGAATCCCATACAATGCACAACATGAAGATTCGAAGGAAAGAGAAACAAAGGCAGACCAAGACTACGCTGGACAGACAACATTTAATGAGGACATAACATCACTTGGACTAACACTGAGAGGAGCAATGGACTCGACAAATGACCGAGGACAGTGGAGATAATTTATTCGTACCCATCACCGCCAAATATCTGGAGTCAGGAACGGATGACGATGATGATGATGATGATGATTAAACTAATGAACTTAGAAATACCGTAATTGGTTTCTCTATTTAATAATTGTTTCATTATTACTCTAGAAAACCACTTTATGTGTATGTATGAAAACACTGAATATATACCACCACCACCACCTCCATCCACATCATCATAACCACCACCTGTTCAGTAGCTCAAAGTAAAACGATGATTATAATTTATGGTGATTCATGATAATTTATTCTGATTAAATTATCATTCTTACTAAATGTATAATAAGACTGTGCGCAATGACTAATGATGACTAAATACGTGTTACCACCACCACCGCCATTACCACACCCACGATTACCACCACAACCACCCATCCACATCATCATAACCACCACTAACACAACTGGAATATCCACCATCACCATTAACACAGCCACCATTAGCATCACCACCACATCACATTACCAGTGCCACTAAAATCACTAGCACCACCATTACCACCATCCCCATCATTGTAACTACCACTAACATCACCAGCACCACAACCACCACCGTTAGCACCACCATTAACACCATCATTACCACCACCATTACGCACACAATTAACACTACCATAAGCACCATCATTAGCACCACCATTAGCACCACCATTACTACCACCATTAACACCATCATTACCACCACCATTACTACCACCATTAACACCGCCACTACCACCACCATTACGCACACAATTAACACTACCATAAGCACCATCATTAGCACCACCATTAGCACCACCATTACTACCACCATTAACACCGCCACTACCACCACCATTACCCACACAATTAACACTACCATAAGCACCATCATTAGCACCACCATTACTACCACCATTAACACCACCACTACCACCACCATTACCCACACAATTAACACTACCATAAGCACCATCATTAGCACCACCATTAGCACCACGACCACCATACCTGATTCCCATTTTGATATCCATAATGTTTGGATCGTTGAAGTGCTGAAGCAGATCTTCCAACTCTATAAAAACTGGTCACAGGTTAAGGAAATTCACAAGAATGCAACAACCACTAATCCTTCAAAGTTACTATTATTATAATACATTTATTAAGCGCCACTAGCTAAAGACCAATATCAATCGATGGCGCTAAGCACTCAAGCACTCACTCAATCAATCCCAATCAATCAATCCCAATCAATCAATAAATCGTTCAATCAATCTAGATCCAAGACTGACAAACCTAGATCAAAGACCTAGATCAAAGATCGAGATATCTAGATCCAAGATCGACAGATCTGGCTTAAAGATCGACAAATTTGGATTGCAAATTGACAGATCTAGATCCAAGATCAACAAATCTGGATCGAAGATTGACAAATCTGGATTGAAGATCGACAAAGGATACTATCGTCGTTGTATCGCACTTCGCGGTAGAACCTTGGCACAATGTCTCGGACGGAATCAGACATCAGTTGCTTGTAGGACTTCGTCTCACAGTTATCATTGTCCGGTTGTCTCTTCCAGATCGTCGTCAGTCCAGCTGGAGCGAAAAACCCTTAAAACGACAACAAAAGCCATCACAGGAGGTCAAAGGTGATTAATGACTTCAACAGGATTAGTTAATTATTATCATTATTGTGTTTTACTCGATGCTGAAATGTTATTATTATTAATAGCAATAATAATAGTATTGTAATTATAATTAACAGAGATGGGTAACTAATCATTATTGTGTTTAACTCACGACTGAAATGTTATTATTACGGGTGGGCAACAATTAAAAATTTGAATTTAAATTAATTGCACGATTAAAATTGTTAACACCGCGATTAATTTTTAACGCATGTCACAATAGATAACAAGTACAACTACTGTACCACTCGGAGTAATTACGTTGAATATGCGCTATATCAATGATTGCAGTCAATAAACAAAAAGCACACAATGCTTTTACTACTTATTTTTACTTTTTAGTGTTTACTCTTAAGTTTAAAGTTTAAACTGAGCGGTTTTATCAAGAATTGTTTTAGCGCATTTCTAGAAATAATTGGGCGCAGTGACAATCGCGTTAACTGCGTTAAAAAATTTAATCGCGTTAATTAATTAACGCATTAATCGTGTTAATAACGAGTTAAATACCCAGCCCTAGTTATTATTAATAAGAGTAATAATAGTAGTATTGTAATTATTACTATAATTAACAGATATGGGTAACTAATCATTATTGTGCATTACTCGAGGTGAGTTGATGCTGTTGAAATTTAGGCTGTTAATGATAAATTTTATTAATAGTTAAGTATTTAAGAATCATGATAACTAACTGATTAGATTCTAATAAATTTGCTAATCGGTTAGACTAATAGCGAATTCTAATTGTAATCAATTAGTTACAAGATTTTGCTATTCCAATTCTAATAGATTGGCAAATTTCGGCAGCTAATTCTAACTCTAATCGATTAACAATTTAACTAATCGATTAACTGTTTGTCCACGTTTGGCTAATTCTAATTCTAATCGATTAGCTACAAGATATTGCTAATTCTAATCAATTAGCAAATTTCAGTAGCTAATTATAATTCTAATCAATTAGCAATCAACTAATTACGCCCACCTCTGATAATTAAACGCTTTTACTAAGCGCCACTGTCCAATGACCAAGTCGATGGGCAGTTGTGAGTGAAGGACTTGCTCAAGGTCCCGACACAGTAACCGTCTCAGGGGAGGAGGATCGAAACGGTACTGCGCAATGCAACGTTTAATGAACGACCTGGTAGTCAAACGCTAGACGACTATGTCCGCAAACGATTATTTCTCAATGATTATTTCTCAACGATTATTAACGTTTGTGCCTTGCCTGAGTTAGATGGGGGAGGTGGGGGTGATTGGCCGCCCACATTCGCATTACACTTCACGGCCAGGGCTGCCTCTTCCTGTATTATTAGCACGCGGACTACAATAGCAAGTTTCGTCACGCTCAAGAGCCATAAACAAAATGGGCTTAATTAAAACCTAATGAATATTCATCACAGTTCAACACGTAAAATCTTTAGCGCAGTTGTTTCGCAAAACAGGGTGTTAACACTAACGACTGATATATGTGCCAAAAATGTTCTCTAAGAGGTAGGGGTCCTAAGACAAGTCCTTGACCCTATAAAGCAAAAATCCATGACTTTTAAGACTTATTTTGGACGAAAAAGGACCTACTTTCTAATTTCTATTGTTTAATCAATGTAATATTTATTTTAATTAAAAATTTAAACATATGATGAGAAATATCTCTATTAATGATTTATCCATTTTCCATGACTTTCCATGACCTAGCTATTTTTCAAAATCCATGACTTTCGAGGACATTTTTGGAAAACAACTGTTTTCCCAGGCCTTACATTTTTCAAAGTCTAATTCCATGCCTTTCCAGAATCCATGGCAACCCTGTTCATATATTGATCGTTAAAAGGATGGACGGCTGAGTTAGCGCGGTAGAGCACAGACATCCCTCTATGGATGGAATGTACATTACCTGGGTGACCCGCCAGTTGGATCCAGGCGTTCTTTCTGTTCTTGACAAGAGCATCACTGGCCGGAGCAGACAGATCTAAGGCATTCTACAATGCATATCAATCAATAAACCAATCAATCAATCAATCAATAAATCGATCAATCAATCATCAACCAGTCAATCAATCAATCATCAACCAGTCAATCAATCAATCATCAACCAGTCAATCAATCATTCAATCAATGGATCTATCAATCAATCAACCAATTAATCTATCAATCAATCAACAAACCAATAAATCAACCAATCAATCATCAACCAGCCAACCAATAAATCAATAGATCAAACAATCAATCAATCAATCAATCAATCAATCAATCAATCAATCAATCAATCAATGGATCAATCAACCAACCAATAAATCAATCAATATATGTATGTATCAATGTATAAAGATGCTAGATTAGATTAGGTCTTTTAACACTACATTAGATCAATAGTTAATTAATTAATTAATTAATTAAGACTTACATACAGTTCTAAAATCCTTATCGATCAGTTCTACCTTAGGTTACAATTTTACCCAATTAATTAATTATACGCAAACTAATTAAAAGGCCAAATATTTAAACCATCCAGTTTCCTAGCGCCATATTATAATTAACCAACAACTGCCACAGCATTGGCGTTCAAATCAGAAGGCATCAAGGGCATTTAAATAATATATCTTTATATATATATCTATATATTATTTAAATGTCCTTGATGCCTTCTGATTTAAATGCCAATATATATATATATATATATATATATGACCAGTGCGAAATATCACGCCTTAGAAACATATATATACATATAATTTTATATATATATATATATATATATATATATATATATATATATATCTGGTACACTGTCCTTTGAATTGGTGGCCCTATTTAAGCGAGACTCGGTCTCCCATTGTGTCTCCCCGTTTCGTCTCAATACCCTGTTAAGATTTTATTTTATGTCAAACTGTACTTTCTTTTGTTGACATCTTTGTGATTCAATGAATGAAGAATAAATATATATATCTACATACACAAATATATACACATAATATATATATATATATATATATATATATATATATATATACAAATATATATATTATATATACTTATATATATAGACACACAGGCATATATACATATATACAAATACATACATACATGTATATATATACATTGAATGATTCAATAAACAAAGAATAAATATACACACATAAATACACATAATATATATACACACATATATATACTTATATATATACACACATATATATATATACATATACATGCATATATACGTATAAATATATACGGATTTTAATGGTATGAAAGGCGATAGAATCTTATCAGACGCCTGCCATAAATCATCCGCTATTTATAGACGGTCGCAATGTCATCAACCATAATCAACAACAGCATCGTGACTCTGTGACTTTGACCAGTGAGCAATATCACGCCTTAGAAAGAAGTGCTTAAAAGTAAACTCAAAGAATCTGCAAAGCGCTGGATCAATCGTCAGTGCTGTGTCAAGTGAGAGGGGTTGTCGAGAGAAACAGTTAGAGAAACCACGCGAACAACATCCAGTTGCCAGGAGGTTATACTACAGAGAAGGAAACCGTGCTGCGTCAAGTCCGCGGGGTTGGTGCAGAGATACTCTCGACGAAGGACAAAGCCGTTTGCCACTTGCCAGGCATCCACACAAACCACAAAGTTGTTATGGGTTGGGGCAGGGGCGTCTACACTCTACACTCCCACGCTTTTATATGCCCCACACCCTGAGAAATGTTTGACCAACGTTCGCACCCCTTACAAAAGTGTTAACACATTTGAAGACGAATACACGAGATCGAGATCTATACTACTGAAACGTGTGCTTTAAAATACAAGCCTTAGGCTAGTCTTATAGGCTTACAATTTTACATAGAAATAACCTAATCTTGCATCTTACCCATACTTATCCTGTGACAGCTCAAAATTGATGTATTATTAATGCATTAGATTACAACTCATACTTTCTCTCTTTGTCGCACCACCTGAAATGACATGTCGCACCCTCTGGGGGTGCATGCACCCCAGTTTGGGAACCCCTGCCCTACACCATGTAAACATTGGAGCAAATGCTCCATCCAAGAAATAAGGGGTGGGGGAGAGATCTCATTGAGAAATTAAGGGGAAGTTCAATTTTTTTACTGCTGTACCATGGAAGGGGGAGCGGAGAGGAAAGTTGCTCTAATGACTTCGGGGGGAGATAGACACCCCTGGGGTATTTAGGGTTGAGAGTAAAGATTTCTAGCAGATGCTTCCGAAAGTGGTGGTCCACGGACCAGTGTCAGTTGACTGTCCACGAAGCAAGTCAAGGAACTGGTCAAATTGTCTCGGAATCAAGAAATGGTTCCGCCAGATTTTTCATATAAATTAATAATTTCATAATAATTATAAATAATGAAAACACTTATTAGACTAGCATTTGAAGGGCAATAGAGTCATAGAACTGGCTAAACATGCATTTAAATCAATTTCAATACATATATATTTGACGGATTCAAGTGATCTAAATAAAAAAAGGGAAATTATTAAGGCCCGTAATGGACTTCATTTATTCGTAGACATCGTCACTGAGTTGCTGGCTTCAGGAACTTGTGATGATAACGATGATGATGATGGATAGATGATATAAACGAGACATAACATCACTTGGATTAACACTAAGAGGAGCATCGGACTTGACAAATGACCGAGGACAATGGAGATCATCTATTCGTACCCATCGCCGTCAAATGGCTGGCTTCAGGAACTGATGATGATGATTATCATTAGTATGATTATGAACTAGGATTCTAATTTCTTTAGCGCCTATGTGTAATACAGCTGGGAACGGGTCCATATTCTCCATAACACAGCATCCTGCTCCTCCTCCATAAGAACCCGATACGATAGGCCCTATTACTGTACGTCAGACAGCCGAACCCGTCGTCTCAAGTTCCCCTTCTGCGTCAACCGCATTACGGACGACAACCGACACCCTAGACCTGGACCGGTGTGACGCCAAATCGGGTCCTCCAGAAAACACTTTGTATGTTTGTTCAGATTTGTGCATGTATGTCTGATTTGTTTCTGCCTTCGGGCGTAATAAAAGTACTGATTTCCAGGAGACGTAACTTACTTCTAAAGAAGAAGAGCAATCCCTTAAGCAACTCCTTGGGTACAGTAGCGTAGAACACTGTAGATCACTGCCGCAAAAGTTACGATTGGGGCCTCTCTGTTCCCCAAAATGCAACAATCCGGCATCCGAGAGGAGTGACAACAATATGCCCACCCCCAAGATGTACAGATTTTCGCCTCTACATTGTATTGTATTTGTATTGTATTTATAAATTTATAAAGCGCCTCTCACAGTGAACACCAATCAGAGGCGCTCGAATGGGTATGGGTACATGGGTATGAAGTGTCATTTTCTTAACCTTGGCCTGTAAGGGGGCCGTCCATAAAGTACGTCACGCTCCAGGGGGGAGGGGGGTTTAAGAAAGTGTGACAGTTTGTGACAGGGGGAGGGGGGGGGTCAGGCCAGGTGTGACGTCACACATTTATTTATTTTTATTTTATTTATAATTTATTTTTTATTTTTTAGTAGAATTTCATAGCTTTAAAAATAATTTTCAAAAATTTTCTGAAACATTTTAATTAGTTTTATGTCAAAATAGCATGAAATGCATATCTCCTGAATGTGTTTTTCACGATTCCTCTCGCTAGGAGCGCTAGTAATAATGCTGTTGCGAAGCCTTGTTTATGTATTAGCCTTGCTTTCTGAAGTATTATTATTTCTATGTTGAAAGTGTGACGTACTTTAGGGGGGGGTCGAGTTTTGTGACAGTTTGTGACAGGGGAGGGGGTGGTAAAATGGTCAAAAATAGCGTGACGTACTTCATGGACGGTCCCAAGGGCGGGTGGCTAATCCTCTCCCTCGCCGTTTCATCTTCCAACCAACAGTGTACAGTCAATGTACTCATTACAGCTAAGTTGGCAATGCAACATGACGAAGAGAAGAACAGTCCCTTAAGCTAGCCCTGAGCCAGTCAAGGTATGAAGTGTTAGCGACTTCATTTTCTTAGCTTCGGCATTTGAAAGCGGATGGCCAGTCCTCTCCTTGGTGGTCTCATCTACACACCGACAATGTACTCATTACAGCTTTGGCTTCTATTTAATACTTATTTTATCATCATCATCATCATCAGTTTTGCTGACGCCAGCCATTTTGCGGCGATGGGTACGAATAAATGATCTCGTCAATATTATTTCTGTTCTGTCCAAGAGTACACCACCGTTCAACCACCGTTTTCCCCTTCGAAACCCATTTGCAACCACACCCGCTCTTCTGACCGACCGACCTGGACCGACCTCTGCCCTTTGCCCTGTCGTCTGCCAGACTTGTTACGTATGACGTCAATCGAGCGACCGCCCTGGGAAACCAAGCCCCGCCCCTCCCTCCCTCTCTCCCCGTCACACCACCCTCTTCCTCCTCCGCCTCAAATTTCGCTTATCATACTAAGCGACGCTGGCTTGTGCAACGGAACAAAAGCCCCAACGCTGACCTAGTTAACGTTTCGTATACGGAATGTATACTGTACGTAATAGAGTGTGTGTGTGTGTGTGTGTGTGTGTGTGTGTGAGAGAGAGAGAGAGAGAGAGAGAGAGAGAGAGAGAGAGAGAGAGAGAGAGAGAGAGAGAGAGAGAGAGAGAGAGAGAGAGAGAGAGAGAGAGAGGAGAGAGAGAGAGAGAGAGAGAGAGAGAGAGAGAGAGAGGAGAGGAGAGAGAGAGGAGAAGAGAGAGAGAGAGACAGACAGACAGACAGACAGACAGACAGACAGACAGACAGAGACAGAGACAGAGACAGAGCGAGAGTCAGACAGACAGAGAGAGACAGAGAGACAGACATAGACAGAGAGAGAGACAGAGAGAGACAGAGAGAGAGAGAGACAGACATACACAGAGACAGACAGAAACAGAGTCTGTATTACTTGTATTTAATTCGTTCATAGCATTTACCTATCGCCCGTTACAGATTTCCAAAGTATCTCTCCACAGGTCTTTCACTCAAAACACTGCTCTTTCACGAATCCCATCCTGATTCCTCCGATTCCTCTCACCTCCCTCGTCATATCTACTCTAACCACCATCCACCTTATCCGTCTGACTGTCTGCCTGCTGACCCATTTGGATCTTGACCTGTTACCGATTTCACTCCCCGCCGATCGATATTGTTTTGACTAAGCGCCTGTGTATAAGCTGGTTCCCACGACTTCACTTTTCTGGGTGCTGCAGAAATTTCTAGATTACTATCACCAATCGTAATCTTCAAACTTCTAAAGCGTCACTCGAAAGCCAACCTCAGGGCACAAGCTTATTCACGAGCGCTACGTCGAATCAGAGAGGTTGTCCAAAAGGGTAATCCAAAAAAGATCAGAGTCTGGTTGCCAGTGGTTCTGAGGGAGAGAGATATGTATGGTGACCCCGTCAAAACCACAAACGAAAAATGCGGCCCGTATAACCGCGATAAATACGACATAAATTTTCCCACAGACACGTCAACTATTACACTTAAGAGCGAGTATTATGGCTAGCAACGTCATCCGATAACTCGCATTAACTGGTTTGACAATTTTCTGCAACATCATAAGAACGTGTTATCATCAGGGCTGACGACAGAAATCCCGGGACACTAGGCACAGCTGTCACGGCCCCTAAACTATCTTGACGTTTTACTAAAAAAATTTAAACAAATTGAAATAGTAAAAGTGCGGGTACGACATAATTATACAACTATTGTAGTTAAGCGTCAGTAACATTATATTTAAAAAGGCATAAATCATAAACTTTGTATAACTGATCATACTATTTTTCATAAGTTGATTGTGGGCCCAGTCCGGGTCTCTAAAAGTCGCCGGGCCCCTGGGTTTTTGCCCCCCTGCCCTCTCGGCGGGCCTGTTATCATTATCATCATCAGTTCCTGGCGCCAGCCATTTGGCGGCGATGGGTACGAATAAATTATCCCCACTGTCCTCGGTCATTTGTCAAGTCCATTGCTCCCCTTAGTGTTAGTCCAAATGATGTTATGTCCTCATTTATGTTGTCTATCCAGTGTTACAGTAGTCTAGGTCTGCCTTTGTGTCTTTTCCCTTCGAATCTTACATGTAGTGCATCGTGTGGAATTCTGTCAACTGGCATTCTCTATACATGTCCAAAGTCCAAACCATTGGTCCTATTTCCTTCGAATTTGCAGGGAATGAGCGCGTTAGTAATTGTACTTCCATGTAAAACGAAAGGTGGTTATGAGCTAAGTCTTTGAAAACTTGTCGAGTTTAAAACCAGATATGCGTCACCAGTGGTTGAGTGCTGTGAAATTTTACCGATTACCAATGTACATTATACCACAGATCAAAGTCTAATGTTGTTAATATGTTGGACATAGAACAATGACGACTCATGACTCATGAGATATTTTAGTTCTCTGACACGCCCAACATCTTTTCAGTTATTATTATTATTTTTTTTGCCCGAGGTATTAATGATCCCTCAGGCGATCCAAACAATATACGGAGATGTTACTGATGGTGGTCTGGAACGGCAACTCACTCGGCAGTGTCTGGTTGGGCAAATATACCTCGGAAGGCAACAGCATTAAAGCGTTGGATGGTGGTAGACATGCCTTGGAAAAGATCAGATGTTTCTATTATTATTATTGTCATTATTATTATTATTATTATTATTTTTTTTTAAATTATTATTATTATGCCAAAATTATTTCTTCATAAAGCCAACACAAACTTATGTACAGACTGATTAAAAGTAACTGTTTTCAATATTGTTATAAGCTGTTATTCTCCTTGGCTACAGTGTTGTTGCAATCTGTGGTGCCTAAAACAGATAGAGAGTTTCCAATTTGTAGGGCCACTGATAGGCGTTGTAGTAGATGACTGGTTTCACGCTGGTCGCCTGTCGCTGCTGAGATCTTGCCTCCAAGTTCTCGAACAAACTGCAGTGATTCTGTGTGCCAGCTTCCTGCAGTTTCGACTGCTACAGGAACGAAATGATGTGATTGTGAGATAGCAGCATATTTGGATTCTTTATTATGAGCTGCTTTTTCCTATTATTATTATTATTATTATTAACATCTTTTCAGTTACTTAGCTTACACACTTAGATGAAGAGCTAGGGGCTGAACCCTTAAACCCTCTCTGACAAATAAAACATGGCGTCACAGGTTGTCACATGTGACCTAGAAAAGGAAGGCCACAAAATGCTTAGGCTGGAATATCTAGCTTTAGGGACTGCTTCCTTCTGTTCTTAGTACCAAACATAGAACGATTTTCTGCGCATATTACGAATATTAAGATTTTTACAAATTGACGAATATTTACGAATATTAAAACTGGCCAACGAATATTAACTTTTGTTATTTTTTCATTCTTAATTCTTAAAAATCTGGGATTAATGGCATAATTGTATAAAATTTAGAGCCATTTTCACGCACAAAGTTTCTCAAAGTTCAAACAATATTAAAGGGTAACTGCGAAGACTGAGTGCCTGCCTGAAGTTCCTGAACTGCCTCCTAAGTTATAAACAATGTGGTATAGTTGTCTTAAATTAGTTCGTAAACAAAATGGAAACAGTGACGCCATCAACGAATATTAACGAATATTAAAAATGCCCTAATATTCACGAATATTTACGAACCTTAGGTCACGCATTCTCGTTCTATGGTACCAAACAAAGAGCAGTTTCAGGACACATCCTGACAACTTAACACCTCTTAGACACCATTATAACCGATGGTAGCATCTCACAAAACCTTTAATGGCGGACTTGCGTGCAGAGTTGCCATTTACACAGGCCAGTCGAAGGGTTCAATTGCCCCGTTAATTCATAACGGACCCCATGTGTGAGACAGAGTTTCATCTTGACGAGTAAGTACACTTAATGGTATTAATCTTGCCTGCAAGACCAGCGTCACCTTTACAGTCTTTGATTATCTGAAGAAATTATTACCATAATGCACTATAATTATATTTTCCTCTGGAAAGATCTTCCCTCTATGACTCGCTCTATGATCTTACTGGGGGTAATTCTGTTTCTGCCCGCATGCACTCTTAAGACTTCTTAAGACTTTTCTCGCGGGGGTTTTCGCACTGGGAGCGCCTCTGATTAGGTCGTACTGTGACAGGCGCTTTAGAAGTGCGTAAATACAATACAATATAAGGCACAAACAAAATTTAAGAAATAAAAATCGGACCCGAAATTCGGACGAATATGCTGGTCTTTCTAAGATCCTGCTGGAAGATATTTGTAACGATAGAAGAAGAAGAGTAGTCCGTTACACATAGCCTGAGAGAGCCAGCCATGGGTATAAGTGTCAGCGACTTCATTTTCTTAGCCTCGGTATATGATGGCGGATGGCTAGTCCTCTCCCTCGCCGTTTCATCTTCACACCATTAGAGCTGAGTTGTCTAGGAGTGCAGATGGAGCAGAAATGTCGAAATAAATTTCTGCCCTGGCGGGGATTTGAACCTCTGATCGCTCAGTTGACAGTCTAGTGCACTAACCACTACACTATCGAGCACCCCAGAACATTCCGAATACTATGGAATACAATTACCGAATACAATTATAGTGCAGTATAGGGTAATAATTTCTTCAGATAATCAAAGACTATAAAGGTGATTCTGGTTTTGCAGGCAATATTAGGACCATTAAGTGTACGTATACGCGTAAAGATGAAACTGTCTCACACATGAGATCCGTTATAAAACGGGGCACATGCACTCTTTAGGCTTCGCCACGGCAAGGTGGATGGGCACTTCAACAATTACAGCTTCACAACTGCTGATCGTACTCCATGTAAAGAGAAACACGAAAAATACAATTTCTAATTATGCTGCATTGTTTTTTAACCCACAAATTTCAAACGCAGCTGGATATTTATAAATACATAATTTCGAAATTACGGACCATTTATGAACCACGGTTCTCTTTCCTTTATTTCTGGGGAATTTTTAAGCCCACAATTTCCAAGTAACATATTTGAAAACCCACTTTTCATATGCAGTTGAATATTTTAAACCCATAATTCGAAATTACGGAGCATTTCTGACCCACTGTTCTTTATCCCGTATTTTCTAAATAATATGGGAAATTTTTAACCTCATAATTTCCAAGTTGCTTTTTCAACCCAACAATTTTTAATATATATCTTCGTTTATGATTTCAAATTGACACACCGCAGGATGATTACAAGTCATAGTATGAACGGATGATCACAAGTTATTACAGGAGTCGAATTTAACTGCTTTGGCAGCCATGCAAGGCGCCCATCTCGTCCTACAGCTAATTTTATCAATGCTATCTGGCAAATGAAAGGCTGAATCGACCTTTGACTTATGGTGTAAGCTTTCTGGAATTGGTTTCGTTATCTTGGGAATGTCCCCTCGTATAAAGGGGTCAGACACTTGATGCTGCGCCTTTTAAGGGCCTCTAAGGGCCTCTTAGAAGAGCAGCAACGGAGAAAGACTGCTCGCTCTCTTGACTATACTGTCGTTCGAGATATGAAGTGCTTTGCCAGAGATTGCAATATTGACATCTCTCTGTCTGTTTCTCACCCTCTGCATCCCTCTGTGTGTCTGTCTCTGTTTGTCTGTCTGTGTGTGTCTCTCTGTCTGTGTGTGCGTCTCTGTCAACCTGTCTCTTTTTCTCTTGTGTCTCTGTCTCTGTCCGTCTGTCTCTCTTTCCGTCACACACCCACACCCTTGCATCTCTTTGTGTCTGTCTCTCTGTCTCTGTGTCTCCCTGTATCTCACTCTCTCTCTCTCTCTTTGGCTATCTGTCTCTTTTTCTCTTGTGTCTCTGTCTGTCTGTCTCCCTCTCTCTCTGTCCGTCTCTCTCACACACACACATCTCTGTATCTGTCTTTGTGTCTCCCTGTCTATCACAATCTTTCTATCTTTGGAAATCTGCCTCTTTTCTCTTGTGTCTCTGTCTGTCTGTCTGTCTATCTCTCTGTATGCGTGTCTGTCTCTCAGTGTGTCGCTGTCTCTCTCTATCTCTCTCTGCCTCTACCTGTATCTCTGCCTCTCTACCTCTGTCAGTCTCTTTCTCTCTGTCTGCGTGTGTGTCTCTCTCTCTGTCTCTGTCTCTCTGTCTGTCTCTGTCTCTGTCTCTCTCTCTCTCCGTTGCATTTACCATTTAAAGCCGACGGGATTCCTTTCAATAGAGCGCAGCGTGTGCTTGTGGGAGTCTCGCCAGGGGGTGAATAACTCTTTATCTCAGCCCCGTCTGCGAACTGATGAACATTCTCCTCTTAATTGAATTAAGTCAGTGAACTTTAACACCTTCAGCTGTGCCTTCGAGAAGTACAAAAGGGTGCACGGTTAAGTGTCTATAGGTACATACACACATAGCCATGAAACATGCATGCATACATACATACATACACAATGTTATATACAAAGCTACGTGCACATACACACACACGTACATATAAACAGAGACACATACATATATACATGCATACTACATACAAAGATACATATATACAAAAATACGTACGTACGAAAAGTTAACATACGCCTGTTGTAAAGGAGACCCAGCTTTGCCATTAACTCTATACGTACTCCTCAAGATACACGGGGGACGCTCGATAGCGCAGTGGTTCGAATCCCAGCCGAGGCAGAAATTTGGTTCGAGATTTCTGCTCCACCAGCACCCCCTAGCCCAGTGCTTCCCAAAGTGGTGGTCCGCGGACCGGCGCCGGTCCGCGAGCCCCCAGTTGCCGGTCCGCAGAGTGAGTCAAGAAACTGGTCAAATTGTCTCAGAATAAAAAAATGGCTATTATAATTTTAAGTCATAGCAAAAAACACTTAATTAGGCTAGCAGTTAAAGGGCAGTAAAATCGTAGCATTGGCTAAAAATGCATTTAAATCAATTTTAATACATATTTGAGGAATCTATTTTAGGTGATAGAAAAAGGAATAATTAATACATTTGGCGCTGGTCCTCCTGCAGTGGGAAAATTCCTGCCGGTCCGTGACGCTGAAAAGTTTTGGAAGCACCGCCCTAGCCAACTCAGCTAAACTGAGTACACCGTAGGGAAGATGAGACGGCCACCCGCCCTCATTCATTCACTCACTCATTCAGAGCATTTACATAGCGCCCCTTCAAGAACCTACTCAGGAGCGCTCCCAGCCCAGCCACGACAAAAGAAAAAGACTTTAGGGACTTGTAGAACCCTACCGCATGGCTCACAAGTAAAGAGCTGAGCTAACGCGGGAGGTCATTACAGATTGAAGGCCCACAACCGAAAAAGCATGGCGCTGCCTATAGTAGCCTCATATACCGAGGCTAAGAAAATGAAGTCGCACACATGCACTTAACACCAGTGTTATTTTAGTTCCTGAGAATAGAATAGGAATAATAATTATTTTAAATTAGTTCCACGGAACGAAAACTGGAATAAAAATTAAGTCTGGAACGAGAATAGAATTGGAATAAAAATTTCAATATTTTTCTCGGACGAGAACGGAATAGAATAAAAATTATTTCTTTATTTTTAATAGCTATGCGGACTGGTAACTTTTAGTGTGTCTGCCTAGAAACTGTTTTATTAACAGTCGCATTCACATTGTCCAATATCCATACTATACTAATCTCATAAATAGGTCAAGATACTGTTTTGTGTGACAGTCTGATAGACATAAATCGTTCACGTTAGACATTTCTTTGAGAAGTGGAAGTTGAAATGGAACTACAAATATAAATTTTCTGGAACTGGAACTAAACTTATTTCTAAATAGGAAGTGGAACTAGAACAAGAATAAAATTTATTTATAAAGAGGAACTAAAACTAGAACTAAAATGAAGACAGTGGAATAGAATAAGAATAGGAATAGAAATTAATCTTGGAACTAAAATAACACTGCTTAACACCCATAGCTACTGTCTCAAAGGACTGTTCTTCAAGATGAAACGCCGCCCCACATATGGGGTTGGTACGAAACGGGGCAAAATTAATGCACCCATCGACTGCCTGTGGAAATGGGGACACTGCACGCTCGTCCGCCATTAGAGGTTTGTGCGAAAACATAATATCGGTTGGAGAGCAGCGTTAATCCAGTGTCAGATAAGAACCACCGGCAAATCACAGGAGATTAGATTAAGGGGTCGAGGTTGGGATTCGTTCTTGGAAGGAACTCGTATCTATCCATACAGGGACAATGAGACGGATAAGGAAACGGAGAAAGAGAGGGAAAAGGAGTCACGCAACGACAGACAGAAAGAGAGACAGACAGAGAGATATGCAGAGAGACATAGACATGCTCTGTGGTATACACTGACAGAAAGACAGACAGAAACCCACACACAGGCAGACAGACACTTTCATCACAATAACCGACATACAGACTTAGAGACAGACAGGCAGACATACAGACAGATGATAGACATACTTACACACCGACATACGGACAGACATACCGACAAACAGACTGGCAGGCAGACATAGACATACACGCGAAAACACACAAACACACGGACAGATAGACACACAGAGTGGCAGGGAGAAGACAGACAGACAGGCAGACAGACATACACACAGAAAGACATAAACATAGACATGCATACAGACAGACACACAAACAGACAGGCAGACATACAGACAGAGAGATTATAGACAGACTTACAGACATGCATACAGACATTCAGACAGACAGGCAGATTAGATAAAGATTTGAGATTTTCAATACAACTTCTGTTACTCTCAATGTATAGTGTATAACAGTCTTTGTAGCTCTCTCTCTCTCTCTCTCTCTCTCTCTCTCTCTCTCTCTCTCTCTCTCTCTCTCTCTCTCTCTCTCTGTCTGTCTCTCTCTCTTTCGGTCTCTCTCTGTCCCTGTCTCTCTCTGTCCCTGTCTCTCTCTCTCGCCCTCTGTGTCCGTCTCCCTCTCTGTCCCTCCCTCCCTCATGTTTACAAAGCACCAGCATCGAAAGCCCAGCCACCAAGTGCAGGCGTTAATGTATTAATGTATCGGCGTTAAGACGCCGCTAGGTCACGCTCAAGGTTCTTTCATCTTGGGAGAAAAAATTAATATGTTGCCTGATAACATATAGGCAACTGGCGAAAGCTGTTAGCATGCTTACACCGTTAACAGAGAGGTCGTCGGTTCAAATCCCCACCTGAGCAGAAATAGATTACTCCAAGATTACTACTGTGCGACTCTCGCCCTCTGGTGAACTCAGTCAGCCGTCAAATGAGTGCATCGACCGTTCATTGTCGGTGGTAAGATGTATGTATGTGTGCGTGTATATATGTATGTGTGTATGTATGCATGCACGTGTATGTAAGTATGTATGTAACTGAGTGTGCATGTGTGTATGTACATATGTAGGTATGTATGTGTGTGTGTGTATGCATGTGGGTATGTATGTATGTTTGGAGGTGTGCGTATGTATGTGTATATGTATGCATGTATGTGCATAGGTCTGTGTAGGTTTGTGTGAGTGTATGTATGAATGTATGTATCTATGTATGTATGTATGTATGTATGTATGTATATATGCATGCATAAGGACACTTATTATAGCGCATTTTAAGTACCTCACAAATTCGATTTCTCTGCCCTAGCCTATAAAGTGTTAAATGCCATTTGCAACTAGACCCCTGCTGTCTAACATGCGTCCCATGTGACTCTGACTTCGACTGTCTCATTACTCTGCTTCCATTTATATCGTATATTGTTCATCTAAATGTAAATTGCCACTTTTTACATAGCGACAGTAGACATCTCCTCTGCTCCGCTCTTCAATGAATTGATCGGGTGAGATCCTTCACCACAGCTGCCCGTTTGAATGGGTGCCACGCCATTAGGGGGCCCGATAGCGCATTGGATAACACACTGGCATAGAGAGCGAGAGGTACCGAGATCGAGCCCCCGTAGGGCGGACATGCTTTGTAGGCTGCTATTAGCGCCGTTGTATAGCAGGCTGTCTGTTCTGTTAGTAGTTAAGATTTATGTCTTCTGTCATTTGTGTTCTTGTGAATTGTTTAATTGTCATAATATACAGCGCAGTGCGTTTGTCAGGCGCTTCAATAAAGAATATTATTATTATTACATGTTATGACGATTAAACAATTCACAAAAACACAAATTACGGAAGACATAAATCAACAAAGTTGAAGCCATGGAAGTTGCAAGCTCATTGTGCTTTTGCTGCCACCTAGGGAATGAAGGTATGAGCTACACCGGAGGGGGGGTTAAGTATGGCCTCCACCCTGTTAATTTTTTAATGAATTGATCGGGTGAGGTCCTTCACCTCCCCTGTCCGTTTGAATGGGTGCCACGCCAGGTAAGGTCCCCGTGTACGGACCGTGTTAGAGCGACCATATGCATATACCCAAATCCCAACCGGTATAGCAGGTCCTAAATATAATATAATAGTAAAACTAGAAGTTGGATGAGCGATGAAAACATGGTATTAATGCTAAATTATTGCAGTAACATTAGAAATTGGATTAGCATATTAATATCAGAAATAGAAGCAGGATGAGCGTTGAAAAAGTGATTTTGAACCTAAAATATTGCTGTAAAACTAGAAGTTGGATGAGCGATTAAAATATTTCTAGTCAAAGCTCGAGGGTACGTACCATACGTATTCTATTTTTTGAAAGGTTACGTACGTTTTTTAACGTACCCTATTTTAGGGTACGTAAACAATACAAAAATACGTTAACCACGTCATTGCTCATTATAAGACAATTTAATTTATGCAAACAATCACAACCCAGTATACAGCGTATACTATAGTAAATTGCTGCAATGTTATATTGTAGGTCTATGACTCTATGTTTATTCAGCATACATTGCACTTAATACACTAATGTCAGATTATACGTAGGCTATGGGTCACCGAGTAAACCATAAATAAAATTATCGTGTATGATACGTACCATACGCGTATTCTATTTTTTGAAAGGTACGTACGTATTTTAACGTATTCTATTTTAGGGTACGCGTACCCTCGAGCTCTGTTTCTAGTAGATGTCGAAGATGGATGAGGGATGGAAATATGTCATAGTATAAATAGAAGTTGGATGAGCGATGAAAACATGCCTGAAACATGTTTTAAAATTGTATGAACGGCTATACCGATTGGGAATTGGGTAAATGCGGACCGTATGACCTAGTTTCTGTTCATTTTCAATAAATAATCGGGTGAGATCCTTCACCACCGCTGTCCCTTTGAATGGGTCTCATATACCATTTCAGCTCTACATCTTTCTTCCCCTTGCAAGATCTAGTGTGGACAGGTCTCTTACTGGTTTTACACATTCATCACTGCAGTCTGGTTTATACTTGAACTTATTCTCGCCCAGGGGTGTCAAACTTTTTTTAATGGTGGGCCACTGGCAATATTTTCCAGCAATCGGGCCAGGGTACTAACTCCGCCACTACCCTACCTGTGGTAGTGCCAGTCCCAAGCCTGGAGAAAGGGGGAGACACTAATCATCTTTGTTATGACACAGTGTCGTTAAGCAGCAACGAAGAAGAAGGGCCAGGGTATTGAATGCGCCCGAGCAAAATGGGGTAGGGATCTGGGAGGGGCTCGGTGGTAATCCCGTCCCAAATTTTTGCAAAACTAAATCCGCAATGGTGCAGTCAAGTTAGGCTTATAAAATCTTAATTTTGTTCATTGTTATTAGTCACGAACATCACATAAATTTAATTCTCATATTGTGCTGTCTTTAGGCAAGGTTCCGCTAGCCCGAGAAACATGGTCGGCGGGCCAAAAATTGCCCGCGGCCGCTCTTTGACACCTGTGTCTAGTCCAGGGGAGGCCAAACTTTTTAGGCCTACGGGCCACTATAATTGTTGGTAAGCACGCGGCGGGCCGCAAGTGTTTGACTTCACAGCCTCGAAAGAAATAAAAATTGTTTATTTCATATTTTTAAACTAAGTATAAAAACAGGTACGATTACACTAGGTCACCAAGAACTTACAACAATTTACTAAATCTTTAGTGTTTTAGATATAATTATCATGCAGCATTGTAGTAGAAGGCCCAGTATAGACTGCAGTACATGTATAGGGCTAAATGAGCGTAAAATAAGACACAAAATTATTTACCATCGTGCGGGCCGCCAATCAACAGCCCGCGGGCCGCAAGTGGCCCCGCTGACCGCGGTTTGCCCATCCCTGGTCTAGCCCATTCATTTCACCGGGTCCCTGGTGTTGCTTTGTAAGACGAAGAGCAGTCCCTTAAGCTACCCTGAGGCAGCCATGGGTATGAAGTGTTAGCGACTTCCTTTTCTTAGCCTCGGCATTGGAAGGCGGGTGGCAAGTCCTCTCCCTCGCCGTCTCATCTTCCCACCGACAGTACGCGGTCATTGTACTCATTAATCATTATAGCTCAGTTGGCAAGGGGGTGCCGGTGGAACAGAAATCTCGAAGCAAATTTTCTGCCCTGGCGGGGATTTGAACCCACAACCTCTCGATGATAGTCCAGCACGCTATCCACTACACTATCGAGCTCCTCTGTTGCTCTGTAAATTCGGTCATAAGTTCTGCTGTTATATGATACCCGTAAATTGTATACCTTCATGGGTAAATTCCTGTAGAATAATCATCTGCTAACAGTCATGGGTTGTCTGAGTCTCTGCTGCTAATTTTGGCTCGTGAGTCCTCGTGACATTGAAATTAATCCTGGACCAGATATAGATCTCTCACAGTTCTCAATGTCTGTAATATTGTATATCGGTCAATTGGATATTTGTTCCCTTCTAATTAAAGCTGTGGCCTAAAGTCCTACATAGCTGTAATTTATAATTTAACATTTATATAGCACTCCTTCTGCGCTAGCCTATATTCATTCATTCATTCCGAGAATTTATATAGCGCCTCTTCAAGAGACCTACTCAGAGGCGCTCCCAGCCCAGCCACGGCTAAAAAGTGTGATTTGAGATAAGTTATAAAAGGCAGGCGAATCTAGCTGAGGCATCAATCGCAAGTCTAGTGGGAGGCCATTCCAGATGGAGGGACCCACAATCGAGAAAGGCTCGACGCTGTCTAATAAAAGTGTGAGCTCGCGGGACCAAAAGCTCCCCCTTTCTGAAGAACGCAGAGATCTACGAGCTGCGAGGTCAGAGACAGGTCGACTAAGATCAGACAAGTAGAATGGAGCACAGCCAAGAAGGCACCTCCGTATATGATGTTTAAGTGGCATTACGAACGAATAATTATATTACATCATTTAGCAAAATAATGCACAGTAAGCTGAATGATTCACCAGTGGTGGGCCCATGCACACACGTGGAACCAACCAACGGATTCCTGTCGACAGCTGAAGGTGGCATAGATGTTCAGAGTCTCTGGACCAAGTTGTCTTTGAGAATAGGAGACAACCTGGCTTTAACGTTTACTATTTTCTGATCTCACTCTGCCAACCTTATCAACAACAAATAAGCTTCCTCTCATTGCAGTGGAAGAGTTGAAGACTAAGTCTTGCTACTATGTTTAGGACTTTAGGTCGTAGCTGGGGGATGTGCGAAAGTTTAGTGGTTAGTGCGTGGATTGTCCACCAAGAGGTAGGACCGTAGGAGGTTCAAATCCTCGCCAAGGCAGAAATTCGTGTCGAGATTTTAACTCCGCCTGCACCACCAGACAACTCAGCTAAAACGAGTACACCGACCGTACACTGTCGGTGGGAAGACGAGACGGCGAGGGAGAGGACTGGACATTTGCAGTTTGTACCCTTGGGCCCGAGTTCATAGGTTTAATATAGCTGTAACTCCGGGACTCTTGCAGAAAACTTCTAAGAACGTGATTTTCGTTTGTAATGACGGCCCTGAAGAGAGAATCATTGGCTGCCATTTGCTGCACAGTTGGAGCAGTGGTGCGGGAGAGAAACCCGTATGGCTTTAACTTATTCAGAAGTTGCTCAATCCTAGCCCAGACAGAGGCCTGGGTATATCCCCCACCAGGCCGGTATCACGAAATAGAGTATCCGTCCTAAGACTATCCGGGGGATGTATGAATTTATCCCCCCCGGATGGAATCCCCATCGTCATACGCGTCACGATAGCCTCGACGAAAATCCAGTCAAAATCACCAAAAACGAAGTTCATTGATTTCAGGTCGACGTACAAACTAAAAGATACGCAATTCAAAAATTGTATGTGTACAATAAATCCAAACAGTACGACTGAATACACTTAGAAACCGCCAATAATGTAAATTAAAGCAAATACTCCATTTCGCTAAGGGGGATATATTCATGTATGGGGGATACTCTATTTCGTGACACCGGCGCTGCATACGTCAAACAGATGACGGTGGGTTTCTCCCCATCTGAAAAAGCGGTAGTTATAATTGCTGACCTCAATACTTAAATATTCATGTTGACGTAGCTAATGATGGTCTTCAGCATGTGGTCATTATGTTCGGTTTGACATGCTACAGCTAATAATAGCCGTTCTTACATCCTATTCACAATTGGATGTCTTCATGCAAGGTTTTGATTCACGATGCATTCATTTATCTTGAGTCATTTTTATCAGATCATGTTACCATCTTCTGAAATTTGACTTCCCATTTTAATGACCACTGAGTACAGAATCCTTAAATTTCGCTTCAGACATAATATTCATGTTTTAATAAACTAAAGAATGATATCTTGGCAGATACAGTAATTCATTTTGGTTTACCCAACAGTTTAGTAACACCCAAAATGCATTTAGATACAGAAGTCATTTTGGTTTACCCAAAAGTAAGTAACCCCCACAAAATGCATTTACATTATATAGTAATTCAGTTTGGCTTACCAAAAAGTAAGTACTTAATCCCGCAAAATGCATTTATATATAGTAATTCAAAACACACTATATCATAGAGGCACATTATTTAATACCATACCTTACCTTATCATACTTAACTTATATACAATGTAATGCAAAGTTCTGTCATTTGATAATGCCCTCCTTACAAAGTTCAGAAGTGCACATTGAAGCCGGGCAACCATTAAGAGCCATAAATAGACTGAAAGAGGCAGAATACCATTCATTTCATTCATTCATTTCAGATATTTATATAGCGCCCCTTCAAGATTTCTACTCAGAGGCGCTCCCGACTACTGCGCGGACGCTGAATCGGAGTTTCACGCCGAAGCGCATGAGCAATTATTGCGAATGAAGGACTTGCCCAGGGTCTTTACGCGGCGGCTTGAGGTGGATTCGAACCGGCAATCCTCCGGCTGCAAGGCACCGAACATACCCCTACACCACCGCGCCCCACTAGTGGTAGAATACCACTACCCTACCCTACGTTAACTTACCTGACTTTACCACTACCCTACCCTACCTAACCCTACCCTACAACTAACCACTACCCTACCTTAACTAACCTAACCCCACCGTATAACTTCCCTTACATCTGACGACTGACGTTCACTGGGGTACAAACCAGTGCTTTTTTTCAGCCGGAGCGGTCTGGAACGGCGTTCCGGTACCTTTTTTCAGCTATTAAAAAATAATTTAGTTAATTTAAATTTTTAATAAGAAATTATATAGAATTATTTATATACTTTAATTTAATGTAAGTGCTTTCAGTGTTTATTGATACTGATATAATGAAACATAAATATTAGCATAAAATATGCCCCTAAAATTGTTCTGAATTTGTTGAGTTCCGGAACCTTTTTTTCTAGAAAAAAAGCACTGGTACAAACTAATACCCTTCCACACAACTGATTGAATCTACCCCAACCTACCGCCAGAAGCGTATTGATGGGTGTCGGCTGATACCCCGGGGGTGGAAACGTTGTACTTCGAGGGGTGTTGGTGGCTGCCATGCGGTGTCTATCGTCCCCACACTTCTCCTTAGACCCAGACTGACGGACGAGTAGCTTCACAAAGGACTGCATAGCTCCCTCCGAAGAACAAGGCACGCTGCGGCAGCGGGTCGCTCTACCCGAATGCCCGGCGCATTTCACAGTCCAGAGCAACGGTTTCTGAAAGAAACGGGAAAACAGAAAAAACTCTTGAGTTGAGTTGAGTTTATTGAACCATTTTGCATTCAAGTACATAAACAGCAATCAGATTAAACAACTAAATTAACTAACATCATGTTTGAGATTAACAGTATGTGAGCCAACAGAACGTGAGTATGCGAGTCAAGTTGCAAATGATTCATGGAGAGATGAAGCTGCGACAGTGAGTGTTTACAAAAAGTGGGTTGCAATTGCAAAGCTCTGGCAAGAGGGTCGCCAAAGTTTTTCGAGAAACATATTTTTCGGAGCAACAAGATTTCGCTATAAATTTTAAACTGTTTTTACCTAAGTTTCCTTTAATGCTTTAAATATGCCAATTTCTAAACGTTGTACGTAAATTCGCATATTTCGATGCCAATTTATGAAGCAAATTTTAGAGTACACGATGCTCAATTTTACAAAGTGGGTACTGAGACTGCCAAGATATTCACAAGTGCAACCCAGAAAAGTTTGGGAACCTCTGCTCTAAGTACTCTAAGAGTATCCTGAGTGTACTCTCAGTACCTGTTCTTACATGTAGTCACTGAGGACATATATCTGCCAGCATACTGTAAGGAATGCTTGAGTATGTACTGTATACATGACGTATATGTGTATACGTTAAGTATACTTTGAACCAAGTACTCTAAGTGTATCCTGAGCATACTCTCAGTGCCTGTTCTTAGAGGTAATCACTGAGGATGTATATTTGCAAGCATATTCTAAGGAATGCTCGAGTATGTGTACTAAGCATACTCAATGTATACCCTCGGTACATGTGAAGTATAAATTTGAACCAAGTTCTCTAAGTTGCAGTTAACTGATGATAAGGTTAACGTGGTTCCAACAAAGCCATGCTGCACCTTAATTTTTAATTAAGTAATGATAGTTATTGATAATGTGTGGCAGTAGCAGTATTACTGATTTATTAATCACATAGGTAGCGGATCGCTCGACATGAAAACGTGTTACGCATTCGAAATGCTGTCTGCTTTGGCAGTTTCTGACAGGAAAGGACAAACTTAATGTAAATGCAAATGGCAAAGTCCTTTTGTTAGGCTGTAAACAAGTACTATATTAAGAGTCTTATCAGTTGCACGCATAAATACATACATACATACATACATACCAAATACATAGATACATACATACATACATACCACATAAATGGATACATACATGCATACATACACATGCATACATACACACATACATACAAATACATACACACATACATACAAACATACATACCACATACATAGATACATCTATAGGCATATACATACATACATACCACATACATACTACATACATGCATACATACACACACATACATACATACACACATACATACATACATACATACACAGAAACATGCATACATAATCACATAATTACAAATATGTACAGCACCTCTTGGCTGAAGCTCCTACTTTCAACACGTTAATGACGAGCGTGTACTAAAAGTGACTTTCTCTCTTGAGAAGTAAGTACTTGTCCTCACGAGTAGGTGGTAAGAGCTGATGAAAGAGATAAGTCATCAGTTGAGAACGAAATGACATAAGCAGAATGAACAGATAAAGGTTGAGAGTTTTAAAAAAAATCTACGCTCATTAAACGAAAGAGAACTAGTTTCTACAACTAGTTTCTGGTTTTAGTTATGACCAGAGCAGGGTAATTAGTTGAATTCGATCAATAACCATAAGTCTGGCCAATAAAGACTGACTAACTATTGTAATTGGCCAATATAAACATATATTAAATATGCAAACAACACTGCTAGACAAATGAAAGAGAAACAGAGGCAGACCAAGACTGTTGGACGGACAATATTATTGAGGAAATCTTATAACATCACTTGGACTAACACTAAAGCAAGCAATGGACTTGACAAATGACCGCGGGGAATGGAGATCTCATTTATTTGTACTCATCGCCGCCATATGGCTGGCATCAGGAACTGATGATGATGATGATGAACGTTACGCTACATTACGATAACCTGCCATAGTAATATCTCCTGCATACCACACATAACTGTCAACACAGAGGCCAAACGCCGTGCACGCAAGGACAACACGGGGCGGAGTTAAAGTCGTCGCTAGACCCTTACGACTACGCACTAGGCGAAACCGAACAATGTTCGTCATTCAGAGCGTTCTCTGCGCCTCGTTCGAACGGACTGTGAAAAGCACCGTCACTGATCGACTACGAAGCATTTCCGATTAAGGAACAGTGCGAGTGACTTCCCTCTGTGTCGATGGGGTACCGTTGTCTATTGTCAGCAGAGGGGGAGTGGGGGTGGGGTGGGCAGGCGGCCGAGCGAGGACGAGTGAGAGAAAGGGGAGGTAAGGTTGAGGCGCTGACGCAAGTCAGAGTGGCACAGCATTGAGGCGTAAATGAATGACGCGTTGACAACAGACAGGCTGACATGCGAACAGATAGAAGCATATGCAGACATACAGAGAGAGAGAGAGAGAGAGAGAGAGAGAGAGAGAGAGATCAGACATACATCAGAATCAGAATCAGAAAAACTTTATTGCTTCAAATAATGTGACCCGTAATACAAACAGAGAATCAAGTATATTTAACAAGTGTATCACGCTACAGGAGGCAAAAGGAGACCCCAAAGGGAGGATTATTCCCGCTAGTTGGGGCGACCTACAAGTTCCTTTACAACCAATAATAAGACAGACAGACAGAAGCATAGGCAGACATACATACAGACAGACAGAAGCATAGGTAGACAAACAGATAGACAGAATGATCTTCACTAGAATATAGATAGAATACACAGAAAACTGCTACAAACACACACATACACGCAGCGAGGCAAAGGCCGAGACAGACAGTGTCAGCGACACAACCACACATGAGGCGATAAGCGGAGACATGAAAAGAACGACCATTTCCTGGAATCCAAGCCTTCGACCTACGCACATCTGCGACGAGAGATCTAGCGGTAGTAAGCCGAGACTAAGTCGGTCACAGGACAGACGACATCCGAAGAGAGGAAGTCCTTTAAGCCATAGCCTGACAGCCAACCATGATTTACGACATCATTTTCTCAGCCTCGGCATACAAGGGCAGGTGGCCAGTCCCATCCCTCGCCGTCTCATCTTCCCACCAACAAGCTCCTTCATTTTCTCAACATCGACATATGAGAGTGGGTGGCCTGTCCTCTCCCTTGCCATCTCATCTTCCCACCAACATGCTCCTTCATTTTCTTGGCCTCGGCATATGAGGGTGGGTGACTAGCCCTCTCCCTCACTGTCTCATCTTCCCACCAACACTGGTCCAATACAGTAAAAGAGACTTGTTCGCAACTTTATTTTCTTAGCCTTGGCATATGAAGGCGAGTGGCCATTCCTCTCCCTTGCAGTCCCATCTTCCCACCAACACAGGGTCCAATATACAAAAAGAAAAGTGCTAGCAACTTCATTTTCTTAGCCTCGGCATATGAGGGCGGGTGGCCACTGGCCAGTCCTCTCCATCGCAGTCTCATCTTCCCACCGACAGTGTACAGTCAGTGTACTCATTATAGCTGAGTTGGCTATGAGGAACAGAAACCTCAAAACAAATTTATGCCCTGGTGGGGATTTGAACCCCTGAGCTCTCGTTTGACAGTCCAGCACGCTAACCACTACACTATCCCGAGCATTAAGGAAGCCATAACAACACATTAGGTGAACATAAGAAAGGCACTACGCCAGACAAATGGCGCGAAGTAAAAGGAAATAGAAAGGAAACTGTTTATCCTTGTCTCTTAGGAGTAGTGATGTGAGCGTGAAATATTTCATTTGAAATATTTCATTTCTGACAGGTTTTTTTTAAATATTTCAATGACCAAAAAAACAACATGTTTTTTTGAAGTATTGGATGCACACAATGATGATGATAATGATAATGACAAAGACGGTGACAATGTCGATGATGAAGGCCATGAAAACTATGATGACAGTGAAGATGCCAGTGATGATGATGACAGTGACAGTTATGATGATAGCGACAATGATGATGTTGACGATGACAACAAAGATGATGACATGGACGATGATGAATAACAATGAGGAAATCTTGTAACTGACAGATTTTAGCAGTATAATTACTATTAATGATGGTTTACTCTGTCTGACTGATAGTACTATTTATGTTTGTGTTCTAAGTTCTATTCTTAGAACTTTTTGTAAAATTTTGTTCGCCGGATTATTATTGAGTCTAGTTGACATAGTATTTGTGATTTATAATTTGTCTTGTAAAGTCACTAAAGTGTTTCGAATTCTATACGATTGACTGTGTCCTAGGCTAGCAGAATTTAGCTAAAATCACATTTATTTCATTTATGACAAAACAAGTGATTAATAATAAATGTTAAGCATAACAATGAACAATAACATCTACTTTATTAGATCAAACTGTAATTTGTGACATTTGGTGAATAAAATATGTTTTTCAACATATAATGTAACTCTCATAAAAGTCATTCTTAAAAACAGGTAATTAGAAATAAATTGAGTATCTCGAGGATGGTCATCACTAACACAATAATGCATATAATATGTAATATGAGAGAAATAAATAAACTGTTATTATGGTTGTAATTAGTTGTAAAATGTAAAGAAAAAAATAATTTCAAATGTTTCAAAGAAAACTGAAATATTTCAAATAAAACTGAAATATTTCATTGAAATATTTCAACGCCAAAAAAACATGTGTTTTTACATCTCTACTTAGGAGTTACATTGTTTAGATAACTCCGCCACTGTTCGCTTTCTGACAGTGCCAGTCCCAAGCCTGGACAAAGGAGGAGGGCGACGCTAATGGTCTTTGTTACCACACAGCGGTCGTTAAACAGTAAACAAGCAACATTGTTTAGATATAATGCCTCTCTAAATGACAATTAACATCAGACAGCGCTGTTGTGAGGTACCTAAAAGCATCCAGATACTTACAAACATAGATACTGTTTACATCATCATCAGTTACTGCTGCCAGCCATTTGGCGGCGATGGGTACGAATTAATGATCTCCCTTGTCCTCGGTCATTTGTCAAGTCCATTGCTCGCCTTAGTGTTAGTCCAAGTGATGTTATGTCCTCATTTATGTTGTCTATCTAGCGTAGTCTTGGTCTGCCTTTGTTTCTTTTTCATTCGAATCTTGCATGTAGAGCATTGTGTGGGATGCGGTCAACTGGTATTCTCTCTACATGTCCAAACCATCGGAGTCTTCGTTGAACGACTTTGTCTAGCAGATACTGGTTACAAGTGACCTGTAAATCCCAGAAAAGCTTGTGGGACCCAGAAGTCGACTGGTTAGAGTGGTTGTCTTGTAACGCAGAGAGCAAGGGTTCACCCCCCTCCTCTGAGACAGTTACTGTGTACGGATCTTGAGCAAGTCCTTCACTCACAAAGTCACAGATTTGATGCTTGGTCACCAGATAATGGTACTCAATAAATGCATAATAATAAAATAATAAAACTTTGAAGGCCAGAGGCTAAAGCTTGGAGAGCTGTAACCTTGAAAAACTCTGAAATAAAGCCTCAAAACCAGGAAGAGCTGGTGACAGACAGGACTCACGGGAGGCAGAGAGAAACTAGGGTAGCTGTACCTATACAATGTTTCATATCTAGTTATATCCTCATGACGGCTTGTTGCAAAACTGGAAAGGCTGCAACCTTTAAATAAACTTCCACATAAAGCTAAAAGCTAAGGAGGACTATAGCAGAAAAACTGAGAGGACAGTAATAGTGGGGAAGACTAGATAAGCCCCATGGGCTTCTTCTCCCCACGAATCGATTTTTACTACTCAACCTGTTAGACTATGGCCTCTTCAATTTCTGTTACCTACTAACGGCACTTACGAAATGAAAACTGTTAATGACTGTGTTCACACGTGTACATTGTGTTAACCGTTCATGGAATTGATTCTAATAAATTTTGATTTTTTTTAGCAAACTGAGCCAAACTCCCATTTAAAGTGAAAACCATTTGACAAGTCACAGATAAAATGGAAACCCTTTGAAAACTTCCAAATAAAATTAAAACTTTTTGAAAACTCACACATAAACTGAAAATGATTTGAAAACTTTAACATAAAATGGAAAACCCTTTGAAAACTTTAACACAAAATGAAAACCCTTTTGAAAACTTCCAAATAAAGCGAAAACCCTTTGAAATCTTCCACACAAAGTGAAACCCCTTAACAGAACATTCCACGCACACAATGTGTCGTTTCGTTCTCGGCTGAAAACAAATCTCTTTCAAATTGCTTATCCACCTTAGGCTGCCTCTCTGTCTCTTACGGACTGATCTTCTGGATGTTGACCTGATTACGGACTGTTTTGATGCGCCATCGGTTGATGCCTTGTGCATTAGACACCGGCGCAATAGAAGTTGCTAATTATATTACAATGTAAAGTGAAATCCCTTCAAAAACTCCCGTGTAACGCCAAACACTCCGGGAATGCTATCACCAAAACCGGGTGGGCTGCAGACCTTAACTATCACACTGCAAGATCCACAAATCACCTTTTATACAGACTGATAATGTCCCCACACAGACCAGTTCTGCTGGAATCTACCATCAAGCAACTCCAGCAGAAACGGGGGCATACTTGAGAAGAACAAGATAAAATGAACAACAGACATAATAGAATTTAACGACTGCTAGTTTTGCCAACATGAACAGCAGTCCTGCGACATTTCAAACAGACTAGACATTTTAACGATGAGCTGCATTGGCTTCCCAGTCACTTTTAGTACACGCTATAGTCGTTAAAGCGTAACAGCAGCCCTTGAAGTTCACTTACTATATATATGTATCGTATCGTATCTATAGATTTATATAGAGCCTCTCTCAGAATAACTATTCAGAGGTGCTCTCAGCACGAAAACCTCGGGGGGGAAGAAACGTCTTTAAAGAACGAGAGACCAACGAGTAAAAACCAGTCATTAGTTTAGCTTCAGTGAGGGGGAAGGTCATTCCAAGTAAAGGGACGACCAACCACAGCAAATGCCCGGCGTTGAGCCACGGTAGTCCTAGTCCTAGGAACAAAAAGATCAAGCCAGTTAGCATTTGCATCTAACGTCAAGATTCTTGGTGGCAGATTGCCCAGTGGTTAGTGGGCTGGACTGTCGACGAAGAGGTTGGGTTTCAATTAACCAACATGATAGGAAGAGATGGGACTCCAAATGGGAGAGAAGCAGAGGAGCCTGAGGCAGATGCTGTTGGGTGAGCGGCGGTATTGGGGATAAGTAAGTAGCAATTACTTGCATCTAAAGGTTTATGTTCCACATGTGATCCTTAGCAAGAAGAATAGGAAAAACAGTCCCTTAAGCTAGTCCTAAGGCAGCCATAGGCATGAAGTGTCAGCGACTTCATTTTCTTAGCCTTGGCATATAACCTTGGCGAGTGGCCAACTCCTCTCCTTCACCGAGTGATCTTCTCACCGATATTGTGCGGTCAGTGTACTCATAATGGCTGAGTTGGCTAGGGAGTGCAGGTGGAGCAGAAATCTTGAACCAAATTTCTGTCCTAGCGGGGATTTGAACCCCCAACCTCTTGCTTGACAGTCCAGCACGTGAACAACTACACTATCAAGCCAAGTTCTATGAAATATGTACACTGAACATGTACATTGTTGAGAGGAAGATCAGGCAGTGGAATGGCGAGGTGAAGAAAACTGGTTGGTAAAACTTACTAACCACAGTCCGGGGCCACAGCGGTGTCTCCGAGTTAGTGTTTGAAGGCTTTAGGGTATAAATGATAACACTGGCACAAACAGCAGAAGATCAGCAAAGGTCGACTCAGCCTTTATTTCGCCAGATGGCATTGGTAAAATGAGCATTAAGATGCGATGGGCGCCTTAAATGGCTGTCAAACAGTTAAGTTCGACTCCTGTAATAACTTGTGATCATCCAATCATATTACAAATTGTAATCATATTTTGGTGTGTCAGTTTGAAATAATAAACGAAGATTATAATTATTCTTCTTTTAAGATTCTGGACTGAATCTTGTCCTGACTGGTAGCTACAGATTAAAATTGCCATTACCACCCATTCCAATTAACTACAGTGATTGATTCTGAAATTAAAAGAAGGATAGCAATAGGAAAGGAGGCATTCTCAAACAGGAGAGAATTACTGAGAGGAAAACTAAACAGGAATCTGAAGATAAGAATGATAAATACACTAGTATGGAGCGTGGTGCTGTATGGGTCAGAGACATGGACAATGAGAAAAGCGGATATAAGACGACTGGAAGCTTTCGAAATGTGGACACGGAGAAGAATGGAAAAAATCAGCTGGACAGAACATATAACAAATGAAGAAGTGTTGGGAATAATTGGAGAAGAAAGAGTCCTTATACGCACAATAAGAGAGAGGCAAAGGAAATGGATCTGGCACACGCTGAGAGGAGATTCACTACTAAGAACGGTCATTGAAGGAAGAATGGAGGGGAGGAAGACAAGACCAAGACAGATGATGCTGGATTGGATGATGACAAACGGTTATAGGAAGCTGAAAGAAGAGGCCCAACAAAGAGAGGAGTCACGACGTCGGACATTTGAACCTGCCTAAGAGGCAGAGAACCACAAGAAGATTGATTGTTAGTCATATATTGATTCAGAGTCCGACTGATGCTAAAATTATTGATCAAGAATTTAAGATAACCAAAACAATAAATTTTTATTTTAATATACTTCTTGTAGCACATGATAACAAAACAGTCAAGTTCAAGACATTGATTGATTGACAGGAAGCAATTGAAGAGAGACCCCTGAGGGACCAGAGTCCCACTGACACCCATGTACATAGAAATGACAGCAACTGGCTATGTTGTACAAACATGTACTTCACCAACTCGTACCTCCACTCCGACCCCTCTCCTTTCACCAGTTAAGACCTAGAGCACACAACCATACTCTCCCACCCAAGGACAACTCTCAATTTATTCCCAGATCCTTATATAAAAATATTTACTAGTTTATTCAAACATTTTCTAATTAAGTTTAACTATCCATTATCACTCATGTAAGCATTTCTGCATTTTTGTCAGATTGTTTTTCTCAATAAAACTAATATACATAATAATTACAATTACCAAGAATACATGGTCTTAACTAGTTAACTAAAATCGAAATTGAAACACATAAGAGTGTCTGCACCAAGCACAATATATGCACACAGTATATGCACACAAGGCACGGAGTAAGAAAGGAAATTGGGAGAGAGTCAGGGATAAACAGCTCAAGTAAGTGACCACAGAGCTTCCGTTTAAACATGTATATAAAAGATGCAAAGAGAGTTACATATAGCTACTGGGAGATTATTCCAGGTCCTCGGACCGGCACTTTTAATTTGGAATTTCCGTGTGTTGGTTCTGGTAGCAACTCTTCTATAGCTGGCATATTATACGGATTTGATTAAGATGTCAAGCTAAAGAAATCCGCAAAAGCCCAGGCAAAAGATTATGCATGTATTTAAACATGAGCTCTGAAGATACAGTGACTGACTACATCGACAAAGATAAAAGATTTCCAACCTGTATTGCAAGTTTGCAACAGATAACGCATGCAGCACTTCTATAAATACGTTGTGAAGGAGCGTTATATACCAACATCACTTAAAGTAAACCGATAAACGACTTTTGTTATCTATTGTTTTAGCGTCCCTTATTACGCTTTATAACATATCATTTCATCGTTTTATAGACATGGCATTTTAATACTTGTAAATGTCCATGACAACTGTATTCATTTCAACTTCCATTTAATCAAGTGTTATTTTCATCAGTCCAACTTATAGTTTAACAAGAAACTATTTTCATCAATCCAACTTCTACTTTCATGAAAAATTATTTTCATCAATCCAACTTTTATTTAACCAAGAATTTCTCATCATTCCAACATCTATTTACGCAAGAATTATTTTCATCAATCCAACTTATATTTAAGCCAAAAAATTCACCAATCCAGCTAATATTCAAGCAAGAATTACACCTGGGTGAAAAATTTGGAACGCTAAAACGATTATCAAATGATAGATTACTGTACCTTTAATGAAGGCACTATATTAAACTAGTCATGTAAGTACGTGACATCTTTAAAGATACTACACGGTGGTTCAATAAAAAGTAAGCCAAACGCTTGGTCGTTCCCATTTGGTCTTCATTGATCCTGGAGTAAAAATTAAGGGAGCCTAATATCGCCACGCTCTGCTGTCACAACATCTTCTACCTGTTATCAGAAATCTAGCCCCAGAAGGCTGTTTTTCAACAGGAAGTGCCCCAGCCCACACAGCCAGGGAAACCATCTAAATGCTAACAAGAGAGACACCAGACTTCATTTCTCCAACATAATGGCCTCCGAATAGTCCAGGTCTAAATCCTGTCGACTATAAAGTGTGGAGCGTTATGCAAGAGCGAGTCTATCAGACAGCAATCCATGTCCTTGATGTAAACGATCTGAAGCAACGCTTGTTGGAAGTTTGGATAAGAGGATAATCAACGATGCTTGTTGCCCAATGGCGCCATCGCCTCCAGGCTTGCGTGCAAGCAGAAGGAGGACATTTTGAACATCTTCTTTAATTAAATAATCAAACCATACTACTGAGCAATTCTTCAAAAAAATATTAAATACTGTTTTCATGTTAGAAGTACTATAATATTAAATACAAAGTTTGGCTTACTTTTCATTGAACCACCGTGTATATCAATCCAGGGTAACTGTGCATTTTAGCATATTTAATAATTGGCCATTGTATGGGTTTCAGTTTTTGTCAAAAACAAGTTGAACTGACAAAAGAATTCTTGCTAAATAGAAGTGGGATTGATGAAAAGAATCTTGCTTAAATCAAAGCTGGATTGATGAAAAATAATTCTTAATTAAGCAGAAGTGGGATTGATGAAAAGAATCTTACTTAAATAGAAGCTGGATTGATTAAACAGAAATTGTCTTCATGAACAATAATTCCTGCTTAAATAGAAGCTGGAATGATGAAACAAATTCTTTCCAAAATAGAAGCTGGATTGATGAAAATGATTCTTGCTAAAGTAGAAGGATAAAGTCGTAGTTTACGTTGCTAAATTATTCTAATGTCTTCAATGCCGTACTTGACGTTGGTAAGTAAGCAGTCTACCTAATATGTTTATGTTAACTATCATCAATCCAGCTTCCATTTCATCCAGAAATTTTTTCATCAATCCAACTTCCATTTAATTGGAAAAACGAACTGGCTACGGTACCGTCCGGACGGTACCGTTATTTCTTTTCTACGGTACGGTCCGCAAATAATCTATGGGCGATTGCACATATCTATGGCGTGTACATCCGGTTGAAATAAATATTGGCAAAAGCCTGTCACTTTAAGTTGTTGTCTTCGCGTCGAATTTTTCTATGGCCGACAACTTGAGGGTCGGTTAGTGCCAGGTTAGTATTCGTGTGGTCGTTTAGTGTCAAATTAGGCGTCGTGAGGGTCGGTTAGGGTCAGGGTTAGGGTTAGTTTCGTTCATCTCTTAACTACTGCGCTATTGATGGTTAGGCTTTCACGCCATAGATATGTGCAATCGGCCATAGATTATTTGCGGACGGTACCGTAGAAAAGAAATAACGGTACCGTCCGGACGGTACCGTAGCCAGTGCCTTGGAAAAAATTACTTTTATCAATCCAACTTCTATTTGATGAAAGAAATATTTTTCATCAATGGAACTTTAATTTAGGCAAAGATATATTCTCATGGATCCAGCTTCTAATTACGGAAACAATTATTTTCATCAATCCAGCTTCTATTGAATCGAAAACTTAATTTCATCCATCCAGCTTCTATTTACGGTAAAAATTATTTCGATCAATCCAACTTCAATTTTGAACACAGGAATGTTTTCATCAATCCCACTTCCATTTAGGGAAACAATTTCTTTCATCAATCCAGCTTCCATTTTAAAGTGACAATATCAAATAATTTAGCAACGTAAACTACGACTTTACCAGTAGAAGTTGGATTGATGAAAAATGCTACAATGTGCGAATAATTTACGACGCTAAACTACACGTTTACCCGAATTTTAACTCAAAATAAAATCAATCATTATCGCCCAGCCACTTTGACCCCTTTTCTCTAGAGCTGACGACCCGAAAAAATGGCGCTATATAAACACAAACGAAACCTGTCAAAACAACATCGATAGCAAACAAACTCACGTACGCTGGATCAAAATAACAATTATACTCCTCATCTGTCGAAAGAAAACGTAAAACGTTACGACGTAATGGAAGTTCTATGTAAATCAACTTCGCAATTAAATTATTTATACGTAATATTGATCGAAAACGCTAAAACTCTGTTTTAAATCCACACGGCCAAATAGACGACAATCCTCCTACCACGACCAGAGCCAATGTGTCAATCATCCGGTGGGCGGTGCTAAAAGGGGCGGAGCTTCGTTGACAAATATAATGGGGTGGCATATTAGCCGATCCCAGGCGAGTACAGCAGGTATTATGGATTAATCAGGGTAATTTATCGTTGTAAATTATTCTCCCATAGGCCTATAGGGCAAATTTTAAATAGAAGTTGGATTGATGACGATGATTGTTGCTTAAATAGATGTTGGATTGAAGAAAAATATTCTTCCGTAAATAGAAGATGGATTCATGAAAAATAATTCTTGCTAAAAATTTAATAAATTAAATCTATTTAATTTAATTGGAAAGCTGGATTGATGAAAAAACCTTCTTGGGTAAATTGAAGTTGGATTGGTGACAGTTACCTTGGACATTGGTATTAAAATTTCATGCATAGAAAATAATTTAGAATGCTAAAACGATAAATTAACATGATTAGTCCGATGATATTTGCTGAGCTCGCCTGGGATCTGCGAAAATTCCCGTGGATTACATTTCCTGATGCAACGCAAACGACACACGCAGCTTTTAGATACCGCACCTCGTGACGTAATTGGATCAACGTCAAACGAGAAAAAATTAGACTGGCGACACCACATGAAACTTGATAATTTCAGACTGGCGAATAAGTGCTAACCTTGAGAAACAGACATTTGTGTGAAAGTTAAAATGTTTCTCTTAGCCTACAATGACCGACGGTCCATCGTAACAGCGTAACAGTTTATAGATGTATTCGCAAGGTGGCGTTAGTAGACCGCTTATTGCCCTATAATTATAAGCCTATAGGGAGGGACTAGCTATGACACAGAAAATTGACGCCATATGACGCCAATCATCTTCGATATGGCGCCAATCATCTTCGATATGACGGCGTCGTAAAATAAACGTATTAACCCTCAGGCTACCGAGGTTTTTGTAACACGGGCTACCAAGGGGTGGGGGTGTAACCAACCAACCCCCCATCTGGATTTCGTGTTTGGTTTCACATAGGCCTATCAAAGGCTATCATATCTTGTAATACAGCAATGGATTCAGCATTCATTTCTGAACAAAATGGTATATTTAGTTGCACATTATGTGAATGCACCTCGAAATTACCCTTGGTAGCCCGAGGGTGCTGTAGGCCTATTATATGCTAAGTCCTTATTCGCTCCGTGTGAGCTCATTTCCGTTAATCTCTGAACTAAAAAGGCCCGGTAAAATGGAAAGAGGAAATGCAGATTCAGTCACGCAACAATAATCAATTGCATGAATATCGTTTGTAGGGCCTATACGCCTCTCCTGCATGGTGGGACTATATCCGGCTGGAGAGGGGGAAGCCCGGTTGGAGACGATTAGGCTATATTATAACTAAAAAGAGCAGGTTATTTACCACCCACAACTCCATCTGTTGACTCACTAGCAACCAATGCTGACCAAACCATGTTCGAAGCAATCCAGAGCAGCGTGCATAAGGATCACACCAGATTATGCCTAATTCATTGAAAAGTGAGCATGGTCGAGGCCATATACTGTGACACAGTCGCTATATACATGTAAAAACGTGTGCGTTTACATTTATTGCCACCAATTATTTATTGCCAATCTATAGAGGGCCTAGGCCTAATGGCTTATTTTATAAGACCGATGGGTGGGTTAATTAAGTAGCCTACCCTACGCTTTCTAAAGATGACTCATGAAGCGCCAAGTATATTATAAGTAGCTGGTTAAACCACTTTTCCAGAGGAGTTGTCTTTCGAAAATATTTCTAAAGTGGGCGTATATGAACAGTGGCGGCGCCAGATATTTTTTAAACAGGGCATATATCCATGGCAGTCATACAAGTAACCAGCGCAGAGGCGGTTTATGCCCCAAATAAATTCTCGGCAGAGCAAAATTCTGGCAGGGCAACGACCAGGGCAAGGGCTTTTTTAACCATGGCAGTTGCCCTGGTTTGCCCTGGTGTAGTGCCGCCACTGTATAGGAACTTTAACCTTTGGTAGTAGGTCGATCCAAATTCCATGGAGTCATCTTCTTACGACACGTGCTCTGTGGCCTTTCTTCACCTCTATTCCGCAAGCGCTCGAAAATCAATTTTCCTTCGATCCTGGTTTTCCGTCCTTAGGTCGGAAGCGCCTCTGGTGAGTTCTCTGGAATTGTCTAAGAATTACCGTTCGGTCCGCTGACCTTAAGAAGCTTATATATATGCCTGACGGGATATTTTTATGTGAGCTGTGTGCGTGTATGTGTATGTGTGTATAGTGTGTGGGGGAGGGGGAGGGGCGTGTGCGTGTGTGTGTGCGTGCGTGTATGTGTGTGTAAGTGTAAGTAAAACATGTGTGTGTGTGTATGTGTGTAAGTGTGTGTGTGGGGGGGGAAGGGGGTGTGCGTGTGTGCGTGCGTGTATGTGTGTAAGTGTAAGCAGGCGCGTAACTAGCATTACGCAATTACGCAGCTACGTAAAGATTTTAACAGCTCTCAAAAACTACAAACCGTTTAGATTACTTATTGACATAGTAGATTACTATTATTCGTTGAATTTCTGTTGTTCAGACTATGTCAGTGTGAGGTCGGCAAACATTTTCCTTCGCGGACGCTAACTCGTGACTCTGCAAATTTCGTGGCACTTCTGAAATTTCGAGCACAGACCTACAGTAGTTTAAAACATCGTAGGCTAATGTCACCTGTTCCATCCAATGCCCAGTACATAAACTCGTTGATTCAGAATGTGTGGTCAGTAAACTCGAGACAGTATTGTCGCAGAATGTCGTGCGGGCAAGTTCTACACTAAATTGTTTGATACGAGCGCAGATATCAGTAACACAGAACAGGTATTGGTATCCTTATCAAAGTTGATGGAGAATGTGGTAAAAGAACAATTTATAGCTTTCACAAAAACTCGTGACGCCACTGGCGAAACTATTGCGACAATCGTCGAGCAGCAGCTATCTGAGGTCGGACTCGAAGAGAGCGAATGGAGGAAAGAGAGGAAGAGAGCGAAATGGAGAGTATGGAGGAAGAGAGCGAATGGAGGAAAGAGAGAAAGAGAGCCAAATGAAGGAAAGGTAGGAAGAGAACGAAATGGAGGAAAGGGAGAAAGAGAGCGAAATGGAGGGAAGGGAGGAAGAGAGCGAAATGGAGGAAAGGGAGGAAGAGAGCGGAATGGAGTGTAGGGAGGAAGAGAGCGGAATGGAGGAAAGGCGGAAGAGAGCGAAGTAGAGGAAATTGAAGAAGAGAGCAAAATGGAGGAAAAAGGAGGAAGACATTAAAATGAAGGAAAGGGAGGAAGAGAGCGAAAGGGAGGAAGATAGCTAAATGGAGGATATGGAGGAAGAGTGCGAAATGGAGGTAAGGGAGGAAGAGAGCGAAGAATGGAGGAAAGGGAGGAAGAGACCGAAATGGAGGAAATGAAGGAAAAGGGCGAAATGGAGGAAAGAGAGGAAGAGAGCGAAATGGAGGGCATGGAGGAAGACAGCGAAATGGAGGAAAGGGAGGAAGAGAGCGAAATGGAAGAAAGGGAGGAAGAGAGCGAAATGAAGGAAAGGGAGGAAGAGAGCGAAGTGGAGGAAAGAGAGGAAAGAAGCGAAATGGAGGATAGGGAGGAGGAGAGCGAAATTCCGGAAAGGAAGGAAGAGAGCGAAATAGAGAAAAGAAAGGAGGTGCGAATGGAGGAAAGGCAGGAGGTGAAAATGGAGGAAAGGGAGGAGGTGCTAATGGAGGAAAGAGAGGAGAAAGTGAGATTGGAGGAAAGGGAGGAGGTGCGAATCGAGGAAAGGGAGGAGGTGCGAATGGAGGAAAGGAAGGAGGAGCGAATGGAGGAAAGGGAGGAGGCGAGAGTGGAGGAAAGGGAGTAGGAGCGAATGGAGGTAAGGAAGGAGGTGAGAATGGAGGAAAAAGAGAGAGGTGATAATGGAGGAAAGGGAGGAGGCGCGAATGGAGGAAAAGGAGGATGTGCGAATGGAGGAAAGGGAGGAGGAGCGAATAGAGGAAAAGGAGGATGTGCGAATGGAGGAAAGGGAGGAGGAGCGAATGGAGGAAAGGGAGGAGGAGCGAATGGAGGAAAAGGAGGAGGTGAAAGTAGAGGAAAGGAAGGAGGTGCGAATGGAGGAAGGAAGGAGGTGCGAATGGAGGAAAGGGAGGAGGTGCGAATGGAGGAAAGGGAGGAGGTGCGAATGAAGGAAAGCGAGGAGGTGCGAATGGAAGAAAGGAAGGAGGTGCGAATGGAAGAAAAAAAAGGAGGTGCGAATGGAGGAAAAGGAGGAGGTGAGAATGGAGGAAAGAGAGCAGGAGGTTAGATTGGAGGAAAGGGAGGAGGTGAAAATGGAGGAAAGGGTGGAGGTGATAATGGAGGAAAGAAAGGAGGTGCGAATGGAGGCAAGGGAGGAGGTGCGAATGGAGCAAAGGGAGGAGGTGACAATGGAGGAAAGGGAGGAGGTGCGAGTGGAGGAAAGGGAGGAGGTGAAAGTGGAGGAAAAGGAGGAGGCGCGAATGGAGGAAAGGGAGGAGGTGAAAATGGAGGAAAGGGAGGAGGTGATAATGGAGGAAAGGAAGGAGGTGCGAATGGAGGAAAGAGAGGAGGTGCGAATGGAAGGAAAGGGAAGAGGTGATAATGGAGGAAAAGGAGGAGGTGAAAATGGAGGAAAGGGAGGAGGTGAAAATGGAGGAAAGGGAGGAGGTGCGAATGGAGGAAAGGGAGGAGGTGCGAATGGAGGAAAGGAAGGAGGTGCGAATTGAGGAAAGGGAGGAGGTTAAAATGGAGGAAAGGGAGGAGGTGAAAATGGAGGAAAGGGAGGACGTGAAAATGGAGGAAAAGGAGGAGGTGCGAATGGAGGAAAGGGAGGAGGTGCGAATGGAGGAAAAAGGAGAGGAGGTGCGAATGGAGGGAAGGGAGGAGGTGCGAATGGAGGAAAGGGAGGAGGTAATAATGGAGGAAAGGGAGGAGGTGCGAAAGGAGGAAAGGGAGGAGGTGCGAATGGAGGAAAGGTAGGAGGTGCGAATGGAGGAAAGAGAGGAGGAGCGAATGGAGGAAAGGGAGGAGGTGCGAATGGAGGAAAGGGAGGAGGTGATAATGGAGGAAAGGGAGGAGGTGATAATGGAGGAAAGGGAGGGGAGGAAAGGGAGGAGGTGCGAATGGAGGAAAGGGAGGAGGTGCGAATGGAGGAAAGGGAGGAGGTGCGAATGGAGGAAAGGGAGGAGGTGCGAATGGAGGAAAGGGTAGAGGTGATAATGGAGGAAAGGGAGGAGGTGATAATGGAGGAAAGAGAGGAGGTGCGAATGGAGGAAAGGGAGGAGGTGCGAATGGAGGAAAGGGAGGAGGTGATAATGGAGGAAAGGGAGGGGTGATAATGGAGGAAAGGGAGGAGGTAATAATGGAGGAAAGGGAGGAGGTAATAATGGAGGAAAGGGAGGAGGTGATAATGGAGGAAAGGGAGGTGGTGATAATGGAGGAAAGGGAGGAGGTGATAATGGAGGAAAGAGAGGAGGTGAGAATGAAAGAAAGGGAGGAGGTGCGAATGGAGGAAAGGGAGGAGGTGATAATGGAGGAAAGGGAGGAGGTGCGAATGGAGGAAAGGGAGGAGGTGCGAATGGAGGAAAGGGAGGAGGTGCGAATGGAGGAAAGGGAGGAGGTGATAATGGAGGAAAGGGAGGAGGTGATAATGGAGAAAAGAGAGAGGAGGTGCGAATGGAGGAAAGGGAGGAGGTGCGAATGGAGGAAAGAGAGGAGGTGATAATGGAGGAAAGGGAGGAGGTGCGAATGGAGGAAAGAGAGGAGGTGCGAATGGAGGAAAAGGAGGAGGTGATAATGGAGGAAAGGGAGGAGGTGATAATGGTTGAAAGGGAGGAGGTGCGAATGGAGGAAAGGGAGGAGGTGCGAATGGAGGAAAGAGAGGAGGTGCGAATGGAGGAAAGGGAGGAGGTGATAATGAAGGAAAGGGAGGAGGTGATAATGGAGGAAAGGGAGGAGGTGCGAATGGAGGAAAGGGAGGAGGTGCGAATGGAGGAAAGGGAGGAGGTGATAATGGAGGAAAGGGAGAAGGTGATTATGGAGGAAAGGGAGGAGGTGATAATGGAGGAAAGGGAGGAGGTGATAATGGAGGAAAGGGAGGAGGTGCGAATGGAAGAAAGGGAGGAGGTGCGAATGGAGGAAAGGGAGGAGGTGATAATGGAGGACAGGGAGGAGGTGCGAATGAAGGAAAGGGAGGAGGTGCGAATGGAGGAAAGGGAGGAGGTGCGAATGGAGGAAAGGGAGGAGGTGCGAATGGAGGAAAGAGAGGAGGTGATAATGGAGAAAAGGGAGGAGTTGATAATGGAGGAAAGAAAGGAGGTGCGAATGGAGGAAAGGGAGGAGGTGCGAATGGAGGAAAGGGAGGAGGTGATAATGGAGGAAAGGGAGGAGGTGCGAATGGAGGAAAGAGAGAGGAGGTGCGAATGGAGGAAAGGGAGAAGGTGATAATGGAGGAAAAGGAGGAGGTGATAATGGAGGAAAGGGAGGAGGTGCGAATGGAGGAAAGGGAGGAGGTGCGAATGGAGGAAAGGGAGGAGGTGCGAATGGAGGAAAGGGAGGAGGTGCGAATGGAGGAAAGGGAGGCGGTGATAATGGAGGAAAGGGAGGAGTGATAATGGAGGAAAGGGAGGAGGTGCGAATGGAGGAAAGGGAGGAGGTGCGAATGGAGGTAAGGGAGGAGGTGATAATGGAGGAAATGGAGGGGGTGATAATGGAGGAAAGGGAGGAGGTGATAATGGAAGAAAGGGAGGAGGTGATAATGGAGGAAAGGGAGGAGGTGCGAATGGAGGAAAGGGAGGAGGTGCGAATGGAGGAAAGGGAAGAGGTGGGAATGGAGGAAAGGGAGGAGGTGCGAATGGAGGAAAGGGAGGAGGTGATAATGGAGGAAAGGGAGGAGGTGTGAACGGAGGAAAGGGAGGAGGTTCGAATGGAGGAAAAAGAGGAGGTGCGAATGGAGGAAAGGGAGGAAGAGCGAATTGGAGGAAAGGGAGGAAGAAACGAATTGGAGGAATGAGAGGAAGAGCGAATTGGAGGAAAGGGAGGAAGAGCGAATTGGAGGAAAGGGAGGAAGAGCGAATTGGAGGAAAGGGAGGAAGAGCGAATTGGAGGAAAAGGGAGGAAGGGCGAATTGGAGGAAAGGGAGGAAGAGCGAATTGGAGGAAAGGGAGGAAGAGCGAATTGGAGGAAAGGGAGGAAGAACAAATTGGAGGAAAGGGAGGAAGAGCGAATTGGAGGAAAGGGAGGAAGAGCGAATTGGAGGAAAGGGAGGAAGAGCGAATTGGAGGAAAGGGAGGAAGAGCGAATTGGAGGAAAGGGAGGAAGGGCGAATTGGAGGAAAGGGAGGAAGAGGGCGAATTGGAGGAAAGGGAGGAAGAGGGCGAATTGGAGGAAAGGGAGGAAGAGCGAATTGGAGGAAAGGGAGGAGGTGCGAATGGAGGAAAGGAAGGAGGAGAGCGAATTGGAGGAAAGGGAGGAAGAGCGAATTGGAGGAAAGGGAGGAAGAGCGAATTGGAGGAAAGGGAGGAAGAGCGAATTGAGGAAAGGGAGGAAGAGCGAATTGGAGGAAAGAGAGGAAGGGCGAATTGGAGGAAAGAGAGGAAGGGCGAATTGGAGGAAAGGGAGGAAGAGCGAATTGGAGGAAAGGGAGGAAGAGCGAATTGGAGGAAAGAGAGGAAGGGCGAATTGGAGGAAAGGGAGGAAGGGCGAATTGGAGGAAAGGGAGGAAGAGCGAATTGGAGGAAAGGGAGGAAGAGCGAATTGGAGGAAAGGGAGGAAGAGCGAATTGGAGGAAAGGGAGGAAGAGCGAATTGGAGGAAAGGGAGGAAGAGCGAATTGGAGGAAAGGGAGGAAGGGCGAATTGGAGGAAAGGAGAGGAAGAGCGAATTGGAGGAAAGGGAGGAAGAGCGAATTGGAGGAAAGGGAGGAAGAGCGAATTGGAGGAAAGGGAGGAAGGGCGAATTGGAGGAAAGGGAGGAAGGGCGAATTGGAGGAAAGAGAGGAAGGGCGAATTGGAGGAAAGGGAGGAAGATCGAATTGGAGGAAAGGGAGGAAGAGCGAATTGGAGGAAAGAGAGGAAGGGCGAATTGGAGGAAAGGGAGGAAGGGCGAATTGGAGGAAAGGGAGGAAGAGCGAATTGGAGGAAAGGGAGGAAGAGCGAATGGAGGAAAGGGAAGAAGAGCGAAATGGAGGAAAGGGAGGAAGAGCGAAATGGAGGAAAGGGAGGAAGAGCGAATTGGAGGAAAGGGAGGAAGAGCGAATTGGAGGAAAGGGAAGAAGAGCGAATTGGAGGAAAGGGAGGAAGTCTATGTGAAATCGTCAACTGTTTGAAATGCCTTGTAAGTTACCGTGTCTCAGATTTGACCGTAATTGTTGCTAATTTTTTGTTTGATAATCATGCTTGTACATCACATTGAAATTGTCAGAAGCCATGTATCTGCATTGGATCATCATCATCATCATCACCACGACCACCATCATCAGTTTCTTTCTCCAGCCATTTGGCGGCGATGGGTACGAATAAATTATCTCAAATTTTCCTCGGTCCATTGTTTTCCTTAGCGTCGAAGTGATGTTTATCAGAGCGCCTCTGATTGGGTATTACTAAGAGAGGCGCTTTATAAATTCCTAAATACAATACAAACAATACAATACAATTTATATGGTTTATACAGCGTTGTCTGGCTCTGCCTTAGAGTCTTTTTCTTTCGAATCTTGCATGTAGTGCAGTGTGTGGTATTCTGTCAACTGGCATTCTCTCTATTATATGTCTAAACCAGTGTTTCTTAACCAGTGTTCGACCGAACCCCTGGGGTTCGGTGAGCCAGTGCCAGGGGTTCGGCAGAGGTCCTCTGAAATATCGGGGGCCCGATAGCGCATTGATAACATCTGGCGTAGAGAGCGAGAGGTACCGAGTTCGAACCCCGTTAGGGCGGACATGCTTTGTAGGCTGCTATTAGCGCCGTGTATTGTCTGTTCTGTTAGAAGTTAAGATTTATGTCTTCTGTCATTTGTGTTCTTGTGAATTGTTTCAATTGCATAACTGTACACTGTAACCGGTATTGAATGTATTAATATTGTATCACATATTGGTACAATTTTTTATTTCCTTTTGTTCCCATTAGTTAAAAAATTATTGTTCAAACTTGAGGGGTTCGGTGAGTGGTCACGGATTTCTCTTGGGGTTCGGCTCCCTTGAAAAGGTTAAGAACCACTGGTCTAAACCATCGGAGACTTCGTTGAACGACTTTGTCTATAGTTAGTCTGTTAGTCTAAATTTTTACATAATTATAACTGTAACAGTCAGACAGTGCATATAGAAAACTGACAACTAATGTACATGTAAGCCTATATTTTGCAGAAATTAAAAAATGTCAATGCTTTAGTTTATTGCAGTTCATTTTTGAGTCTGTCTGTTTTTATTCTACGTTGGCTGATCGCACTTTTCAGTTTTAAAACCAAAATAATTAACTTAATTATGAAATTATATAATTTCCCAAAGAACGGATGTAAAATGTTATTACTTTTAACCAAAAAGATGGTCTCTAAAACGCACCATTACAAACCTTCAAATAAAAAGTTCGTTACAGCCCCCTTCCCAGACCCCTCCCCTCAGAGAGGTTGGAATCTGCGTAATTTTGGGGAAGCTCTGGATACGCCACTGAGTGTAAGTCAAACATGTGTGTGTGTATGTGTGTAAGTGTGTGTGTGGGGGGGAGGTGGGAGGGGGCGTGTGCGTGTGTGTGCGTGTGTGCGTGCGTGTTTGTGTGTAAGTGTAAGTAAAACATGTGTGTGTGTAAGTGTGTGTATGTGTGTGTGTGTGTGTGTGTGTGTGTGTGTGTGTAGGTGTACGTGTGTTCGTAGGTGTAGGTGTGTGTATATGTATGTGTGTATATGTATGTATGAATGTATTGTATGCATGCATGCATGTATGTATCATGTATGTATGTATGTATGTATGAGTGCATGCATGTATGTATGCATGTATCTGTATAGCCTAAGTAAGTAAAGTACATGTATATAAGTATATCCTTTATTGAACCAATTAGTAACCGCACTTTGATGTACATTATGGTTATGAAGTATATAATCACGAATAAATCATCCAAATAATAAATGTTTTGCGTGCCAGACTGTCTGCAACAGGTAGAATTCCGTGGACGTAATCCTTATTAATTCCTTAATTAATTGGTTTAATTAGGGCATGCAGAATATGACTTTAATCTGCACGATAATGTATGTATGTATGTATGTATGTATATATATATGTATGTATGTATGTATATATGCATGTAAGTATGTATGTATGTATGTATGTATGTATGTATCTAATTATGTATGCATGCATTTATGCATGTATGCATGTATGCATTGTATGCATGCATGTATGCATTGTATGCATTGTATGTATGTATGTATGTATGTATGCATGTATGCATGTATGTATGTATGTATGTATGTATGTATGCATGTATGCATGCATGGATGTATGTATGTATGTATGTATGTATGTATGTATGTATGTACGTATGTGTGCATGCGTCTAGTCAGAGGGGTTGTCCAGAATGTCAAGTGAAGACCTGAGTCCGGTTGCCATGGAGACCAGAGAGAGGAGCCAGAGCAGCTGCTCAGGCGGGTTTCGTGGAGGACGACTTCAACTTCTACTATTTCATATTTTCTTCCATCCCTCATCCTACTTCTACTTCAACTATGAATATTTTGATCTCTCATCTAGTTTTACTGCAATACTTTAGCATCAATACCAAGGTTTCATCGCTCATCTATAACTTCTACTTCTGCTGTAAATATGCCCATCAAACTTCTAATGTTACTGCAATAATTTAGCATTAATGTCATGTTTCATCTAACTTCTAGTTTTACTATAACATAAATTTTATGAACTGCTGTACGTATTGGGATCTGAGCATATGCATTATACAGACGCTCTGGTTGTCCCTCGCATGCGTGGTGCAACTGCTCAATCCAGAAGCTTTGCTTATGTCGGCCCCTCTACTTGGAACCATCTTCCGCATGAATTGCGTCTTAGCTTCTCAGCCTTTCCCTTCCTCTGTTTCGGAAACGCCTGAAGACTATCTTATTTGTTAGAGCCCTGGGTCGGGAGCGCCTCTGAATCTCCGAGTGGCGCTATAAAAATGTTCAATTACAATTACAATTACAATTACAATTACGATCCTGCCCCTTCAAGGAAGAATCACGGCACCGTTATTTCCCGTCACAAAAGTAATTCCGAGAAACTGTTCCAATTTCGAGAACTTCACCTCTGCAGAATGAAAAACGCCCATGTTCATCACCACAAGCACTTAGACCTAGCAGCGTTCACGGCTATTATTATACACTAGATGACTAGGTATACAGACTCATAATAATTATATTTTTTATTTATTAAATATTCCTTTTTTGGTGTTAATTAAACCGTCCTAGATCGGAGGCCTGGCCGCAACCACGGACATTTTTTCATCCACTTCTGCGACTCGTCTCTTTCAAAAAACGGACGAATGATAATCCTACATGTCCACTTTTTTGTAATTGTAATCGAACATTTATATAGCGCCGCTCAAATCAGAAGCGCTCTCGACCCGCGTCAGTGTCTGTGTCAGCGAACAAGAAAGTCTTAAGGCGTATCCGGAACTGAGAAGGTGAGAGGGCTAAATAATAACTCAAGGCAAAGAGACTGGGAAAGACAGTTCCAAGCTGATGGACCAACACGGGCAATAAAGGCTACCTACTGTAACGTAGGCTACCAGTGGGCCTTAGCAGATCGCGAACACGGGACAACCATTTAGCCGCGAGTCGAAGATCGCAAAGAGGCCCTTGCAGGTAAGGAGGAGACCAGAGTGCAGAAAGACCTCAAGTAGAACTGGGTCACCACAACAACGCAATTACGCATGAGGGAAAGGGCTTTGAACTGTATACGCTGACATAGGGAGCCAGTAAAGGGAAATAATAGCCTGGCATATGGGCAAACTTTGGATGTTTATGTTATCAATAATTGCCATCTGGCTTTTCTACATTCCCTACATGGATGTAGATAGAAGAGGCAGCCAATGCCTAGCTCTCGAGAAACTAATAATGTTTATCGTAAATTCTATCCGTGTTGCATATCAGTTCGTTAAACAAAATCCTGTAAGCCTATACAGTATACACGATATTTGTTTTCGCAAAGGTTGACGTCAGAATGACCTAGTTTCCAGCCAATCATGTGTCCCTGGTAATAGGTTCCACTGCTCATAGGTTGACGACATCTTGACCTCATTGATGCAACAAATAGCATATCGCATTATGCTCTTCCTTGTTCGTAGTTTGACGTCAGCTCGACCTCGTTACTCCAGCCAATCAAGCGTTACTGGTATAAGAAGTGCAATTGGGTCGTTGAGAACGATTATAATTATTACGTCAGTTTGACCTAATTACTCCAACCAATCAAGCGTTACTTGTATAAGTGCAATTGGGTCGTTGAGAACGATTATAATTATTACGTCAGTTTGACCTAATTACTCCAACCAATCAAGCGTTACTGGTATAAGTGCAATTGGGTCGTTGAGAACGATTATAATTATTACGTCAGTTTGACCTAATTTCTCCAACCAATCAAGCGTTACTGGTATAAGTGCAATTGGGTTGTTGAGAATGATTATATTTACGTCAGTTGTGACCTCATTACTCCAACCAATCGAGCGTTACTGGTGCTAAGTGCAATTGGGTCATTGCGAGGATTATATTTACGTCAGTTTGACCTCATTAATCCAAAAAATCGAGCGTTGCCAACAGTAAACGCATCTGGGTCAGTTACGTATAATTATGCTGACGCGAACTTGACCTCATGCTTCCAACCAATCGCGGTTCAGCGAGCAAGTAGAGTTACCGACGGTGTTTGGGTAGATATAGAGAATCGATATCGTAAGAGCAGAGATCGATATGACGAAGAAAATCAGCAGAATTCGATCGAGCACCTTCGCGACGAGCCTCCACTCGTCCTTTACCTCTTCCTTGTGCGCCTGGTCCTTGATCGTCTGCGTCAGGTACCTCATATGACGCAGGATTTCGTCGAGCGTGGAAGCCAGTGCCGTCGAGCTGGATTCCTCTCCCGTACACGAGGACCCAAGGGCGGTCTTCTGGACCTGTCCAAGGCCTTTGACACCGTTCGTGCTACGCTGTCTGTCCTCCAGTCTTCCGCTGTCCTCCTCGGTCTCCAACGGGAACGTCAGGCCCATCATCGCCTTGTTGGCCTTCGATAAGCGATATCCTTGCCTGGCCTTGGTTGATTGGGAGTGGCCTCGTCCGGTGGCCTTGATGGTGTGTCCTCGGTTGTGCCTGTCCTCGGAAGGGGGTCGTTGGGGGCTGGGGATGACGCAGAGGACGCGACCGAGGATGTCGAGGGCGATGCGTCGAAGCCAGGGCGGCACGGTGGAGGTCGGTTCGCGGTGATGAAGGTCAAGGACGAGGACGCTGACGACGATGGAGGAGGCGGTGACAGCCATGACCATCGTCAGGTAGACACCTGGCAATCAATAAAGACACGAGTGGATGAAGTCATGGGTGGATCGATGGAGTAGCGAATGGATGAATGAATTAATGAACGAATGATTGACTGATTGTTTGATTGATTGAATGATCAATTGCTTAAGTGATCGATCGATTCATTCATTTATTCATTTATTCATTTATTCATTTATTCATTCATTCATTCAGTTGTCGATCAATTGTTTGATTAATCCATTCATTCAGTCATTAAATCACGCATTCGCAGATCGATCGATCGATTCATTCATTTATTCATTTATTCATTTATTCATTTATTCAACCATTCAACCATTCAATCATTCATTCATTCATTCATTCACACATTCATTTATTCACGCATTCACTCACTCGTTCATTTACCGACCGATCAGTGGCACGCAGTCGGACGTCTTTGGCACATTTTCGGCGATGAGAAGCAGGAACACGGAGAAAGAGAGCAGCACCGTCATCCCAAGCGACACCTTCTCCCCAGAGTCCGACGGAAGATAGAACACGAGCAGATCCAGTATGGACATGAGGATACACGGGGCGACGATGTTGATCAGGTAGAACCTCGGCTTCCTCTTCAGGCACAGGCGGAACTTCACTGTCGGGAACGATATCCCCGGATCGCTGTCGAACACCTGGCTCAGACTGAGGGCCTGGGTCCCGACGACGTCCCACTCTCCGTGACGCCGGAAGACGCTCGTGTCGATGACATCACTTCCGTTGACCAGGGTCACGAAGCGACCGTCGTAAGTCCAGTCCACGAAGTCCAGCTCGCAGTGCTGTGTGTCGAAGGGGTAGTAGGTGATGTCCAGCTGGCAGGACGTCGTGAACTTTCCACCTGGGACCCACTGGATCGATCCGTCGCTGTCGACGCCGGCGCGGAACTTCCGGTCGGCGGCGTCGTCGTAGATTGAGTCGGCGCTATTATAGGTGGCAGCAGTTAGAGAACAATAGGGTTACTAAAGATGATGGTAGTGGTGGTGATGATGATGATGACGACGACGACGACGACGACGATGATGATGATGTGATAATATCACATCAAAATAAGTATTAATAATTATTCTTTATATCACAGTGATAATTATAAAGAATAATTATTAATACTTATTTTGACCAGAGATAAGAATAATTTCCCGGGAACAAAAAATTATGCTTCAGAAGCTTTTAGTCATCATCATCATCATCATCATCATCATCATCATCGTCGTCGTCGTCGTCGTCATCGTCATCATCAACATTCCCCCCTTTTTTATACGGCGGGGCCGGATTTTTTGGGGGCGGTCCCCCCGGGGTGGTTTTTAATCCCCATGGGGGGGGGAAACGCGGTGGTGTAGCGGTATGTTCTGTACCTTGTAACCGGAGGGTCGCAGGTTCGAATCTACCTCAAGCCACTGCGTAGCGACCCTAGACAAATTTCTCACCAACAATTGACTGTGGGTAAGGCAACGGGAACCCACCTCAGTCATCTCATCCCTGGGTGGCATAAAAGCCAATGGACCTACCTTCGGGCAGAGAACTCATCATCATTGTCATCATCAATACGCCTATACGGTCTTAGGCAAAGCCATGCAACTTTCTTTCATATACATGTATATATATATATTATATATATTATATATAGTGTTATATATATATATATATATATAACACTAACACATACACAGACAAACACACACACACACACATGTTATATTGACATACATTTATTATAAATTATATATATGTATACATTTGTTTACATACATTCTCTATTGTATACAATTGAGCATATGGTTCGTGTGTGTTCGTCTACCTGTGAGGGCACGTGCGTGGCCCCAGTGAGACTGGCGAACAAGCGCCCCACTCGTCGTAGCAGATAAAGCCCCGCAGGGGTAACCCGATATGCCGGCAATCGGCGTCCCCATTGGGGCGACAGATATTGCCCTGTTTGCGTCAACAAAAGACCCATCGCGTCGTCGTTTGAGATTGATGAGGTGGCGTTTGACCCCGTGACCTTTCGTAGATCGGGCTGTGCAGGCGGTCATTAGTTGACCCCAATTCTACCCTTCTTTCACTATCTACCCCGCTGCAGACACGCTTGTAACGGGCGCTTTCGATAATGTGTTGGGTCATATGGCAGGCGACAGGTATTACTTTGGGAGAGTGAGGGGGAGATGGAAGGAAAGGAGCGACGATAGAGACACAGAGACAGGGAGAGAGAGACAGAGGTACTGGGACACAGAGACATAGAGACAGAGATAAAGAGTAAGAAACATACATGGATGGGAGAGAGGTATGGAGGGACGGAGGGACGGATGGATGGAGGGAGGGAGGTACCATGGCAGAGACTAAGAGAGGGACTCTGAGATACAGGAGAGAGAGCGATAAAGACAGACAGAGACAGGGACAGAGAAAGAGCGAGCGAGATAGAGAGTTATAGATATGTAGATCGATAGATAGATAGATGGATAGATGGATAGATAGATAGATAGATAGATAGATAGATAGATAGATAGATAGATAGATAGATAGATAGATAGATAGATAGATAGATAGATAGATAGATGAGATAGATGAATAGATAGATAGATAGATAGATAGATAGATAGATAGATAGACAGATAGACACACAGACAGACAGACAAATAGACAGATAGACAGATAGACAGATAGACAGATAGACAGATAGATAGACAGGCAGACAGAAGACAGATAGACAGATGAATGGAACAGATAGACAGATAGACAGATAGAACAGATAGACAGATGAACAGAATGAGACAGGCAGACAGATAGACAGGCAGACAGGCAGACATGACCCAGGCAGATAGACAGATAGACAGATAGACAGATGAACAGATAGACAGATAGACAGATGAACAGATGAATGACATGCTGAACAGATGAGGCATAGATGAATGAACAGACAGGCAGATGAACAGATAGATAGACAGATGAACAGATAGAGCAGGCAGGCAGACAGGCAGACAGGCAAGGCAGACCAGGCAAGGCAGACAGGCAGACGCAGACGAAGACAGGCAGACAGATAGAGGCAGACAGGGACAGAGAGCATCGTGATAGTAAGTAAAAGTGTGTGAAGCCAGAAAAGTTGGAAGAAGATTACTGATGACTATGCTCTTGTTGTTGATGACGCGATAACGGTGATAATGATCAGTTGATGATAACGATCTGATGATGACGACGACGACAATGATTAGAAAAAAGCAGAGCGTCATTTTGTCTTAATGAAGTCTTTCGTAACCAATTTATGATTATTGATTAAGACAAACAGATGTTGCTTTATACATAGACTTTTCAGCCCTCATCAAACTCAACGTTGACTGAATTGTAATCGGCTTCAAAGTACCTGCCGAGGATCTTGCTAACGCAGCCATGCGAGACCCTCAGTTGCCGCGAGATGTCGCAGGGGCGGACCCCCTGCTGGGCCAGCTCGACGATCCTCTGGCGGACAAGGTCCGGCAGGGGCCGACCGTTGACGAAGACACCACCAAGCTGATTTATACCACCGTGACCTGTCAATCAAAACACAATCGCATACGTCACAGTTTACTATACGCCTACGCGTCCGTTTTAGGATCACCTTTCAACTAGATCTCTTTCTTCTTCTCCATTACTCGTTCTCCTTCTTCTCCTACTATTTCTCCTCTTCCTCCCCTTCCTCCTCCCCTTCCTCCTCCTCTTCTTCTTATTTCTCGTCCTCCTTCTCTTCCTTTTCTTCCTCCCTTTCCTTCTCCCCTTCGTCTTCTTCCACCTCCTCTTTCTCTTCTTCCTCTTCCACTTCCTCCTCCTCCTATTCTTCAATTCAATTCAATTCAATTCTTTTATTGAAGCCATTAAAGTGAAACAAAGGTAACATGATTATTTGCCATTGTTGGCATCACAACACAGTAGCAGCCTCCTCTTCTTCCTCCTCCTCTTCCTCCTCTTCCTCCTCTTCCTTCTCTTCCTCCTCCTCTTCCTCCTCTTCCTCCTCCTCTTCCTCCTCCTCTTCCTCCTCCTCTTCCTCCTCCTCTTCCTCCTCCTCTTCGTATTCTTCTTATTCCTCCTCCTCTTTCTCGTCCTCTTCCTCCTCCACCTCCTCCTTTCCTCCTCCTCTTACTCTCCTTAATCTTCCTCTTCCTCTTCTTCTTATTCCTCCTCCTCTTCCTTTTGCTCCTCCTGCTCCTCTTATCCTCCTCCTTCTCCTCCATCTTCTCCACCATTAGCACCTGTTTAGAACTCGCCGGGCGCTACGCTGGCCTTTTCGCTTGCCGCTTTTGTCGTAACCACCTGCTCCTGATGACCTCAGTGACGCTTCGGAATGGCCTCTCATTTACCCATCAATCAATAATCTTTTATCAGCTACCTATCAGATGCCTATCAATTGCTTATCAATGACTGATCATGCATTGCTTATCAATAATTGTCAATCAGAAATCTCCACAATAGCCCATCAATGATTGCCTTTCGATTGTCATCAATTGCCTATCAATTGCCTTTAAATTGCCAATTAGCTGTCTCAATTGCCTAGACATTTTCTGTCAATTGCCTAGAATCGATAAGGCTTGCCAGTCAGTAACTCTTCGAGAGTTAAACAACTTTAGCATATTTCTATGAAGTGTCAATATTAGATCTCATTAACGGTTGTTGAACCATTTTTATTGTGTGTTTGTTCCCGGTTACACAGAGATTGAGTCAAGTGAATCGGTTCCCGTTGACTGAGTCTATAGTGTTGAAATTACGTAAGGGAAGACGTATTGTTAAAACATTATATAGCGCGGCTTGCAATAAAAACATGCATACAAACGAACTAACGATGAGCGCCTGAATGAATGAAAAAAATGAATGAAAAATTGAATGAATGAATGAATGAATGAATGAATGAATGAATGAGCGAATAAGCGACACAATGAATGAACGAACGTGCTATGCAGTATCGAACCAATTAGTCGTTTAAGCATTCATTCATTCAGTCAGTCGGTCACAATCAGTCAGTCAGTCAGTCAGTCAGCCAGTCGGTCGGTCAGTCAGTCAGTCAGTCGAGTCAGTCAGTCAGTCAGTCAGTCAGTCAGTCAGTCAGTCAGTCAGTCAGTCAGTCAAGGTCAGTCAGTCACCGGTATGTCAGTCAGTCAGTCAGTCAGTCAGTCAGTCAGTCAGTCAGTCAGTCAGTCAATCAGTCAATCAATCAGTCAGTCAGTCAGTCAATTTAGTCAGTCAGTCAGTCAGTCAGTCAGTCAGTCAATTAGTCAGCCAGCGTTCAGATCAGCGCCTATCCAGTGAGTAAGTGAGTAAGTGAGAGTGAGTGACTTGAGTCAGTCAGTCAGTTAGTCAGTCAGTCAATAACTCAATCATGTCTGGAGCAGACACAGTCCTTGAAGGACGAACCAACTCAAAGGAAGCCCTCATAGAGACGGAACAGAAGGGCGAGAAGAAGGACCACTATCTAATGACCAAGAATCAATCGATGACGCTGAACAAGTGTTAGTGGAGGTCTTGCTCAAGGTCCAAACAAACTGTAACAGTCTCAGGAAAGGAGGCGCGAACTCGAACCCTGGAGCTCACTAACTAATCGGCCACAGTATCCCACTAAGGACAGGTCTTTTAAAAACCGTTGGTTAAACAGAAGCAGAGGAATTAGAAGCTAATGTGGCCGGTTGCTTGGTAACCTCTGCCTAGCAACTGAGAACCACTCATAGCGAAGGTATACGGCGTATTTGGCGCTAATCACAAAAATTGGCAAAACTCACTCATTCGCTCACTCACTCACTCATTGACTCAATCACTAATTGACTCAATCACTCATTGACTCAATCACTCATTGACTCAATCACTCATTGACTCAATCACTCATTGACTCAATCACCCAATCACTTACTCACTCACTCATTGACTCAATCACTCATTCACTCAATCACTCATTGACTCAATCGCTCATTGACTCAGTCACTCAATCACTTACTCACTCATTGACGATTCAATCACTCAATGACTCAATCAATCATTTACTCAATCACTCATTGACTCAATCACTCAATCACTTACTCACTCATTGACGACTCAATCACTCATTTACTCACTCACTCATTGACTCAATCACTCAGTGACTCATTCACTCAATCACTTATTCACTTATTGACTCACTCACTCGCTCTTTCATATTTATGTGCTATATGAATGGAAAGACGAGATGACTCACAGTCCTGGAAGGTTCTGGCTGTTCGCGTTGTTCCCTGGAGATGGTGAAAGTAGACTTGGCCCTGAGGACTTGCTAAACACACGAAATATACATACACATACAGTCCCACATGTACACATACACAGCCACAGCCACATACACACATACACAACCGTATGTACACATACCACGTACACATGGAATGTACATTGTACATTCGTTCCTAGAAGAAATTCATGGGCTTATACTGAAATTATAAGACTAACCCACACACCAATTACATCAGATTAAATACTATACGACTATTGTTACAGCTACCACTACAACTACCACCACCACCACCACCACCACCACCACCACCACCGCTACTACCATTACTATACGATCGCTTCAGATACCACAACCATAATAATTTATATGAAGGAAATGAATATTACTATTACTATTACTTTTACAATTATTATTACTACTATTATTACGATAACTATTACTATTACTGTTGCTGTTGATATCGCTATTATTACCATTACTATTGCAGTTGCACTTATAAGATAGATGCGTCACACGTAGATAGATGCGTTACACTTAAATGCGTTACAATTAGATGAGTAACACTTAGAAAGATGACTCAAGATGAGTTACACTTAGAAAGATGAGTTACACTAGATGTTACACTAGATGTTACACTAGACGTTACACTTAGATGCGCTACACGTAGATAGGTGCGTTACACTTAGATGCGTTACACTTAGCTGCGTTACACTTAGATAAATACGTTACACTTAGATAGATGCGTTACACTTACATTTCGCGCATGACTGAATATACTCCATCATAGCGTCTCGGCCGTAGTAACCTCTCGTCGGACTGACGTAGGGCGACTGATGCATGCTACAACCGACGACGATAACAGACGACGACGACGGTAACAGGTATACCGAACGACGGTAACGATATAAGAGATGGAGAGCGTCGTTGTCACTGATGCGTGGCGACGCAGCGTCTGAATCAAAGGACCGTAACGGTTTCTGGCGACAGTTCTCAGCGCCCACAGTTCGGCCTCAACGCCTCCGACCAATGAGAGGCGTCGTAGGCGGGTCGAACGAGGCCACTGGTCACTTCTAGGAATGGACGTCGGCCAATCGACGCGCTCCGTTATTAGACTCCGCCCACTGAGCCTGGCGATTACGTATTCCGATCATGCCAGGAAATGAGGAGATACTATATTACGCAGGTGAGTCACAGTCGTGGGCGTATTGGGGGGAGGTACGGGTCTAACCCCTCCCGATAAAAATGCATTACTGTTATTAAAAGCTACAAATGCAGAAAAATACGACAATGTCCAATGGAAACCACCCAAAACTACCCCCCCCAATTGTGTCCTGGCTATGTTCCTGGTCAGTGGCCGTAATCGTAATCAAGCATTTATATAGCGCCACTCACAGTAATGTGGATGCGGTCTCCAACACGATTGCCTCCGTGTCAATGGATTGTTACTTCGTAATCGTAATCTGCAAACTTCTAAAGCGCCACTCGAAAGTCAAGCGCAGAGCACCAGCTTATTCACGAGCGCTTATCGGATTCCTCCCTGGCTTTCGACCGGACTGGCACCTGGAATTTAATTGGTTTTGACAACGATTTCGCATAGTGACTGATGCCTTTAAAGCATTATTACATGGAAGTTCTTGGATTGAATTAAGGAACAGCTAAATGATTCAATGCACCAATGAATGAATGAATGAACTAATTTATTAATGAACGAATGAACGAACGAATGACTTATTGAATGAATTAATAAATTCATAGAAATAGATAACGAACAAACGATTGGACAACTTTACCGTAATTCTCCATTTTAGGTGTTATCATTATTTTGCATTGGTGTCCATTGTAGGCCTACATGGTCAATTTAAAATGGAAGCTGGATTGATGAAAATAATTCTTTGCCTAATGAAGTTGGATTAATGAAAGAAATCTTCGCGTCAATAGAAGTTGGATTGATGATATTTTAGCAGTCGAAACCTATGAATTATGCGTGCAGACACATTTATCTAATCAGAAATGAGCTAAAGCTCACGTTGGCAATTTTGGATTTTGGAGAGAGGGGAGGCGGGGGAAGGGGAGGGATTGAGCCCGGTTTTAGGGGATAGAAGCCACTGGGTAGATAGACAGACAGACAGACAGACAGACAGACAAACAGACAGAGGCAAGACAGACAGACAGACTGAAGAAGACAGTACCAGGACAAATATAACAATAGCTGATTAATTTCTTATAACCTGCGGCTGACCCTCAATACATGATCGCTAACAGCATGGTTGATGACACTCAATAGAATAGGCCTATCTACCACAGCTCGCCAGGATGGTCGATTCCTGATTCTCAAACAGAGGCAGAACCAGAGCACACACATACCCACACACACACGCACAATCACACGCAATTTTCCCACCTTCGGATTAGAGCGTATTGCGGGCTCTCGTCTGAAGCGACTAGTGGTGCTATCTATACACAGAACCTTAGATTCGATTAGATTAGCGAGACCATGCACTGGTTTCCAGTCGAAGCTGAAACTACAATGAACCATCTGATGTCAATGTTTGTAGCCTATATGGCCTCGACACTTCCTACTCATTTTTCAATTGATTGCTCGGGTGAAGATCCTTCACTATATATACCGGTCGTCCGTTTGAATGAACGCCGCGTCAGTTACGGTTCTAGAGAAGTGCACTGTGGCATGGAGGTCGGGGTTCAAATCTCCAATAGGGCAGTTAAGTTCTGCAGTGTTACCATCCCCTAACGGATCCGGTTATCTACTGTATACATCGTCGATGGGAAGAGCAGATGGCTAGGAAGCAGGCTGACAAGTCAATCTAATGTGCCGAGGTTGAGAAAATTAAGTCGCTGACACTTCAAATCCACGGTCGCCTAAATACGACGCCTATCCTGGTTGGTTCCAAGAAATGCTTTCCCTTGCATTTGTAAGTTTTGAATTCAAGATGACGTACTGAGTCTACGCTGGTTTCGGAAAGGTCGTGGATACAGTCACGCCCGACGTGAGTCTATACACAGGACTCGAATAACGCCCGCTACACAATAATATTGGTCAATGCATGTCACATGACTTTGTGCAAGTGAGAGGAGCCGACCGATAAACAATCTCGAATGCGGTGGAAGGATGTTCACCATGTTTTCTAATAACGACACTAACCCTAACCCTAACAGATCCTCACGAAGCCTAACCTTACCCTAACCGACCCTCACGAAGCCTAACCTGACCTTCTAAAAGACCCTCAAGATGTCCGCCATTTCAAATTCCAAGCGAAGTGAGCAAGTTCACGTGACATGCTTTGGCCAATAACGCGACAGGCGTGAATGTGGTACTGGGGTTCCGCTAACGCCCGGGGCGTGAACGGATCCACTACGTTTCGGAAAAGGTTAAGCATTCGGCAGATGGCAGCAGTAATTAATCAGTAATTAATTCTACAATTATAATAAGTAGGGATGAGCCGATTGGCTTTTTTGCCGATTTCCGATTAGTTGCTTTTTTCGTCAATTCCGATCCGATTAATGGTCAATATTCACTTTTATTCGGTTCTAGGCGCTCTTTGTTACTAAAAAGCCCGACGGTCTGCCATTTTGATGATGCTTCGACTCACGATTTTATTATTTTACACGGGCTTTCAATATTTAATATTAAATATTACCGTAGGAGTTCGCCAAAACAGGTTACTATTTTTGTATTAACGAAAAAAGGAATTGTTATTTGTAAAAAATATCACTTTTTTTATTCGGATTTTAAGGCCTCGGATCACCGATTCCGATTAATACCGATTAGTGCAAAATCCGGCCCGAACGGATTTCCGAACGGATAATCGGCTCATCCCTAACGATAAGTAGTCATTGTATAAATACACATTAAATTTTATTTAATAAACATGAACTTTTCAAGCATATAATATAATATTGTTAGGCGATGACATAATTATTCCATAAAATAATCGTAAATGTGTCTGTTCGTGGTAAAATATCTGGAAATGACTGGACGAAACTAAAATAATAAAACTGATAAAATAACTGGAAGATTCGTCGAATAATGCGCCGCCTGCAGACGAACATAGCAATGCTGATACACAAACAAAATGGCCGCCACAGAGATAAAGACAAAGCTACACAGACAGATAAACAGAGATGTTAGATTTTACTCGTTGTTCACTGTAAAATTTCTATGTTCCATTTTTCTAAAGCCACTATACAAAATACCCCAGGCTGGTTTTAATCAAGTTATTAATCTTGCAGTTCGCGTTGCTCATCACACTGATCTTTAATGCATATACTATACATTGCGGCAAAACGAAAATTAAAATTAATAATCAAGCTTGGCTATTGACAGATACTGCAGACAGAAACAAAACTGAAATACCAAAACAACCTGAGAATTTAGTGAAAAATTCATAATTGGTCAACAAGATTGTAAATGTCAAACTTAAAACAAATGAAATTCAAGACGCATTTAACCTATTTGCAGCAAATTCACTAATAATATCTACAAGTAACTTCCTTACAATATAAAGACGTCATCTAAGTAAGTAAAACTTCGTCACGGAAGTACACTGCAAATGTCATGTAGTTTCCTTCAATTAGGAGTCAAAGGAATAGTTTAATCTGGCGCCAAAGCATGATCACTAACCACAAGTTTCGTCTGCAGTTATGCACAAAATAACGACAAATTAATTATGATAGACTTGGGGAAAAAGTGGAAAACTGCACCCACAGACAGCAATAAGAAGAGTGCATGGAGACATCTTGCAGCCAAAAAGAAAAGCAAGAATTGTGAAGTGAAAACCTTGAGTGAAGACAGGGGATACGTTTCTACAGCCGAGATTAGCTGTGTATGAAGAGAAGAGCAGTCTCATTATTATTATTATTATTAAGGAGTTTTTATATAGCGCCCCTTTAAGGTAATCTATCAGAAGTGCTATGGGTATCAGTGTTAGTGACTTCACTTTCTACGCCATGCAATGAGGACAGGTGGCCAGTCCTCTCCCTCGCTGTCTTATCTTCCGACCGACCGTGTACAGTCAGTGTACTCATTATAGCTGAGTTGGGAAGAGGGAGCAGGTGGAGGAGAAATCTCGAACCAAATTTCTACCCTGGCGGGGATTTGAACCTCTGACCTCTCGTTTGACGGTCTAGCACGCTAACCACTACACTATCACACCCTTCTAAAAGCCTCTTGAAAATGCTGTCTACAACTTGCCCCACAATCGCACTGTTCCATTGGTGTTGTTAATCGAGTGATGCTCTGCAAGGTCGGGAGCGCCTCTGAATCTGTGAGTGGCACTATACAAATGTTCAATTACAATTACAATTACAAGGTAAGGAGTGAGCAAGAACTTTAATCTAATCCAATGACTTCTATAGCACTATTACAGTAATGCACAAGGATTAATCATTGGCTGCTTTAAGTGCAATCATAATCATTATACATTAGAGAAACCAGGTCAAAATCATGTTAGGATGTCAAGACTCAACGCATGAGATTACGAATTACAGCCAAACTAAAACTCAGGAGACCAATTAGACAGAAATTTGACAACGGTTCTTAACAAGCGACTGGAGATCTTTCGGTCATAAAACCAAAGATGGCGCCGCGGAATGGGCTCGGCAAGTTTAGTCGATAAATACCTTGATCGTAAAAACCGGAAAACCAACAATAATAAACTACCCAAATCTCTGAGAAAATAACAAGTACATGAAAACTCTGAACGTTGGTCAATATTTAAAATTCAGCAGTATATTACACCTCGTTCAATCACTGCCCATTCACATATATCCTACATGTCAGGGAATGTTATCGCAGTGGACAACAGATTCTTTGGTAGTACTACTGTGACCATCATTTCTCATAATTATACCATTGAAATATCCATACTAAAAAAATACACCTAAGAATCACCCTACCATGTGACTTTGGGCATGTCACAAAGTTTCCTAATAATTATACTGTACTCACTTTTCATGTTATTTTTAGCTCTCATAAAAAATCCATTCGCGCCTCCTTTCCCATTCGCTTTCCTCCATCCATCGCACCTCCTCCTTTCATCCATTTTCACCTCCTCCCTTTCATCCATTCGCACCTCCTCCCTTTCATCCATTTTCACCTCCTCGCTTTCATCCGTTCGCACCTCCTCCCTTTCATCCATTCGCACCTCCTCCCTTTCATCCATTCCGCACCTCCTCCCTTTCCTCCGTTTCACCGCTCCTCCTTCATCATCCATTCGCACCTCCTCCTTTCATCCGTTCGCACCTCCTCCCTTTCATCCGTTCGCACTCATCGTCCGTCCACCTCCTCCTCGCTTTCCTCCATTCGCACCTCCTCCCTTTCCTCCATTTTCGCCTCCTCCTTTTCCTCCATTTCGCACCTCCTCCCTTTCCTCCATTCGCGCACCCTCCTCTTTCCTCCATTCGCACCTCCTCCTTTCATCCATTCGCACCTCCTCCTCTTCATCCGTTCGCGCCTCCTCCTCATCCGTTTCCTTCATCCTCATCTCCATCCATTCGCTCCTCCTCCCTTTCATCCATTCGCGCCTCCTCCGCTCATCCTTCGCGCATCTCCTCTCATCCGTTTTCGCCTCCTCCGCTTTCCTCCTTCGCCTCCTCCTCGCTCATCATCCATTTCGCACCTCCTCCTTTCATCCGTTCGCACCTCCTCCTTTCATCCATTCGCACCTCCTCCCTTTCATCCATTCGCGCCTCCTCCTCTTTCATCCATTTTCACCTCCTCCTTTTCATCCATTCGCGCCTCCTCCCTTTCCTCCATTCGCTCATCCTCCGCTCATCCGTTCGCACCTCCTCCCGCTTTCATCCATTCGCGCACCTCCTCCCTTTCATCCATTCGCACCTCCTCCCTTTCATCCATTCGCACCTCCTCCGCTCATCCTTCCATCCTCGCATCCTCCGTTTCCTCCATCCGTTTCGCACCTCCTCCCGCTTTCATCCGTTCGCACCTCCTCGCTTCATCCGTTCGCACCTCATCCTTTCATCCATTTTCACCTCCTCCCTTTCATCCGTTCGCACCTCCTCCCTTTCATCCATTCCGTTCGCACTCCATCCTTTCCTCCGTTCGCACCTCCTCCTTTTCATCCGTTCGCTCATCCGTTCGCTCCTCCGCTCATCCGTTTTTCACCTCCTCCGCTTCATCCGTTCGCACCTCCTCCCTTTCATCCATTTTCACCTCCTCCCTTTCATCCATTCGCACCTCATCCTTCATCCATTCATCACCTCCTCCTCCGCTCATCCATTCGCACCTCCTCCCTTTCATCCATTTCATCACCTCCTCCGTTTCCTCCATTCGCCTCCCTCCGTCCGCTTCATCCATTCGCACCTCCTCATCGCTTTCATCCATTCGCACCTCCTCCCCTCATCATCCATTTTCGCATTTCCTCGCGCTCATCCATTCCGCTCCTCATCTTTCATCCATTCGCACCTCCTCATCCTTTCATCCATTCGCGCCTCCTCCTTTCATCCATTCGCGCCTCCTCCTTTCCTCCATTCGCACCTCCTCCCTTTCATCCGTTCGCACCTCCTCCTTTCATCCATTCGGCGCTCATCGCTTTCATCCGTTCGCACCTCCTCCCTTTCATCCATTCGCACCTCCTCCTCTTCATCCGTTCGCACCTCCTCCCTTTCCTCCGTTCGCATCTCCTCCCTTTCATCCGTTCGCACCTCCTCCTTTCATCCATTCGCATCCTCCTCATCGCTTTCATCCATTCGCACCTCCTCGCTTTCATCCGTTTCGCATCCTCCTCGCTCCTCCGTTCGCGCCTCCTCCCGCTCATCATCCATTCATCACCGGCTCCTCCGTTCGCACCTCATCCTCCGTTCATCCCTCCTCATCATCGGCTCATCCGTTCGCGCATCCTCCGCTTCATCATCCATTCGCACCTCCTCCCTTTTCATCCATTCGCACCTCCTCCCTTTCATCCGTTCGCACCTCCTCCTTTTCCTCCGTTCGCACCTCCTCCCTTTCATCCGTTCGCACCTCCTCCTTTCATCCGTTCGCACCTCCTCCCTTTCATCCGTTCGCGCATCCTCCTCCTCCTCCCTTTCCTCCATTTTCACCTCATCGCTTTCATCCCGTTCGCACCTCCTCCCTTTCATCCGTTCGCACCTCCTCCTTCATCCGTTTCGCACCTCATCGGCTCCTCCGTTCGCGCATCATCGCTCATCCGTTCGCACTCTCATCGCTTCCATCCGTTCGCACCTCCTCCTTTCCGTTCATTTCGCACCTCCTCCTTTCATCCATTCGCGCCTCCTCCCTTTCCTCCGCTCCATCATCCTCGCTCGCTCATCCATTCATCGCCTCCTCCCTTTCATCCATTCGCACCTCCTCCTCCTTTCCTCCATTCGCACCTCCGGCGCTTTCATCCATTCGCACCTCCTCCCTTTCATCCATTTCGCTCCTCCTCATCCGCTTCCTCATCCATTCGCATCATCATCTCCTCCGCTTCATCCATTCGCACCTCCTCCCTTTCATCCATTCGCACCTCATCCCTTTCATCCATTCGCGCCTCCTCCTTTCATCCATTCCATTCGCCTCCTCCCCTCATCCATTCGCGCCTCCTCCTTTCATCCGTTCATCGCTCCTCCTTTCATCCATTTCGCACCTCCATCGCTCATCCGTTCGCGCCTCCTCCGCTTCGCATCCGTTCGCGCATCCTCCTCATCCGTTCGTTCGCATCTCCTCTTTCATCCGTTTTCGCACCTCATCCGCTTCCTCCGTTCGCTCGCCTCATCCGCTTCCTCCATTCGCCTCCTCATCCGCTCCATCCGTTTTCCTCCTCCATTCGCTCCTCCATCGCCTCCATTCGCACCTCCTCCCTCCTCACGCCTCCTCGCTCTCATCCGTTCGCATCCATCCTCCATCTCCTCATCCGTTCGCACCATCTCCCGCTCATCCATTCATCACCTCCTCCGCTCATCCGTTCGTTCCTCCTCCGCTTTCATCCATTCGCACATCCTCCTCTCTTTCCTCCATTCGCACCTCCTCCCTTTCATCCATTCGCATCTCCTCCTCCTCCATTCCGCACCTCCTCCTTTCGCCTTCATCCGCATCCTCGCTCTCATCCTCATCCTCATCATCCGTTCCGCGCCTCATCGCCATCATTCATCATTCGCTCCTCCTCGCGCCGCATCATCGGCTCATCCGTTCGCGCCTCATCCCTCCTCCTCCGTTCGTCATCGGCTCATCCATTTTCATCATCCATCGCATCCTCCTCCGCTCGCATCCTCATCGTTCCTCATCATCATCGCTCCTCCGTTTCGCGCCTCCTCCCTTTCATCGTTTCGCTCCCTTCATCTTTCATCCGTTTCACCTCCTCCTTTCATCCATTTCACCTCCTCCTTTCCTCCGTTCGCACCTCCTCGCTCATCCATCCATTCGCACCTCCTCCCTTTCATCCATTTTCACCTCCTCCTTTTCTCCATTCGCACCTCCTCCTCCTCCTCCATTTCGCATCTCCTCCTTTCATCCGTTCGCACCTCCTCCCTTTCATCCATTCGCACCATCATCGTCCTCCGCTTCCATCCATTCGCGCACTCCTCCTCCTTTCATCCGTTTTCACCTCCTCCGCTCATCCGTTCGCCTCATCATCGCCTCATCCGTTTCGCATCATCCGCTCCTCCATCCGCACTCATCATCCTCCTCCGTTCGCACTCCTCCTTCATCGTTCGGCGCCTCCTCCGCTCATCCTCCCGTCATCGCACCTCCTCCCTTTCATCGCTCCATTTCACCTCCTCCATTTCATCCGTTCGCACCTCCTCCCTTTCATCCATTCGCACCTCCTCCCTTTCATCCATTCGCACCTCCTCCCTTTCATCCATTTCGCGCACCTCCTCCGCTTTCTCATCCGTTCGCACCTCCTCGCTCATCCGTTCGCCTCATCCCTTTCATCCTCCGTTCGCACCTCCTCCGTTTTCATCCATTCGCGCATCCTCGCTCATCCATTTCGCATCCTCCTCCCTTCCTCCATTTCGCACCTCATCCTTTCCTCCATTCGCACCTCCTCCTTCATCTCCATTCGCATCCTCCTCCTCCTCTCATCCATTCGCTTCATCATCTCTCCTCCTTTCATCCGTTCGCCGTCATCGCATCATTTCGCTCCTCATCCGCTCATCCATTTTCACCTCATCGCTTTCATCCGTTCGCGCCTCCTCCCTTTCATCCGTTCGCACCTCCTCCCGCTCATCCGTTCGCATCTCCTCCGTTTTCATCCGTTCGCGCCTCATCCCTTTCATCCGTTTTCACCTCATCCTTTCCTCCGTTCGCGCCTCCTCGCTTTCATCCGTTTTCGCCTCATCCGCTCATCCGTTCGCATCTCCTCCCTCCATCATCTCCTCGCTCATTTTTCGCCTCCTCCTCATCCTCCCATTCGCTCCTCCTCCTTTCATCCATTTTCGCCTCCTCCGCTTTCCTCCATTCGCACCTCCTCCCTTTTCTCCATTCGCACCTCCTCCCTTTCCTCCATTCGCGCATCCTCCCTTTCCTCCATTCGCGCCTCCTCGCTTCATCCGTTCGCACCTCCTCCCTTTCATCCGTTTTCACCTCCTCCTTTCATCCATTTTCACCTCATCGCTCTTTCCTCCATTCGCACCTCCCCTCCCGCTCATCCGTCGCGCATCATCGGCCTCCTCCGTTCCTCATCTCATCATCATCTCCTCCGCGCATCCTCATCGGCTCCCGTCCATCGCTTCATCCGTTTCATCTCATCGCTTTCATCCATTTTCGCATCATCCTCGCCATCATCGTTCATCCATCATCATCATCCTTTCATCCGTTTTCGCATCATCCCTCATCATCCGTCGCTCCTCGGCTTCATCGCTTCATCATCATTCGCACCTCCTCCTTTTCTCCGTTTTCGCATCCTCCCTTCATCCCGTTCGCGCATCATCGCTCCCTTTCATCCGTTTCGCATTCCTCCTCGCATCCATTCGCACGCATCCTCGCTTTCATCCGTTCGCGCGCCTCCTCCCTTTCATCCGTTCGCGCCTCCTCCCTTTCCATCCGTTCGCACCTCCTCCGGCTCCTCCATTCGCGCCTCCTCCTTTCCTCCCATTCACCTCCTCCTTTCATCCGTTCGCGCATCCTCGCTTTCATCCATTCGCGCCTCCTCCATCCATCCATTCGCGCTCGCACTCCTCCCTTTCCTCATCGTTCGCATCACCTCCTCTCATCCATTCGCTCATTCATCGCCCTCCGGCTCTCCATCCATTCGCACCTCCTCCTTTCATCCATTCGCGCACTCCTCCCTTTCATCCATTCGCACCTCCTCCTTTCATCCGTTCGCGCACCTCCTCCCTTTCATCCATTCGCTCCGCTCCTCCTCCCTTTCATCCATTCGCACCTCATCCTTTCCATCCGTTCGCACCTCCTCCTCGCTCATCCATTCGCATCTCCTCATCGCTCATCCATTCGCTTTCCTCCGCTTTCATCCATCGCTCATCCTTCGCTCATCCTCATCGCCCCTCCTCCTCTTTCATCCATTCGCACCTCCTCCTTTCATCTCCGTTCGCTCATCTCCTCCGCTTCATCATCCATTCGCATTCCCTCCTCATCATCCTCATCCGCCTCATCATCATCCTTTCATCCGTTCGCGCCTCCTCCCTTTCATCCGTTCGCGCCTCCTCCTTTCATCCGTTTCATCCATTCGCGCTCATCCTCCTCATCGCATCATTCGCACCTCCTCCGTTCGGCCATTCATCGTCTCCCTCCTCATCCCTCCGTTCACCTCCTCCTCATCCGTTTTCATCCTCTTCCTCCTTTCATCCATTCGCGCCTCCTCCTCGCATCATCCGTCATCCATCCTCACCTCCTCCGCTTTCATCCGTTTTCGCTTCTCCTCCCTTTCATCCATTCGCACCTCCTCCCTTTCATCCATTCGCACCTCCTCCCTTTCATCCGTTCGCACCTCCTCCCTTTCATCTCCATTCGCACCTCCATCGCTCATCCGTTCTCGCATCATCGCTCATCCGTTTTCACCTCCATCGCTCATCCGTTTTCGCCTCATCCTCGCTTTCATCCATTCGCACCTCCTCCGCTTTCATCCATTTTCGCGCCTCCTCCCTTTCATCCGTTCGCGCCTCCTCGCTCATCCATTCGCATCATCCTCATCGCTCCTCCGTTTCATCCGTTTTCGCCTCCTCCCTTTCATCCGTTCGCACCTCCTCCCTTTCCTCCATTCGCACCTCATCCTCCCTTCCATCCGCACGCATCATCCTCATCCCTTTCATCCATTTCGCTCATCCTTTCATTCCATTCGCACCTCATCCCTTTCATCCATTCGCACCTCCTCCGCTCATCCGTTCGCACCTCCTCCCTTTCCATCCGTTCGCACCTCCTCCCTTTCATCCATTCGCACCTCCTCCATCTTCATCCGTTCGCCTCATCGCTCATCCATCGCGCCTCCGTCGGCGCATCCTCCATCGCTCCTCCGTTCGCACCTCATCCCGCTTTCATCCGTTCGCATCATCATCGCTCCATCATCCGTTCCGCCTCATCCTCTTTCATCCGTTTCGCGCCTCCTCGCTTTCATCCGTTTTCGCCTCCTCCCTTTCATCCATTCGCACCTCATCGCTCCTCATCCATTCGCTCCATCCGCACTCATCCGTTTCGCCATCATCGCACCTCCTCCCTTTCATCCATTCGCTTCTCCTCCTTTCCTCCATTCATCGCCTCCCGCTCATCCATTTCGCCTCCTCCGTTCGCACCTCACCTCCATCATCCATCCGTTCGCACATCCTCTTCCTCCGTTCGGCACCTCCTCCTCATCGGCTCCGTTTTCGCGCCTCGCTCATCATCCATTCATTCATCTCCTCCTCCCTTTCATCCATTCGCACCTCCTCCCTTTCATCCATTTTCACCTCCATCCTTTCCTCCATTCGCACCTCCTCCCTTTCATCCATTCGCACCTCATCCTTTCATCCATTCGCACCTCCTCCCTTTCATCCATTCGCACCTCATCGCTCCTTTCCTCCATTCGCACATCCTCCTCATCCTTTCGCTCCATTTTCGCACCTCCTCCCTTTCCTCCATTTCGCACCTCCTCCTCCGCTTTCCTCCATTCGCACCTCCTCCCTTTCATCCATTCGCGCACCTCCTCGCTTTCCTCCATTTCATCCTCTCATCTCCTCATCCGTTCCATTCGCCTCCATCCCTTTCATCCGTTCGCGCATCCTTTCGCTCCTCCATTCGCACCTCCTCCCTTTCATCCATTTCACCTCCTCCTTTCCTCCATTTCGCACCTCCTCCCTTTCCTCCATTTCGCCTCCTCCCTTTCCTCCATTCGCGCCTCTCTCGCTTTCCATTCTCGCATCATCGCCTCCTCCTCCTCCATTCGCTCTCCTCCCTTTCATCCATTTCATCATCCTCCTCCTCCTCCTTTCATCCATTCGCACCTCCTCCTTTCCTCCATTCGCACCTCCTCCCTTTTCCTCCATTTCGCACCTCCTCCCTTTCCTCCATTCGCGCCTCCTCCCGCTCATCCATTCGCACCTCCTCCCTTTCCTCCATTCGCACCTCATCCCTTTCATCCATTCGCACCTCCTCCCTTTCCTCCATTTCGCTCCTCTCTCTTTTCGCTCCGTCGCGCTTTCCTCCATTCGCCACCTCCTCCCTTCATCCATTCGCTCCTCCTCCCTTTCATCCATTCGCACCTCCTCCTCCGCTCCTCCATTCGCTCATCCTCCTCCCTTTCATCCATTCGCATCCTCCTCCCTTTCCTCCATTCGCACCTCCTCCTTTTCATCCATTCGCACCTCCTCCCTTTCCTCCATTCGCACCTCCTCCTTTCCTCCATTCGCACCTCCTCCCTTTCCTCCATTCACCTCCTCCCTCATCCCATTCGCCTCCTCCTTTCATCCATTCGCATCCTCCGCTCATCCGTTTCATCCTCCTCATCCCTCCGCGCCTCCTTCGCCGCACCTCCTCCCTTTCATCCATTCGCACCTCCTCCTTTTCCTCCATTCATCACCTCCTCCCTTTCCTCCATTCGCACCTCCTCCCTTTCATCCATTCGCACCTCCTCCCTTTCCTCCATTCGCACCTCCTCCCTTTCATCCATTTCGCCTCCTCCCTTTCCTCCATTTTCACCTCCTCCCTTTCCTCCATTCGCACCTCCTCCCTTTCCTCCATTCGCGCACCTCCTCCTTTCCTCCATTCGCACCTCCTCCCTTTCCTCCATTCCGCATCGCGCTCATCCTCCGTTTCCTCCATCGCCTCCTCCTTTCCTCCATTCGCCTCTCCCTCCTCCGTTTCGCTCCTCATCGCTCTCCTCCGTTTCCTCCATTTCGCCTCATCCGTTCCTCTCATCGCTCCTCCTCCCATCCTCCATCATCCGCACTCCTCCGTTTCCATCCGTTCATCGCTCCTCCGTTCCTCCATTTCTCCTCCTCCCTTTCATCCATTCGCGCACTCCTCCCTTTCCTCCATTTCGCACCTCCTCCTCCCTTTCCTCCATTCGCACCTCCTCCTCCGCGCATTCCGCTCCGTTCGCTCCTCCTTCCTCCATTTCGCACCTCCTCCTCTTTCCTCCATTTTCACCTCCTCCTTTCCTCCATTCGCGCCTCCTCCCTTTCATCCATTTCGCACCTCCTCCCTTTCCTCCATTCGCGCCTCCTCCCCTTTCCTCCATTCGCGCCTCCTCCTCCCTTTCATCCATTTTCGCTCCTCCTCCCTTTCCTCCATTCGCACCTCCTCCCTTTCCTCCATTCGCACCTCCTCCCTTTCCTCCATTCGCACCTCCTCCCTTTCATCCATTTTCACCTCTCTCCCTTTCCTCCATTTCGCTCTCGCCTCCCATTCTCATCCATTTCGCTCATCCTTCCTCCCTCCTCCTTTTCCATTTTCGCATCCTCCTTCCTTTCCTCCATTTTCATCCTCCTCTTTTCATCCATTCGCACCTCCTCCCTTTCCTCCATTTTCACCTCCTCCCTTTCCTCCATTCGCACCTCCTCCCTTTCCTCCATTCGCACCTCCTCCTTTTCCTCCATTCGCACCTCCTCCCTTTCCTCCATTCGCACCTCCTCCCTTTCCATCCATTCGCACCTCCTCCTTTCCTCCATTCGCTCCTCCTCCCTTTCCTCCATTTCGCACCTCCTCCCTTTCCTCCATTTCACCTCCTCCTCCCTTTCCTCCATTCGCACCTCCTCCTCTTTCCTCCATTTCACCTCCTCCTTCCTCCATTTTTTCACCTCCTCCCTTTCCTCCATTCGCATCCTCCTCCTTTCCTCCATTTCGCACCTCCTCCCTTTCCTCCATTTTCCATTTTCCTCCTCCTTTCCTCCATTTCGCTCTCCTCCTCCCTTTCTCCATCCTCGCTCTCCTCCTCCATTTCGCTTTCCTCCTCCGTTTTCATCTCTCATCCTCCTTTCATCCATTTCGCTCTCTCCTCCTTTCCTCCATTTCGCACTCTCCTCCCTTTCCTCCATTTTCATCCTCCTCCTTTCCTCCATTTCGCTCCCTCCTTTCCTCCATCACTCTTCATCCTTCCTCCTTTCATTTCATCACCTCTCCTCCTTTCCTCCATTTTCACCTCCTCCCTTTCCTCCATTTCACCTCCTCCCTTTCCTCCATTTCGCCTCTCTCCTCCCTTTCCTCCATTTCACCTCCTCCCTTTCCTCCATTTCGCTCCTCCTCCCCCTTTCCTCCATTTCGCACTCTCCTCCCTTTCATCCATTCGCTCTCCTCCCTTTCCTCCATTTCTCCTCGCTCCCTTTCCTCCCATTCGCTCTTCCTCCTTTCGCTTCGCTCCCTTTCTTTCTCCATTTCGCTCTCTCCTCCCTTTCCTCCATTTCGCTCTCTTCCTCCCTTTCACTCCATTTCGCTCTCTTCCTCCCTTTCATCCATTTCGCTCTCTTCCTCCCTTTCCTCCATTTCGCTCTCTTCCTCCTTTCCTCCATTTCGCTCTCTTCCTCCCTTTCCCTCCATTTCGCTCTCTTTCCTCCCTTTCCTCCATTTCGCTCTCTTCCTCCCTTTCCTCCATTTCGCTCTCTTCCTCCCTTTCCTCCATTTTTTCCTCCTCTCTTCCTCCTTCCTCCATTTCGGTCTCTTCCTCCTTTCCTCCATTTCGCTCTCTTCCTCCCTTTCCTCCATTTCGCTCTCTTCCTCCCTTTCCTCCATTTTGCTCTCTTCCTCCCTTTCCTCCGTTTCGCTCTCTTCCTTTCTTTCCTCCATTTCGCTCTCTTCCTCCCTTTCACCCATTTCTCTCTTCCTCCTTCTTCTCCATTTCGCTCTCTTCCTCCCTACCCTCCATTTCGCTCTCTTCCTCCCTTCCACCCATTCGCACCTCTTCCTTCCTCTCCTCCATTCGCTCTCTTCCTCCCTACCCCTATTTCGCTCTCTTCTTCCCGTTCCTCCATTGCGCTCTCTTCCTCCCTTTCCTCCATTCTCTCTCTTCGAGTCCGACCTCAGATAGCTGCTGCTCGACGATTGTCGTAATAGTTTCGCCAGTGGCGTCACGAGTTCGGATGAAAGCTGTAAATTGTTCTTTTACCACATTCTGAGAACCGGGGTTCTTACCGCCATCAACTTAATAAGCAGACCGATATCTGTTCTGTGCTACTGATGTCTGCGCTCATATCTAGCAATATAGTGTAAAACTTGCCCGCACGACTTTCTGCGACAATACTGTCTCGAGTTTACTGACCACACATTCTGAATCAACGAACTCATGGGCATTGCGTGGAACATATGACATTTAGCCTACGATGATTTAAACTACTGTGGGTCTGTGATCGAAATTTCAGAAGTGCCACAAAATTTCCAGAGTCATAATTTAGCGTCAGCGAAGGAAAATGTTTGCCGACCTCACACTGACAAAGTCTGCACAACAGAAATTCAACGAATAATAGTAGGCTAATCTACTATGTCAATAAGTAATCTAAACGTTTTGTAGTTTTTGAGAGCTGTTAAAATCTTTACGCAGTTGCGTAATTGCGTAATGCTAGTTACGCGCCTGCATCTAACAGGCCTAGATAGGCGTGAGTTCTTTCTTACGAATCGTTGAATCAGTCTTTTCATAATAATTATAATTATCTTCGTTTATTATTTCAAAATGACACACTGCTGTATGATTACAAATTTATTGTATGAAGGCATGATCACAACTTATTACAGGAGTCAAATTTAACAGTTTGGCAGCCATTCAAGGCGCCCATCGCATCTTATTGCTCATTTTACCAGCGCCATCTGGCGAATGAAAGGCTAACTTTTACATAAATAATTAGCACCGAAACGGACCAAACTTTTGTGTGGCACTGAGAAAATTAGGAGATTGGCATTAATTACATGTTATGACACATAGGCGTATTTAGGGGTGGTTTTACGGGTTCAAACCCCGATATAAGTTTTCGGAAATTTTTTATAGGCTTTTAAATATGCGAAATACAAAAGTAACTCTTGCGACCATGTCCAATAGAAACCCCCAAATTGTTTCCTGGCTACGCTGCTGTTACTGACGTCTTTTTATGTAAATAATTAATTAGGAAGCACGAAATCTGAAATGGTTTTCGCTTTAATCTCTGCATCGAGCTCTATGTCTCGTCTTCAGGGCCTCCACGCCTTGGGGTTTCCCAAGATCTTGGGATTTTGGGGTCGACTTTGGGATATGGGGATTTTGCATAGCAATCTTGTTTTTTCTAAGGTCTACAGACTAGTTTTTACCGTACTTTCCAGTTTCCAACAGTGGCAGCGAATCAGATTAGAAAAAACTCGCTCAGTCTGAAAGACGTTTAGAATATTATTATTGTGACTTCTAAACATTGCAATTTGTAAATTCAATCAATCAGTCAATCAATTTTCGTTTATTAAAAACAAGCTGACAATTACGCAACTTATGTAGGCCTAGGCCTATTGACAAACCAGGGTCTCATTGGATGTTTGAAGATTAGATTAATCTTTATGCTGGACAAAATTAAAACTAGGTATGTTATGCTCCGTTTTTTTCTTTGCCAGTTCTTAGCTCGAATTGTAATTTCTAAAACTCCTTTAAAATTTCATCGCAACTTTCCTGTCTTCAGTAACTTGGGATTTCTTGGTACGCTTCTGACCAATCTTGGGAAATTTCTTGGGAGTTCTTGGGATTTGTGATGGAGAGTGGAAGAAGCACTTCTCGTCTTGCTCTTAGTTGTTAACACTGAGGGACGTTTCCTGTAGATTCTGAGGTCAAACATGGCAGCCACAGCCAAGGTTTTCAGTCGACTGGCGCTCGGTATATTACTTCAATTTCCTAGATTATTAGTCGGTCTTTTAGGAATTTAAACGGCCATCGGTTTATGCAGAAGATAAACTTGATTTTTAGCTGTTTTACGAGTGTCTGGGCTGTGAGCAGGATGGGATATACCCTGTGACATGTTGCCCACGTATCAAGGATTTAAGTACTTTTGAGAGAAAAGTCTGATTTATCATTATTAAGTGACATTTGACTAGTTACGAATCGGTGTGTATGAAAACCCTTTATAATTAGGATGATTTATCACAGACAAATAACAGTCATTAAATATAAATAACGTGATCAACTTATAGACGTGCAGCGCTCGTGAGTAAGCTGGTGCCCTGCGCTTGGCTTTCGAGTGGCGCTTTAGAAGTCTGGAGATTACGATTACGATTTATAGACGGCAGGTTTATAGAAACGGGGTCTGAAGGATATAGTGCGTAAGTTTACTGGCATCGTGAGTGTCTTCTAGGGTCAGGTTAGGGTTAGGGTTAGTGTCGTCATTTGAAAACCTGGTACCATCCGGCGTTCGCGCAGCATGCCCAAAGATCCTTCAGACCACGATACTATAAGTTTGCCGATTTAAGTGTTTTTGAGGGAAAATTCTGATTTATCAGTATTAATTGTCAGTTGATAGTTGTTACTGTTCCGTTAGGCCAACGATAAGAAGAGTTTCTAGGTTTATCTTCTTTCTGCGGCTTTCTTAAATTCTATCCAACGTTGGAATCTGTGTGTATGAAATCATCATTATGTCATGGGCAATAGTATCTTTGGCTGAAGGATATAGTGCGTAAGTTTACTGGTGTCGTGAGGGTCGTTTAGGGTCAGGTTAGGCTTCGTGAGGGTCGGTTAGGGTAAGGTTAAACGTCGTGAGGGTCGGTTAGCGTCAGGTTAGGCGTCGTGAGGGTTGGCTAGGGTCAGGTTAAACGTCGTTAGGGTCAGGTTAAGCGTCGGTTAGGGTCAGGGTCATTAGAAAACCTGGTACCGTCCGGTGTCTGCGCAGCATGCCCAAAGACACTAGTTTCAGGAATTCGGGCCGCACCTATATAATCCTTCAGCCCCCAATACTATAAGTTTGCCATGTCATGTACACTTTGCGCTGATTACTTACTTTTATAAGCACTGTTTCCTTAAGTAACTTATCATCCTAAATGTCACAGTATTTTAATGCATAGTTTTAACTCATTTAAAATTTCTCATTGAAGTATTTGGCTTTTCCGTGGCTGTATACAGATGGATGTTTTTGCCTCAAGCCAACCTGCCTCAGGACAACTTTGGTCATTACATATTCCTTTCAGATTCATTTCAGATATTTATATAGCTCCCTTCAAGATTTCTACTCAGAGGCGCGCCCGACTACAGCGCGGACACTGAATCGGAGTTTCACGCCAAAGCGCATAAGCAATTGCGAGTGAAGGACTTGCCCTGGGTCCCTACGCGGCGGCTTGAGGTGGATTCGAACCCGCAACCCTCCGGCCTCAAGGCGCCGAACATACCCCTACACCACCGTGCCCCACATATGTATGTGTGTATGTGGTTATTTATATAGCACATGTATGTAGAAACTCTAGTACAATAGATGAGATGTATTATGATTTTTGAATAGCGCGCTCGTGCACCGGGTTTCGATCCATCACGTACGAAGCAACGCGGAAAGGTTTACTGGTCAACAAGGACACGAAAGTCATCTGCCAGGGATTCACTGGAAAACAAGGAACGTTCCACAGTCAGCAGGCGATCGAATATGGCACGCAGATGGTTGGTGGAGTATCGCCTGGAAAAGGCGGATCAAAGCATCTCGGGCTTCCAGTTTTCAACAACGTCAAAGAGGTTGGATATACTATTGACACGTTCCTGTTTATTAACTGGTGGGCCAAGTGCCTCTTGGCCCACCAGTTAATAAACTGGTGGGCCAAGTTTTCGTTGTCTGAAGACCTCTTTCTCTTCTCTGGGTCTTTCGCACTGGGAGTGCCTCTGATTGGTGTGCACTGCGAGAGTCGCTATATAAATTGATAGATACAATACAATACAATAGTATTATAAATATGCTAAATATTATAATGTTTGTGCTCTAAGTTTACTTCCTTCAAGAGATAAAAATTATCTGGACACTTATGGTGATGACTGAAACAGCCACTTTTAATTCAAACAGCCATTATTGTAATTTTAGGTAATAGTACATGATGATGTTAGTAATACAATGCTGTATTGGTCTCGGTCTTGGGCCACGCGGTAAACGCATAAACTTTGGGCGAAATATTCTGAAATTTTTACCCTTATTTTCTGACAATATAAGCTTATAGAAACTGTTAATAAGTCCATTCGCGACAAGTGGTCCTTCTCTTGGTCGGCATCGCTTGTAATGCTGCCTCGACCTCACGATTATGTACTAGCCTTTAAGGACAACAGAAATTTTATCCACTGTGTGCTATACTGTAATTTGATGCCAATAATGGTAACAGGTCTGGACAACCTGTTTGAAAAGCTATTTGGAAGTGAGATTGGTGAAACACTATGAAAAACTATTTACTGAAAAACTCTGGCAGAGAGAGACAGAGACAGAGAGAGATGATGGCTACAAGTGTTGAACACTTTCACTTTAAAACACTTTCGTCATCAGTTCCTGATGCCAGCCATTTGTCAAGTCCATTGCTCCCCTTATTGCACTATATAATAATAGTTTCATCTTTTGAACCTTAGTTATCTATTTTGAACTCTATCTTTATTATTCTCTTGAACTCATTGTAATCACTTCACGATGTGTTATCTGTCTTAAGTGCCAATAGTAAACGAATATAAAGATAATCCTCAAAAGCACAAGTGCTTATGAAGGTGATGCTTACATACTTGTTTATATATTTCTATATATAGAAACTCCTCAGATACATTTTTATGGCCAGTAAAAATTCATGACAAAAAAGTTCAAAAGTCATGGTAGGCTTTAGTAAAAATGGGCGAAATTCACGGCATGAAGTCATGCTTTTCTTTACTACGGTCTGACCAAACAATATTAAACGCAAATAACAAAGAAACTACGCTGTTGCTATGTATAATGCAGCCAAAAACTGTAAACATCGTGCATCAAATCATGTTTGTGTTTACTAAGATAGACCTAATTATTTAATAATTAAACTTCACTTCTGAAAGGCTTTTGCTGAGAGAAGCACTTTATAAATGGCCATATACAATACAGTACAATAAAACAGTGTTTACAAATGTTGGCCTTTGGCAATTTTGAGGAAATTCATGACAAATGCTGAAAATCATGAAATTCATGTGACTGTGACTTTCTACTGACCCTAAACAATATCTAAAACAGTAAAGGTCACAGTTAAGCACTTGTTTGCAGTATAGATATTGCTAAGAAATGCAAAGGTAAGCTTAGTTTATTGTGAAGTGCTGTACAGATTTCTTATTGCAGTTATGAAGGTCAGGTTGTCACATTTGTTTACACATCTCTTTAGAAACTCCCGAGAAGTGGTGTCAAGACTCGAGAGGTTGAAGGAGGTCAAGATATTTAGTCGAGAAGTCAAAGGAGGTTAAGACTGTGTAGGCAAGAGGTCAAAGGAGGTCAAGACATTTAGCTGAGAGGTTGAAGGAGGTCAAAACCTTTTCTGTAGTTGAGAGGTTGAGGTGTCAATACTGTGTAGCCCGGAGGTTGAAGGAAGTCCATCATTTAGTTGAGAAGTCGAAGGAGGTCAAGACATTTAATTGAGAGGTCAAAGGAGGTCCATTCTGTGTAGCCAAGAGGTTGAAGGAGGTCAAGATTGTGTAGCCAAGAGGTGGAAAGAGTCAAGACATTTAGTCGAGAGGTCACACATTGTATGTTTTTGTTTGTGTTGTCGCAGGCAAGGCAAGCAACCAATTGCGATGCGACCGTCATCTACGTTCCTCCGCAGTTTTGTGCGGCAGCCATCTTGGAGGCGATTGATGCAGAGATCCCGCTGATTGTCGTCATCACGGAGGGAATTCCCCAACAGGACATGGTCAAGGTCAAGCGTCGTCTGCTCGCTCAGGACAAGACTCGACTCATCGGTCCAAACTGTCCGGGAATAATCAAGGTACATTGACCATGGGACCTTCTGTGCTGACGCACAGTGGCGTAACGAAAGGGGGGCTGAGGGGCGGCCGCCCCAGGTGCAGCACCAGAGGGGCGCAAAATTAGCATTCAATGGTACACAGTACTATGACAAGAACAAATAAAAGTAAAAATTTGAAAAGGGGCGCAGTCATCAACTCTTGCCCCCGGTCGCTGAAACACTTCGTTACGCCACTGCTGACGCAATAATAATAATTGTTTACTAGTTATAATTAGGGCTGGGCATTTAATGCATTATTAACGCGATCAATGCGTTAATTAATTAACGCGATTAAATTTTTTAATGCAGTTTTGACTGCGCCCAATTATTCCTAGAAATGCGCTAAAACAATTCTTGATAAAACCGCTCAGTTTAAACTTTGAACTTTAAAGTAAAAACTAAAGAGTAAAAAGAAGTAAGAAAAGCATGTTTGGTTTTTATTTATTGACTGCAAACATTTATATAGCGCATATTCAACGTAACTTACTCAGATTCGGTAGAGTAGTTGTACTTGTTATCTATTTTACATGCATTAAAAGTTAATCGTGCAAATAATTTCGATTAAAAATTTTAATCGTTGCCCACCCCTAATTGTAACTGACAATTACGCAGTAAGATTACATGATATAGTAGTAACAGATGATGGCAAGTTTAGCAGGAGTTGAATTTAACTGAATGTCAGCGTGCAAGGTGCCAGTCTGTCCTACTGCTCATTTTATAGTCATCCGGACTCATCTCTAGGGAGTGGATTTGACGTTATAGGCCAGTGGGTATCGAACCCACGTTCTTGTGATCTTCCGTCTAATGACCAAGCATCAATCGATGGTGCGGAGCAATTGTGAGTGAAGGACTTGCTCAAAGTTCCTACACAGTAACCATTTCAGGGAAGGAGGCTTGAACCCGTCCGTACTCTGTGTTACAAGGCAAACACTCTAACCAATTGGCTTCTGTGTCCCACCAATAATAATATTTAGCTTTTGCCTATAGACAATTTTGTGGTTGTACAGAATGTTTACAATGTTGCATTTTGCAGCTCTAGGGCAAAGCATTAATATTAATTAATAAATTAATAATAATAATTAATAAATTATTTAATTTGGAGACTAGTTTGCAGTCAAACTTTTGTTATGTGTGAGATCATCTGTTGGTTTTTTTGTAGCCTGGCGAGTGTAAAATCGGGATCATGCCGGGCCATATTCACAAAGCAGGAAAAATAGGTACGTGAATCTGCATGTGAAAAATTGAATTAGTCAATTAAGTCTGAAAGTCGTTCAAAGACTGGTTTTATATGTTGCTGGAGGTTTCTATCGAAAGAATTGAAAAGTAAATAAAAATGAAAATTCTGATCCTTTTTAAACTTTGATCTCTCATTATAAATTGGATGTGCTCAAAAATAGATACCGTAGGTCATGGAAAGTTAAGTAAAAATCAGTAATAAATATTCTTTGGATCATATTTTTAAATTTAGATAAATATTACATCGATAAAACAGTTAGAAAGTAGGTCCTTTTTCGTCTAAAATAATTATTAAAAGTCATGGATAAAGGTCATGGAATTTTGTGTACCGGGTATTAACCTTGTAGCAACCGCGATTAAAATATACAACAAAAGCATGCTTGTTCATATGCTACAGTCGTATATATGTTTGTAGGTATCGTCTCGCGATCTGGTACACTGACTTATGAAGCAGTTCACCAGACGACTCTGGTCGGACTTGGGCAGTCTCTTTGTATTGGCATCGGTGGAGATCCCTTCAACGGAACGAACTTTGTCGACTGTTTGGACGTTTTCCTAAAAGATCCTCACACAGAAGGTATTGCCGCTACTCGTTCTCAAATGCAGAGGCTAAGAAAATGAATAATAATAATTCTTCCTTTATTGAAACAATCCGGTTGACACTTCGCAACCGGTACAGTTTACAGTTATGCAATTGAAACAATTCACAAGAACGCAAATGACAGAAGACATAAATCTTAACTACTAACAGAACAGACAGCCTGCAAACACAAAGCACGTCCGCCCACGGGTTCAAACTCGGTACCTCTCGCTCTCTACGCCAGATGTTATCCAATGCGCTATTGGGCCCCCCAAGAAAATGCATGGCTTCATCTCTGGGTTGGCAATCATATGCCAAGACTAAGAGAATGAAATCAGTAGCGCTTCATGTTGGGGCAGGAAGATGGTGGAAAGGCATCACAAGACCAGTACAGCTATTCTATAGCTGATGCTTTATGAGATGGGAAATTTCACAACTATGAAAGTTCATTCATTCATTCAAAAATTTATATAGCGCCCCTTCAAGGTAATTACTCAGAAGCGCTCCCAACTCCAGCCCGAGCAAAAGGTAAGTTTTCAAATGGCCATAAAACGTATCCATAATGATTTAGGGAACAGGCGTAGCTCCCGAGGGAGGCTATTCCAAACCCTAGGGCCTACCACAGAGAATGCGTGCTTCTGCATAGCTGCTGTGCGAGCAAATGGGACCACCAGAACCCCTCTCAGCAGAACAAAGGACATGACTACCCCGAGAGCGGCTTACAGAGGCTGCGATTCTGTTTTGCAAACCAGTTCAATTCTGTTAATTCTGAATTTTGTGGCATATTTGAATTTCAGGAATTATTCTGATTGGTGAAATTGGTGGACAGGCCGAAGAGAAGGCAGCTGCGTTCCTTGCCGAACATAATTCCGTAAGAGAAGTTTTCTGCTCCATAGGTGACCTGTTAAATTTATAATTAGTATAGCACATGGATTTGAAAGGAGGGAGGTAACAGTAGAAATTAGTATATGACATTGAAAATTAGCAGATGGCCTTTGAAGGAGGTGGCGTGGCATTGGACATTCTCGGTTTGTATAATCAATTTTTTATTTTAATGTATTCAGCTTGTCATGTACAGTGCTGTGCGTTTGCTAGTGCTTCTCATTAAACCATATACTTACTTAGATGGTGATATAATTAGATGACATTGAAAACGATGTTGGCAGATAGCATCTGGCATTAGCAGATATCAAACAAGCCTGTAAAGCAGACTTGTATACGAGACATAAAACTCGAGACCGAGACAGTGGGGTCCGAGACCGAGACGAGACACCAGGTCCGAGACAGTTCGAGACAGTTCAAAACGAGTGAAATGCACATTGGACCCAAGTCCCGAAACAATTTCTCTCAACTTTTGAAGTCTAATATAAGGATCAAGTCACTGAAATCAGCCGATCACCTGAATTGTATAAACTACAAAGAAATTAAATATTTCAGCCTTTCTGAAATCTTCTAAATGATTCTAAAATTTAAACCAACAAAATTCCATATAGGCCCTAGGCCTATTAGCGATTTAGCGATATAAGTTACATCACTCACCTTGAGAATCTAGATGTTGTTCCAAGCGTTTCACTTATGTTGGCTTTACACAAACGACGAACGGCATGCCATTTATCTTGTGTTTCATTGATTTCAAACTGCGTGAATGCAAATTTCACGATTTCAGGTTCTTTGTGAGACATTTTAAGATATTTGGAAATTTTGGACTGAAAGTGTAAACTTAAGACTGCTTTTTCAATACTTGTAAATCTTAATACCAGAACACCGCTTTTTTAAAACTTCCTTTATGTTTGGCACTTCCAATTAACTAGTTATACGTTCGGCACAAGACAATTTTACAGCGCAATACTGTACGAAGTTCCGAACAAAATACAGTTTGTACGAGAACTTTGGAGACCGCTTGTACAAGAGAACAAGACTTTCGCTTCGAGACAGTTTCCAAAAAGACAAGACTTTCGCTTCGAGACAGTTTCCAAAAGTCAAGAAATGATCTCGAGACCGAGACAGTGGGGTCCGAGACCGAGACATCAAAAACCTGTCTCGAGACCGAGACAGTGTCTCGAGACAATACAACTCTGCTGTAAAGTTACCAGCTGATCTTACAACAAGATGTTTGGATGTTTATAAAAAATATCTCTTGTTAATAATAATAATATCCTTTCATCAATTCAAGCTGACAAGTACGCAGTAAGATTATACGATATACTAGTAACAGATGGTAAGAAGTTTAACAGAAGTCGAATTGAACTGTATGGCAGCCTGTAAGATGCCCATCTGTCCCACTGCTCATTTTACAGTTCCCATAGAGAGTGGAAGGCTGAGTCAACCTAATGGGGCTAGCGGGTATCGACGCTGCATCCTTATGATCTTCGTGCCAGCGTGTTACCATTCAACCATCTCCCCTGTTGATAATTTATACTATAGAGTTCCTGCCTTGAATCTGTCTTTTTGTTCTTTCCCAGGGTGATAAGAGAAAACCGGTGGCATCGTTTATAGCTGGATTAAGCGCCCCGCCCGGCCGAAGGATGGGTCACGCTGGAGCCATCATCGCTGGTGGAAAGGGTGGAGCGAAGGAGAAGATCGACGCTCTGAAGGCGGCCGGGGTGGAGGTGACTATGTCGCCAGCCCAGCTCGGAACTGCTATACTGAAGGTTAGGATAATAATGATAATAATAATAATAATAATCTTCATTTATTATTTCAAACTGACACACTGCAATATGATTACAAAATTCAAAGTATGAACAAGTTATTACAGAGTCGAATTTAACTGTTTGGCAGCCATGCAAAGCGCCCATCTCGTCCTACTGCTCATTTTACCAGCGCCATCTGGCGAATGAAAGGCTGAGTCGACCTTTGGGTAGCGGGAAGTGATCCTGCGTCCGTGCTGATCTGCTCTTCATGCCAGAGTGTTACCGTTACCCTAAACCCCCTCGCCATGAAAGGAATTAAGTGATTCAAGTCATTGTTACTGTAAGTTTGTACAGAAGCGTTTTAAATTCAAGACCCACGTTTTTAAACTATCATATGACTGTCGCTGATTTTGTTAAGCCAGGTGCATTGCCCTGGGCTTTGGCTGTACTATGGTGGTGTATAAATCGTCTTATTATTATTATTTTTTTATTAAGATAAACAAATTTAAAACCTGTTTAGCGGTTGTAGGTCTTCTATGAGGTTTGGCAACTGTTCCTTCTCTGTTGTGGGACCAACTGCATGGAACAGTCTTCCCAACCATGTGAAGAATGCGCCATCTCTGGAGACATTTAAATAACAACTCAATCATATAACTGCCATTGACTGTTTGAACTCATGTACAGCGCCCTTTCCTTCGCTGTGCTACGACGCTATACAAATCGCCTTATTATTATTATTATTGGTATTATTATTATTAAGGCAAATTGTATTATTATTATTATTATTATTATTAAGACAAATCATATTATTATTAAGACAAATTGTATTATTATTGGTATTATTATTATTAAGAAAAATTGTATTATTATGATTCTTAAGACAAATCATATTATTATTATTATTAAGACAAATTGTATTATTATTATTATTATTGGTATTATTATTATTAAGAAAAATTGTATTATTATTATTATTATTGGTATTATTATTATTAAGAAAAATTGTATTATTATTATTATTATTATTGGTATTATTATTATTAAGAAAAATTGTATTATTATTATTATTATTATTGGTATTATTATTATTAAGAAAAATTGTATTATTATTATTATTATTGGTATTATTATTATTAAGAAAAATTGTATTATTATGATTCTTAAGACAAATCATATTATTATTATTATTATTAAGAAAAGTTGTATTATTATTATTAAGACAAATCATATTATTAAGACAAATTGTATTATTATTATTATTGGTATTATTATTATTAAGAAAAATTGTATTGTATTATGATTCTTAAGACAAATCATATTATTATTATTATTGGTATTATTATTATTAAGAAAAATTGTATTATTATTATTATTGTTGGTATTATTATTAAGGCAAATTGTATTATTATGATTCTTAAGACAAATATTATTATTATTAAGATAAATTGTATTATTATTATTATTAAGACAACGGGAATTGCACCATCTATGGGGAAGAAAATATTAATTGCATGAGAAAGGCAATTCCATAAGTGAAAACTGTGCAGTTTGATACAACATTGTTTTAAAGATCAATTGCTTTATTTGTTTGCAGGCGATAGAGAAAAGTGGAAAGGCCTGAGCCATCATCGGAGAAAACCTTCTGACCGACCGTCTTGTAGCTGCGCTGCTTTTCGTACAAATGGGGAAAGGGAGCCAACGCAGCACCCGTGATTCCTCAAAGAGTGACTCGTAGGCTGCAAACGGTCGTCATTTGTTGTAAACAGTTCGTTCTTTTGGTCAGTTAAACATGCAGATGTCACTTGTAATACTCTGTTCCCGATTCAGCTTTTAGGTGAAAACTTTTAGTCAATCATGGATATCCTTTCGTTTGATTATTTTCCTAGTAAGTGCCATCAAATGGTTGGCCGGCGTATAGCTGTTGTTGCCATGGAAGCAAAGGTTGTGACCTTGGCAGTTGCGGTTGCTGTGGTAACGTCTCCTGTAGTATTGGCTTGATCCCGATTCAACTAGGTCAGGTCAATTGTAAGCATTGTAAGTTTCTGCTAGATGTTGTTGTTTGCTCGCTTGAATCCCATCCATTCCATGCTAGTGGAGGAATTCACGAATCTCCAGCAGAGTCCTTGCAGTACACCGGGTGTTTAGGATTAACTGGAGAATAGATTAGAATTTTTTAAATCCAGGTTTGATGGGGTGCGTATCTGGGAAGAGATCATGACAGCCAGAAAATGCATTCCATGACGCTTGAACCAGTTGTATCATCTGCAGCTGTCACGTGTTTTTCAGTAAAAAGTTACGCTTTCACGGTTCACATTTTCAGATGGATTTCCTCCAATAAACTTTCTGAGCCTTTGTGTGCATTGTGTGGTGATTGGAGCTAATAATGATGGCTCACAAAATGCAGAAATTCCCACAAAAAAATAATTTTTAGGTGAACGGTTGCCGAAGTTAGTCTTAAGAAAATTTGTGACTTGTTTTTATGGTAACAAGTCTGGACAACCTGCTTGAAAAGCTATTTGGAAATGAGATCAGTGAAAACTATAAGTAACTATTTACTGAAACAGTGGCAGAGAGAGAGAGAGATGATGGTTACAAGTGTTGAACACTTTCACTTTAAAATACTTTCATCATCAGTTCCTGATGCCAGCCATTTGTCAATTCCATTGCTCCCCTTAATGATACTCCAAGTGATGATATATCCTCATTTATATTAGGGAACAACCGGGTAGACATTTTCTACCGGGTAGCAAATCCGAGTATTTGGATGTACTATTTGCCGGATCCGGGTACGAACCGAGTACCGTTTTTTACATGATAGAGACAGCGACTGTAAGTCTCTATTAGTGTATTTTGTGACTTTTGTCAATAAAAAAAATTGAAAACTTCAAGTCGAAACAAAAGTTACAAAACTCAAATAAAAATGGAAATAAAATTAATTTAACTAAAAAGATAGAATGTCCAAGCCCTAGAAGTGGACTAGAAGAAATAAACTGAAGTAATGGTACATGTACTACATGGTAATAACTAATAATTATTAAATAATAAATATTAATACTATCATCATTCATCATATCACAATTGTAGGTATTTGCGTGGGTATTATTTGCCGAGGCGAATAGTTCCGAAAAACCCGATATCCGGCCGGGGCAAATGGCCGAAGCGATTTCCGGTTGTTCCCTAATTTATATTATCTATCCAGCATAGTCTTCCTTTTGTTTCTTTTTCCTTCGATTTGCATGTAGTACATTGTGTGGGAATTGCTTAACTGGCATTCTATACATGTCCAAACCATTGGGGGGTCTTCGTTTAACGACTTGGTCTAGCAGAGTTGTTTGGATACTTCAAAATACCTTGCACAATAGGATATGAGGTAATGAAGCAAATAAACATATATATCACATTCGAAACCTCTAGCAGATCTCAAAATTCTCCCGTCTTCCTTGGCATCAGCGTTTCAAAGTGGTTTATTAATATATTAGGACTTGTGGGTCCACCGGCGTGGAAACAAGTTCGATGTAGGGAACAACCCCAGATGAAGCACGAGAACAAAACAAGGCTTAGATTTCTGTGTTTGTAATTTCTGAGTGTTTGTTTAGTTGGTAGACGATTTTTTCCATTTAATAAGCTAACAACATTGTGGTTCGTAAGGCATCAAGAATGTAGATGTATCTAGGATTTTATAATGCATTTAAGGAACCTGTCAAAATCACTGTGAACTTGGCTTTCTACGGGATTTCAACTGGGTTTGCAGTTGGTGCAGGGAAACAAGTTATGGAGGGAATTTAAATTGGCATGAACACTTTTTATCTAATATTCCATGAGGTGTTTTTGTGACTATTCTGTTTGCTAAGAAATTTTCATAATCCATACGTGTTTTTAATTTTTTTGTCTTGGAGTGCTTCTCTTGCACTGATCTACTTGCAGCTGGAGCTAACAGGTTATTGCAACTCTTGCCTACATGGGATTTCAATAACCCCTTCACAATATACATGCATACCCATTTCCTGTATTGACACTTTAATGATGAGTGTACTAAAAGCAATAACATAACCAGTGCAGCTCATCGTTAAAGTGTTAATGAAAGTTTATACTCAAATAACCTTCTGCTGTAACAATGACTGCTTTATCTCGTTAACACATACCGGGTACATCCATGGAAACCTGTATCGATGTTGCCCAAACAACCGTCTCGACAACCAAGCCAAAGGACTAACGAAACAGAATTTAGTAATATAAAACCATTGGTGTCTGGCAGAGGCAGGTAAGTTTAACGTGTGTGACCGTCCAAGGAATACCTCCACTTTGCACCTGTCGTTCAGGTGGTAAAAAGGTGTCAAGTTTGAAAACGGAACTCTTCAAATCGCTATCCTATGCGCCACACCATAGGACCATTCTGTCTCCTCCGCTTTACATCCCAGACTCTGACCTGGAACCAAAATTACCAAACAACCTGGCTACCGAGGATTTGGTTTGATATAGCGCCAGTAAATAAATAAGCTGGTCTCCCTGACACGGCTTTCTGGTGCCGAGAAATTTAGAAGATTTACATTACATAACAAAACTTAATACACCTCTGATAACAGCTCCTAGACTTGGCTTCAGTTACTAATTAGTAAAGAGAAATAATTAACCAATATATCTGTATTAACTAATCATATTCCTCAGCTTATTAACAAATCCTGGTCTTTGAGGATCCTTTGGCTAAAAAGTACAACAGGGAACATCATAAACGAGATATTTAAAAGAATTTTTATCAGCCACGATATTTAAAAGCATATTTAGCAACCACTTTCACCCTTTGACAATATTACGCTAGTAGTTTAAATCAACAATATTCTGCTTTTGGAAGGGCTATTTTACTAGTATGTGCTGAGCTCGACGCAATACAAGCAGAATCCAACGAGTGAAGTAGAATAAGGCAGAAATTCAAAGCTATAGCTTGTCAAAAAGTCTGCCTTGTACAGCACCAAGATATTTTTATAATTTACATCCGATCTGTGTTTGCGGTAATAGCCAACTACTCGAGTTTTGATTAGTGGAAATTTTCCTCGGCTTGTAATCGTTGATGACCCAGAGATGAAGACGCTAGAGTTTTGTCTGAGGTGGAAATCCAGTTCGGCGAAAAAGAGTTACTTCTTTTGTTTGTCTAAGAGCGCAGAACGAATTCCGACTTTTTCAAATTCTTTGATCAGATCGCCGTTCTGGTGCATCTCGATCATGACGTCGCACCCTCCAACAAACTCTCCGTTGATGTAAACCTGAGGAATGGTTGGCCAGTTTGAGTAATCCTTTATGCCTAAAACAAACAGCATATCACAGCTTCAGTCAACATTTTGATTTAACCATCCAAAATGTTCATTCATACAATGTACCTGATAGCGGTATACCTACCTGTTTTGCTGCCAATAAACGAATTATAATAATGTTTTGCTGCCAATAAACGAATATAATAATAAAGAAGAGCATTTCCCAAGATCTCGCTTCAAAATACCTTAAATCCAGTTCCACGATATCATACAATGCATCAAATCACGATATGGAATAATCTTCCAAATTATGTTACACACCTACCATTCTACCAAGTACCAACGCTTAATCTGTTTAAGAAAAAGCTTAGACAATTTGATCTCAGTGTATTAAAACTACCCTCGTATCGAGGACGGTTGAAGAGAGAGAGTATTAAAACTTAAACTATTCTTTTTAAGAACAAAAAATATAAAGACTTTTTAATATCTGTGTACCTAAACTTAAAATTGTCACTCAAGTTTAGTTCGTTTCAGCTGTGTATTATACTCTCACACAGTGCCTTTCATATTTGCACTGTTACTCCTTGTCCAGAAATAAGGTCATTCGAACCCCAGTAGGTCCATGTGACCCTTTGGACTGACCTTTTTACTTTTGTATCATTTACTTGAAGATTTTGAGTATGTATTGACTGCTGTTATTAAGATCTTATGGTGTTGATTCTTTGCCAATAAACATGAATTACCTACTTACTAGCTGAGGGGTTAGAAGAAGAGAAAAGCTAGGGGATGAACCCTCCAAACAACTAAAACACTGACAACATGCTGTTGCGCACTATAATAACTACTTGGAATGACCTTCCCTCACTAAGGGCTAAACTAATGACTGGTTTTTCCTCTTTGGTTTCTCATTCTTTAAAGATGTTTCTTTTTCCCCAGAGTTTTCTTGCTGAGAGCGCCTCTGAATTTAGTTAATCTGAGAGAGGCGCTATATAAATCTTTAGATACGATACGATAAATCATAGCTACGCAGTATGGCTTCCCATACGACGCATTACCTTGTCTAACGTCTTCGTTGTCGAGTACGTTATGAGCGTCGAATTTCTGCACTCCGTGCATTTGAAGGATCTGTACGATGGCGTTACTGAAGCCACACTTGGGAGCGTCTGGGGTGCCCTTCATGAAGACCACGAGCTTCTTTCCCTTTACCAACCCATCTATATGTTCCTTCGACCCAACAGCCGCCGCTGCTCCTGCCGTCCAATTTGAACCGCTCGACAGCAGAAGTCGGTTGATTAGGACGGATCTACAGGTTAAAGTTTTCGTAAGAAACGAAGCCATTTTTACGAAAGATTATTAATTAAATTGCGAAAAATTGATCCACTTTTAACCTTGCAATTGAGGCAGCTGGATGAAGACTTCCGGTCTGTGTCGCCAGTTTCAGATTGTAACCAAGTATGCTCGGGTTATTTTTAATGCAGCGTGTGGAACAATATCGAGCCATCTGTAAATAACCAAACCATTTGTTTTTTGACTACTTCCAATTAGTTGTCTTCAGTGTAAAATGTTAACAACTCGGCTTACTCTTATAAGTGTAAATGTTTGAATACAATGCAATACTCTTTGAAATAGTATATAAGAGGTCGTTGATTCCGAGTATGACAACTTGGAATAGAAGCAGAATATCCATTTGCGACACCATGACGAAAATTCAGTAATGAAATTTCATTAAAAGTTTCAGCGCTACAAAAACGCTGGGTCATGGAGCTAAGTAACCTACGCATAGTTCGACTCGAGTTCACAAAAGCCAAGTTGTTGACTCAGTTGGAGGGTAGAGGCATTGTGTGCAACAAATTTCAAGTGTAAATTGGGCAAACTATTTTATATTATTTTCATAAATGACATTTGGATTGTGGCGTTTTTGCCAGGGACCAGCCTCCGGTTTTTGGGTCCACCCTACGGTTTTTGGGACCAACCTCGGTTTTCTGGGTCTCCCCGTTTTGGACCACCCTCTTCGGGCTGCTGACGGGTTGGCCGTGGTGTAGTAGGCTTGGCACCCCCTAGGCTTGGCGACCCTAGGCTTGGCAACCCATAGGCTTGGCAACCCGTGGGCTTGGTTCCTGATAGGCTTGGCGACCTTAGGCTTGGCAACCCGTGGGCTTGGTTCCTGATAGGCTTGGCGACCTTAGGCTTGGCAACTTCTAGGCTTGGCAACCCGTGGGCTTGGTTCCTGATAGGCTTGGCAACTCCTAGGCTTGGCAACCCGTGGGCTTGGTTCCTGATAGGCCTGGCGACCTTAGGCTTGGCAACTCCTGGGCTTGGCGACCATAGGCTTGGCAACCCCTAGGCTTGGCAACTTCTAGGCTTGGCAACCTAGGCTTGGCAACTCCCTAGGCTTGGCGACTTAGGCTTGGCAACCTGCTAGGCTTGGCAACCTAGCCTTGGTTCTGGAGTCCTACCCCTGCCCCAGCTGGGTATATATAGAGGGCGCTCTTGTGTAGAGAGAAGAGAGAGGTTAAGAGGTCTTTGCTTGTATGTTGTGGATCTGAAGTGGTGTGAATAAAGATCGTCTATTGAACTCTGGTGTTTGATTCCTTCGGTGGGTGACATTGACCGCTACAGCTCGTCGACTGGCAGATGCTGAAGTCCTTCGATAGACGACGGAGGCCGGACTAACGCTCCCATCCTGAGCGACACGCGCCTTACATTCGCATCCTGAGACGTGAAACCCCGTTTAACGTTACAGGATAAACGGCATACCAGAGTTGCAATCTGACTTGCAGTGTGGGTTCTCTTCTGATTTCAATTGTTATAGGTCAATAATATTAAGCCTAAACATTTACCTTTATTGGTTAACCGGTGACAAATATTGTGCTTGAGCGAGAATAACTGGTCTGCTCATATAATAATGGTAACATAACTGGCGTGTCATCAAGTAGGAAGCGGAACCCACTACCCTCCTAAAGGTCCACTCATCCTTTAAATCGCTAGATAGCGTTGCTAAACTGAATAGCAGGATGTGACGGGCGCCTTGCATGGCTGCTGAATAAGTTAAATTTGACTCCTGTAATAACTTGTGATCATCCGTTCATACTGAATTGTAATTCATACTGCGTTTGTCGGTTTGAAATAATAAAGAATATCATTAGCATGAAAACACGATAGGCTATTATGAAAATTGCCAGAATTGAATACAGATTGAGGGAAGAATGGAGGGGAAGAAGACAAGAGGAAGACCGAGAATGATGTTGTTGGACTGGATGATGGAGGAGGACTACAGCAAACTGAAGGAAAGAGCCACACAACGTGATGAATGGCGAAATTGGACGTACGAACCTGCCTAGCAAGGCAGAGAACCAAAAGAAGAGAGATCATTATCATCATTCTTCATCGATGCGAAACTCCTTTTCTCCATAGGCCTATTACACAACCCCAAGCATGTACTTCACCAACTCCTACCTCCACTCCGACCCCTCTCCTCTCACCATTTAAGACCTTGAGCACACAACCATACTCTCCCACCCAAGGGCAACTCTCAATTTATTCCCAGATCATTACATAAAAATATTTACTAGTTTATTCTAAAATCTTCTGATGAACTTTAATTATCCATTATCACTCATGTTAGCATTTCTGCGTTTTTGTCAGATTGTTTTTCTCAATTAAACGAATATATATATATATAGGGCCTATATATATATTTAACTGGCGCTTTTCAAGTAATTTAACAGATTTAGGTAAACTATAGATGGCGCTTTACACCTCCATGACGTAATTATCGAGGAGGCAACACTTGATGCATAGTCAACGGCGCTTTCCCAGAAGAAGAAGAAGCGAGTGTTAAGCATTGAAAATATGGCGGGCGGTCAAATGCATCGTGTTTCTTGTGGAAGGGATCTTCACTGCTGTCCCGACATCACTACCAGTCTTAAAGATGCCCTCAAATCGGGGTAAGTATGGGCCAATCGTTAAATGGGTAAATGTATAGATTCGAACGTGGGTAACACGTTGCCTCAACAGTCCGTTGTAAGTAAGTAAGATCTCTCGGCAAGCTTATAGTATCGGGGGATGAAGGATGTAGTGCGTAAGTTTACTGGCGTCGTGTGGGTCGTTTCGGGTCAGGGTTAGGGTCGTCATTAGAAAACCTGGTAGCGTCCGGTGTCCGCGCAGCTCATGCTCAAAGATACTGTACGATCGTTCAGCCCCCGATACTGAAAGTTTGCCGTCGGTTGTAAGTAAGTAAGTAAGATCTCTCTGTGGAGATCATATTTAGGAGCATGGTGTAGGTTTCCTGAACGTGTTGTACAGTTATTATGCAAACTTTCTTTTGTTTTCCAGATTGAAATAAGTTCCCATGATTTCCAAATCTGAAAATAAGGCTGATGTTTATTTGCAGGAATAAAAATAAACCGAGCATTAAAATAAGTAAGGATATCTTTAATGAGAAGCACTCGCTAACTAACTGCACTGTACATGCCATGCTTAATACATTAAAACAAATAAAAATATTAATATAGACAAACCAAGAATTTAATGAGAGAAGTTATTGTATATCAAGGAGAACTTAGGGAGGAAGAGTTAGGTTAAATGCTTTTAAAGCCAAAAAGTGACGTCAAGTGATGAACTACAACTTGCCATTTCGCTTAAAGTCAGTAACATTTTCCGGGGTGCGGGCCGAATCCCCGAAACCGGAATCCCCGAAACGAATTTCGGCCGGATCCCCGAAATTATTTTCTAAGTCCGACTCGAATGAATATAATTAATAAATAAACATTTGAATAGGCAGTATGTCGAATACATCAAGGCTACGCTAGGTCTATGTCATGTTTACAATTTACCTCTGAAGAGATCGGCCGCTTTCTAGAAAACTGTTTTCGGGAAATCGGGGTATTGTGTATTTTCAGCATTTTCGGGGTTTCGGGGATTCGGGCTGACCCCATTTTCCGTGGATGAAATATTAGCACATTTGCACACAATGTAGTTTACAATTTTTATTAAAACAGTTTTTGTTTTTAGCAGCCTTTATAAGATGCTAGATGACAGATGCTGGCTTATTTCAGAGATTTAAATCTCAGGCTAGCACGGTCCTTGCACGGGGACCTTAAGTGGCATGGCATCCATTCAAACGGGCAAGCGGTGGTAAAGGATGTCACCCGATCAATTCATTGAAAAATGAGCAGGGTCGAGGCCAATCGGTCGCTATATAAACACGTGTTCATTTATATTTACATGATCAGCCGCAGGTGGGCTAAACAACATTTGTACCATGTTAGAATACTTTGCAAGATTTCTGTTGTGTTTGGCTTTAGGTTCGACTTCATCTGTGCTCCACTTGTCAATCCGAGATTTCAGCGTGAGTTTCTGGAAGGAGCCGCAAAGGACAGACCGGGTCCACTCACTCGGTCAGATCTCCTGCTCAACAGCAACGGTAGCTTTACATTAACACAATTTCCACTTACTAATTTACAATAATAATAATAATTAAAATAGTAATAATAATATTTATTTATTAACTCAAACTGACAAGTACACAGTAAGATTGCATGATATATTGTATTGTATTTTCGTTTATTGATCAACTCTGGCTGTCATAACGCAGCTAGTAGTAAGAGATGATAATAAGTTTAACAGGAGTTGAATTTAACTGTTCTACTGCTCATTTTATAGTGAGTTTGAAGGCTGAGTTAACCTTATCGGGCTAGCGGGTTTCGAACCCGCGTCCTTCTGATCTTCGTGCCAGCGTGTTACAATTCAACCATCTCCTGCCTTTATGTCTTTACCTTACTGTCCGCATAATGTTACTATTCTTACTATTCTGACTTTACCATTTTTACCTTGCCTCCCCTAAGCCTTCTTCTCAGCACCAGCAGACCTGGGAGCCCTACCTTCAATCACTACTAACTCCATACATCCTTCCTCATTGCCTGCAAAGTATGGGTATTTTAGCAGAGCCACGATGCAGAACAGTTATCGTGTATTCCATGCCTCTGCCCCCCCCAAGAAATGGAATCCACTGCCACTCTCTCTTCGTAGCTCAAATTCACTTCCTTCCTTCAAAAAGCTGTTTAAAACTCACTATTTCTCATTGACTTTCAAGCACATGGATAGCTGACTGCGTCTTCTGGCGGCTATCTGCGACCGTGTGCACGTTACAAATTTAATTAATAAAATAATAATAATGACCTCATCTTCTCTTACTTTCTGTGTTTTAGATTGGGGAACTCTTGTCGTTGCCAAAGTTTCTCCATGGCTTCAACTGGATTCCTGTCATGATGCTATTCGAAGGAATTCCGAGAAGGTTTGCCATCCATCTGCATTATTTGAGAAATCATTATGGACTGCTTAGTCACATAATGTAGCTGTGTAGATTGTGTCATGTAGAAGCCTTTGCAGTTGATTCTGTCCAAGTGATGAAGGCCAGTCATCATCCCTTATTGAACTTCATCCGAAACCAGAATTTCTTCGATAATTCTGTTGTGTTTGGACTGCTTTCGTGAAAGATTCGGCATTTTGGTGTCACTTGCGTGAGTTTGCTGAGCAGTTTGAGTTTTTGGACTGTTTTTCAGCTTGTGGTTATATCCTACTACTGAATGGCTGTGAGCTGCCTTATATAAGTTAATACAATAATAAATACAATAGCCATATTAAAACTAAAGCCACTCCACCCTCACAATAGACTAATCAAGTATGCTGACGACAGCTACCTCATGGTTCCCGCTGAAAATAGAGGCACGATTACGTCTGAGGTAGACTATATCATGGCCATCGAATGCAATCTGAGGTTGAATCAACATAAGCTTCAGGAGATGATTGTGCCCCAACCCAGTTCGAGGCTTGACAGCATAATCTGCCTTGTGCCAAGCCGGGGCTCAAAAGGGTGGAAAACATGAATATTCTGGGTATCACCTCACAGAAAAATTTGTCTTCAGCAATCACGTAGACAGCATATGTAGCAGGGCTAGGCAGTCACTTGTGATCAGGTTCATCGCTCCACGACGTTGTCCGTGCGACTATGTAACAGTACCACCATGCTGATACCTCTCCGGCCTGTTGGGGGTTTGTGGGTCAGGACGGGTGGACATGCCTACAGGCGCTGCTGTGGCGACTGTTCTGGGTGCGATACCTGCTCGGAAACAAGCCAAGTTTCGAACAACGATGCCAGAGTGCTGACACCCGCCTCTTTGGTGCTGTTCGTCCAGGCCATGTTCTACATGACCTACTGCCCCCAATTAAAACTGTTTTATTATACACACTATGTCAATGTTAACTTGACGGAATACTACCTGTTGCAGACAGTCTGGCACTCAAAGTGTTTATTATTAGGATGATTTATTTGTGATTATATATTTCATAATGTACACCAAAATGCAATTAGTAATTGGTTCGATAAAGGATACTTACTTACTTACTTACTTTACAATGTAGTTTATGTTTTATGAGGTCATGACAAAGACGATTTCTGTTCTAATTGACATTGAACATCACATCAGCTAACCTTGGACTGGTTGCCGAACGGATAGATTGCTTGGCCTTTAATATGGAGAGTACGATTTCTAGCCTCAACTCAGGCGGCTGTTGCCTAACCTTCGACCTTGAACAAATCCTTAATCCTTGCAGTTGCTCTGTACCTGGTGTACCATCGACGTTCTGTTGTGTGTGGACTTGTGAACTTTGGAGGGAGGGCAGTATCAAATACAGTTGTATTGTCGAATACAGTAGTTTTGTATTGAACCAGTTTGCGTACCTACGTCAGAAAATATTTCCGAGACATGGGTAAAAATATCAATTGCACTTTGAAAAGAGATATCTTCACCATATCGGGTGTTGGAGAAACTACACTCACTACATTTTAGAGGCTACATGTACTACCTTTTTAGTGGCACTGGCAGTTGTCATGTATCTTATGCCACATGACTAGAACGTCATTGCTCTTCATATCTGTTGTCACTTTAACGTTTCTTTTCGTCCCCACAGCCTCTGTGAAAACACAGTTGCAACATGTATTAACCAGATCAAATAATTGTAGAAGAAATATTGACAAACAATCATTATATAATTTTCACTGCAGGCGTGTGTGTCTGTTTGTGAGTAGCAACCAAATAATATACTGGACCTCACGATCACCTCACTTGATAGAATATATATAATTTTATCTTTAAAGTTCTACAGCAGAACCATCGTAAGTTGTAAGTACTTGAAACTGATCTGCTTCAATTGTGGTTTAATGCTGGCAGTTCCCGAGTTCGTCTTGTTTTTCTTGAAGTGGCGCTATATCATTTTGCGTGCGTACAATTACAATTAGTAAACAATTTTGAAGTGGACCCCGATTACTTGTCAACAAACAGCCACTGGGTGTAGGTCAGGTCAAAATCTTACAGGTCATAAAAGCAGAATGCTTAGACAGGTTCTGAAGATGTTCTAGATGACTGGGCTTATTCTCGAGTTTCAGAGGGGGTTGTGATAACAGCGCTGAACAATAGGTGGGAACAATCTCCATAGGACGTGCAAGTCATTGTCAGTGACTGCTTTTAGCAATCGTCCCTCGAGTTGAGAGGGTAGAGAAAAGACGATCCGAGTTTGGATAGGTGGTGGGCACACCATGGTGTAGTCCAAAGTAAATGTTCAGTGATGAACCTGAAGAATGAACTCAAAAATAGTAAAGTCCAAAAGCCTTTCATATAGACCTCGCATCTCCGGCTGAATATTGAGGTTAACGTTGTCCACCTCATGACAGCTGACACAAAGAAGGTGCTTAGCTTAGCCTCCTCCTCTGAATATCCGAGTTCATTGAGAAAATAAATGCTCTGACAAAGTAGAAAATGCTTCAAGGAATCCTAAAGAATAATAATAATCTTCGTTTAATGTTTCAAACTGAAAAGAACGCAGAATGTTTAAAAATCATAGTATGAACGGATGATCACAAATTATTACAGGAGTTGAATTTTACTGTTGGCAGCCGTGCAAGGCGCCTATCACGTCCTACCACTCATTTTTTCAACGCCACCTAGCGAATGAAAAGGCTGAGTCGACCTTAGGGAGGGTACCGGGAAGCGATCCCGGGTCCGTTACCTCTACGCGCCAGAGTGTTACCATTATCCTAAAACCCCCTCCCCAATGAGCTGAAGTGGGCTAGAGATAAAGGAATCGTAGTCCTAAAATTCAAATTTCTAAATCACTACTGAGAATTAAGTGCAGGGCGCCGGCTTATTCACGAGCGCTGCGGAATGTCAGAGGGGTTGTCGAGAGGGTAGCCAAAAGAAGGTCCAAGTATTTGAAGGTGGTAGGCATGCCATAATGTGATGCAAATTCAATGTTCACTGATGAACCTGAAGAATGAACTCGAAAATAGTAAAGTCCAAAAGCCTTTCATATAAGCCTCAACTTTCAGGTTGAATATTGAGGTTGTTTCAAGATCCTAGCTAACTCAGCTATATAATGAGTACACTGACGGTACACTGTCGGTGGGAAGATGAGATGGCAAGGGAGAGGATTGGCCACCCCATGGGCATATTTGGGGGTTTACAGGTTCAAATCCCCCGAAATTAACCCCGAAGTTTTTCTATGCAATTATATGCGAAATACAAAAAACCCGGAACTTTTCAACCATTTCCAATGGAAAACCCCCGAAAACTTAAAAAACCCCTCCGAATTTTTTCCTCGCTACACCCTTCGGTCACCTGCCCTATATGCCGAGGCTAAGAAGATGAAGTCGCTAGCAATTCACACCCGTGGCTGCCTCGGGGCTAGCTTAAGGAACTGCTCTTCTTCTTCTTGTAAATGGCATCATACTTTATCTGTTTTGGTAGGCGTTGCTACAGGAGCTGACATTGGCTTGCCATTTGGCTGTTCCGGCCATTTTGATTCCTCTCAACCATGGCAACTGCATCAACCTCGCTCGTCTCATCAACGAACACATCCAGGCGGTTGGTGGACCACAGGTAAGCCATCGCAGTAACAGCACAGGTAGATAGTAATTAGGACAACAGAAAGATGTACTGGGCTTAATGTTAATGTACAGGTTGTTATTAGGGATGTTAAACGAAATTCGGAAATCCGAATTTCGGTTTTCAAAACGAAATTCGGTTTTTATTATTGACAAAACGAAATTCGAATTCATTTAAAAATCATTTTCGTAGTGAAAATTTCAAGAAATGCCAGAAAGAATTAATTCATGCATTTCTTTAGTGTTTACGATTGTTTTCATCGAATATAGCCGGCAGATAAGAAGGTGTTTATTTAACGTACGTTACGGTACCTAATATATAAAATAACTTGCGTTATATAATAATATATTAAATTTTCTATGAAGGCCAATAAAAACGAAATTCGGTTTAAAATCGGATTTCTAAAACCGAAATTCGGATTGCCAAAAAAACCGATTTTAACAACCCTAGTTGTTATATAGTGACTGTGTATGGCCTTGACCCTGCTAATTTTTCAATGAATTGATCAGGTGAGATCCTTCACCAGTGCAGTTCGTTTGAATTGGCACCATGCCCTTTTTATAGGTCCCCATCAGATATGGGAACGATTAGTTAAATTGCTATTACGGGTAATCAATTAGAATTAGCCCAACTTAGACTAACAGCTAATCGATTAGTTAAATTGCTAGTCGATTAGAATTAGCTACTGAAATTTGCTAAACAATTAGAATTAGCAAAATCTTGTAGCTAATTGATTAAATTTGAATTAGCTGTTTATCTAATCGATTAGCTTATAATCGATTAGAAACTAATCGATTAGTTACCCATCTCTGGTCCCGTGTATGCAGGCGCATAACGAGACTTAAATTCAAGAGGAGGCAATTTCACAGACCATTGGCAAAATCCTGGTCATTGGGGTCATTGGTCAATAGAAGTTCCCATATATAAAAAAACAAGAGGAGGCAACTGCCCCCTCGTGCCTCCATGTAGCTACGCCTATGCGTGTATGGACCATGCCAGCCCGAGATTTAAAGCTCTGAAATAAATCACAGTCCGCCCTCTCTCGTGCACAGACAATCACATGCATTGGAAGTATGCTCTAACCCAGGGGTGTCCCAAAGATTTTTTAATGGCAGGCCAGTGGCAATATGTGACCCGTCATCACGAAATCAGTCGCTTGTCGCAAAATGTAATCATGCAGAAAACGGCCAAAATATGATGGAAACCTCAAACCGATCGAAATCGGCATTAACGCAAAAACAATTACAAAAATATATATTTAACTGAAATAATACAAAACATCTTTGCTTAGATGTATCTAAATGCATATAAAACACTTTTTACTAAGAGCCCTATATCTGTTTCGAGATGCAAATTCAGAATATAAGTCAATTTTTCGCTATCTTTGTGGAGGCATTTGAGTATCTTAAAATTCGAGTTTTCTTTTGGGCCTGGTCTCGTTTTGAAGAAGGAAATTCCCTTTTCCCGTTCTATTAATAAAATATGACCTTCTTTTATTTGCTGTGCACAGGAATTGGCCCAAAACAGGTCGACTTATGTAAACATTTCTATTCTTGACTAGCAACGCTGGTCACGTGATAAAATCTTGCACCGTGGTTGGCTGAAGGTTTGAAGGGTCGGATTTATGCAGGCGCAATCGCATGACCTAATTAAATGTTATTTATTTCTTCCAGTTTTCGCTTGATAAACTTAATTTTCGAAATGGAGGATATTATTGCGAGTTTAATAAAAATTTAACGCTAAAGGATGGGATCGATCGATAGTGTACGAGTTGTGGCACGAGTAGGCCTATTTGTTGGCCGTGGTATGGAAAATCGCGTGCGGGTCACGCGTTGCAGCTGAAATAAAGTAAAGCCGGTAATAACCTTTATAACGTTTTTATTACTGGAGATATCTTCACCAAATTTGGCCAGTGTATTTGCAACGGGCGCCGCTGAAAGGATGCCAAATTTTAGCTAAATCGGTCCAACAAAAATAGCCGTTACTAAGAAGAATATAAATAATAATATGACATAACTTTACACGCAGTTTTCTCCAATAGCAATCTATGTAAACCGTCAGATTCAAAATTCTGTAACTTCGGTTGTGTGTGAGGTAGAACAAAACTGAAAACAATTTTGAAAAGGTAAATGAACCACCTACAAGATGGTATAAAAAACTTTAAAAAAATTATTTTTGAGTTGCGACTGGTTTTGTGGTGACGGGTCACATATTTTCCAGCAAGTGGCGGGTTGGGGTGCCAAAGACTCCTGAGCAAAATGGGGGAAGGGGTCTGGGAGGGAAAACATAAATTTGCAACAGTAAATCTTAAATGGTGCATTTTTAGCATGCAAACAATCTTAATTTTGATCTTCATTATCAAACACCTGTATTGTGGAGTGAGGATTTAGTATTGACTGGCACAGCAATTTGATTTTGCTTCCTACACATTAAGTGAAAATTATAAATTTTAACTTTTATTCTCAAATATTTGTGTAGTCTTTAGGCAAGGGTCCGAGGGCTCGGAAAACGTTGACGGCAGGCCAGAAATGACCCATGGCCGAACAGGTGACACCCTTGCTCTAGATAACCGATGTAGTTGACTAGTCCAGTTAATAAGTTTGTTGGATTGTTCATCAAGACCACAGATCAGTAACAGAGCAGGTAGATCGTAATCAGTTCTACAGGTAGCGTCAGATAGGTGATTTGAGATGTCTTTTTATTACCTGTTAATGGTGATGTGACTGGTTTTGTGATGTTTTAGTTTTGGATTCAGCTGCCTACGAAGTCAGCCAAAGAGGAGTGTAGTGATGTCTTGGAATCGTCAGGCGCTGGGGGAGATGTAAAAAATGAAGATACGTGGCAATGGTAGGCAGCGGCTCCTTATTCGTAGATTATTATGTATGTATTTGTGTATATTTGTATGTATATCTGTATGTATGTATGTGTGTATCAGAGGTGGGTAACTAATCGATTAGAATCTAATCGATTAGCAAATCGATTAGATAAACTTCTAATTCTAATCAATTAGCAACAAGATTTTGCTGATTCTAATTCTATTCGATTAGCAAATTTCAGTATCTAATTCTGATTCTAATTGATTGGCAATTTAACTAATCGATTAGCTAATTTATTAGACATTTTTAGACAAACAGCCAATTCTTATTCTAATCGATTAGCTACAAGATATTGTTAATTCTAATTCTGATCAATTTACAGTTTGACTAATCGTACCCATCTCTGGTGTGCAGTGTTTAATCTACTCCCCTTACTGTCGGGGAGGAATCGAGGGTTCTCGGGGGTATCCCACATATTTGAAAAGTTGATGACCGGGCAATTTTCTCGAGGGGGGTAGTAACAAGAGTTTTCGAACAGAAATTTCCCCTCCTCGATCCACCCTGAAATCCTGGGGGAATTATCCCTAAATTTCACACTTTCTGTAAAAAATTACATGTCTTTCATTTTTCTGGGGAAAAACTCGATCCTGGGGGGAACTGACCCCCCCCCCCCAAGAGTCATCTAGGTTAAACACTGCCTGGTGTGTATGTATATATGTGTGTGTGTGACTGTGTGTGTATTTGTCTGTTTGTCTGTTTATTTATGTGTGTTTATCAATTCCTCTGTATTCAATCATTCCATATGATTAATGATACTCTCGTACCTTACCCTAGCATAACTTTCCTTCAGTTAACTCTGCATTCAATTACCTCTTCTTTCATTCACCTGTTGTTGCATTTACTGTTGCTTTTGTCCGCAGGTGGCACACATTCCGGACGCTTTGCAACAGTAACAAGCGACTGGGCGCTGTCCTCGAGTTGTCTGCCGACCTTCCGTCGAAGGAAGCGATTGACCGCTGGTCAGGGGAACCGGTCAAAGCCCTCGTCCTGTCCACCAGCATCTTCTTAACGAACAAAAAGGGATTCCCGGTCCTGTCCAGGGCCCACCAGTTGTTCGTTAAACAGTTGTTCAAGGTATGACAGTGCATCATCATCATATATTCATTTATCGACCTCATTGCTGACGTACTGCAGCCATTTGCGCCGCGGAGCGCGGTGGTGTAGGGTTCGGTGCCTTGCAGCCGGAGGGTTGCGGGTTCGAATCCACCTCAAGCCGCCAGCGTAGGGACCCTGGGCAAGTCCTTCACTCGCAATTGCTCATGCTCTTCGGCGTGAAACTCCGATTCAGTGTCCGCGCTGTAGTCGGGAGCGCCTCTGAGTAGGAATCTTGAAGGGGCGCTATAACAAGTGCTCATACATACATTTACAAAGAAATAAAGCAATGTCTTTGAAAAATAAAAAAAATCATAATGCAAAGGTTGTGTGGTTGGCACTTTCAATCACTCAATAAATCAAATAAACTTGATATAGCATCCCTTCGAGGTATCTGCTCAGAGGTGCTCTCGGCCCAACCACGGCTGAAAAGGACAGCTTTCAGGGAGGGTATTGAATGCAGGTGAAGAGTTCCTAGGTGAGCATTGGGCTCTTGACACTCCAGCTGGGCATTCAGATCTCTACAAGGGAAGAAATTTCTGCTCCACTTATGCCACCTGTTGATCTTGACTATAGGACGGTGGCCAGTTGGTTAGAGTGCTTGGCTTGTAACATAGAGAGCATGGGTTCAAGCCTCACTCGGGTGGTTAATTACTGTGTAACGACCTTGGAAAATCATTAATTTCTAATGTTAAATTTTGAGAAATATTACGTCGATAAAACAGTTACGAAGTTGGTCTTTTTCGTCTAAATTAAGTCTTAAAGTCATGGAAAAAGGTCATGAAAATTCAAGACTGAAATTATGCTTCATTGATTGTTTCATTGTGATTGTTTGACTGCTGATAGATTTTGATTGTTTTTGTTTTAGCTCGATGTCCAGCTGATGTTGACTGGAAAACCGCGACATGCGGATAAAGGACTTCAGACGTATCATGCATACCTCGATCACTTGTATCAAGTAGGTTATTCGCAGACGTCGCATGCGTAACATCTCTGCAGTAATGGTAATGGTAATTGCAAATTTATATAGGACCACTTGAAGAGAGACTCGTCAGAGGCACTCCCGACCTAAGTCACCTAACACAATGAAACCATGATCGAACAAAATGAAACCATGATCGAACAAAATGAAACCACGATCGAACAGAATGAAACCACGATCGAACAAAATGAAACCATGATCAAACAAAATGAAACCATGATCGAACAGAATTAAACCTTGATCAAACAAAATGAAACCATGATCGAACAGAATTAAACCTTGATCAAACAAAATGAAACCATGATCGAACAGAATTAAACCTTGATCAAACAAAATGAAACCATGATCGAACAGAATTAAACCTTGATCAAACAAAATGAAACCATGATCGAACAGAATGGTCTTCCAGCATTTGCAGAAAGAGGCAAAGAGAAGCCGAGAAGTTGACCTTGGAGTTCGTCAGAGACAATATCGCCAACTTCGGGGAGACCCTTTGTTTAACAAAGTTACTATCTTCGGAGAAAGCGCTGGAGTTGCAAGTACCTCACTACACATGGTTTTGCCCCTTTCCAAAGGTGAAATTTGAACCTAGTGTACGATCGTATTAAACTTCGAATTCGTACCAATGGATAGCAGGTAATTTTTTGTCTGATTTCTTTTGTGAAACCAGACACGAGATCCACCAGACAACATCTCGCAGTTTGCCAAAGGATACGAAGACTTTCTCCAGTGTCCACTGCAGGTTGGTAATTCTTAAATGTTGTCTTTCTTCAAGTCAGGAACTGAATGGTTTTACCACTAAAGGGGTTTTACTACTATGTGGCTTTACCACTACATTGTTTTATCACTAAGGGGGTTTTACATAGGTAGTTTTACCACTAAGGGGTTTACGTAAAGTGGTTTACCATTTACCACTAAGTTGTTTTACCATTAAGGGGTTTTACCACTAAGTTGTTTTACCCTTAAGGGGTTTTACTACTAAGTTGTTTTACCACTTAGGGGTTTACGTAAGTGGTTTACCATTAAGACGTTTTACCACTAGGTTGTTTTACCATTAAGGGGTTTTCCACTAAGTGGTTTTACCACTAAGGGGTTTTACCATTAAGAGGTTTTACCACTAAGGGGTTTACCACTAAGTGGTTTCACCATTAAGGGGTTTACCACTAAGTGGTTTTACCACTAAGAGGTTTTACGTAAGTTGTTTTACCACTTACTTCCTTACTTGCTCATGTGCTTGCTTACTTACTTGCTTCCATACCGTACTTGCTTAATTACTTACGTATTTACTTACTTAGCCGCTCATGGACAACTTGGAATCGCAGACGTATGAAGTGTTTGAGAAGGATCCGATCAAGTACTCTCTCTACCAACAGGCTGTCTATGCTGCTCTCATGGACAAAATCCCAGATGCAGAGAAAGACACTCGCACGATGTAAGTTGGTCTTAACTGTCGTTTTAAAAGACCACAGTGTAGTATTGTATTGTATTGTATTGTATTGTATCTATAAATTTATATAGCGCCTTTTGCAGTGCACACCAGTCAGAGGTGCTCCCTGTGTGAGAGACCGAGAAAAAATAAAGTCGATTGGTATAATATTTTTTTTAAATTGATTACTATAAAATTGATTATTATGAACTTGTTCGTTATAAATGTGATAATTAGACTATTGATTATTATAAGCTAGTTTATTATAAGTGATAATTAGAATATAAATTATTATAGAGGTTAGTTTATTATAAAAGTTATAATTAGAATATTGATTCGTAAAAGCTTGTTTATTATCAGAGCGGTAAAAAAATAATTATTATAAACTTATTTGTTATAAATGTAGTAATTATCAAATTAATTAGTATAAACTTGTTTATTATGTTAGTTGTAATTATCAAATTAATTATTATGAACTTGTTTATTATAAAGTGATAATTGGAATATTAATTATTATAAACTTGTTTGTTTAAAAGTGATAAAATTTTAGTATACTGATTATTATAAACTCTGTTTATAATAAAAGTGATAATTAGAATATTAATTATTATAAACTTGTTTATAATACAGGTGATAATTAGAATATTGATTATTTTAAACTTTTTTTAATTATAAAAGTGATAATTATAATATTGATTATTATAAATGTGTTTATTATAAAAGTGTTAATTTGAATATTGAATATTTTAAGCTGTTTTTATGATAAAAGTGATAATTAGAATACTGATTTCTGCAAACTTGTTTATTAGAAAAGTAGTAATTATCAAATTAATTAGTATAAACTTGTTTATTATAGAATTCATAATTATAATATAGATTATTATCGACTTGTTGAGCATAAAAGTGCTCATTATAAACAAAGGCAGTTGCAGGCAGTGCTGCGACAGGTCCGTCCCTCCACTTGAAATGGCCTCCCCCTCTTTTACGGGCTAAGCTCATGAATGTCTGGGATTTCTCCTGCATCCTCTTGCTCTCTAAAGGCATTTCTTTTTCCCAGGGCTTCTGTGCTGAAAACGCCTCTGAATACTCTATGCTGCAAGAGATATATAAATATATATATATGCTGTATAAATTTTTAGATACGATAAAATTGATTTTATTATGAGATTACTTTGAATATGTGATTGTGTGTTTATCTTTGCAGAGTTGTGATGGTGTTGGGCGCTGGTAGAGGGCCGTTGGTCACGGCTTCACTGAGAGCGGCTGTCATGGCTAACCGCAAGATTAAAGTCTATGCGGTTGAAAAGAATCCAAATGCAGTTGTTACGTAAGTGCAGTCATTCATTCATTTATTCAAGAATTTATATAGTGCCCCTTGACGGTAACTACTCAGAAGCACTCCCAACTCTAGCCCGGGAAAAAAGGTAAGTTGTCAAGTAAAGTAAATAAGTCGTCGTAAATGTAGAGTTAATGCGATCAAAAGGTAAATGTAATTGCAAAGGATATGCTGGAGTAAAAGAAATGTTACCGTAAAGTATGTTTTTTGAGGGATATGCTGTAACTTGCTGTTATGAAGATGTAATCGTAAAGGAATGTAATTGTAAAGGAGATATAGTCATAAAGGATATGATACTGTAAAGAGATGTAATCATACAGGAATGTAATGATTTAAAAGAAATGTAATCGTAAAGGAAATGTAGTTGTAAAAGAATTGTTTCTGTAAAAGATATCCTATTTTACAGAAACGTATTCATAAGGAATTTGATTATTGTAAAGGAAGCGTATCATGAAAGAAATAAGTTGTATAGGAAATACAACTGTAAAGTCAGGGCCTTCATAAACGTAATTCTTTGCTCGATAGAGTGCTGGACTGTCAATCGAGAGGTTGGGGTTCAAATCCCCATCAGGGCAGAAATTTGGTTCAGGATTTCTGCTCCACCTGTGCCCTCTAGCCAACTCAGCTATAATGAGTACATTGACCGTACACTGTCGGTGGGAAGATGATACGGGGAGGGAGAGGACTGACCATATGCACTCGTATTCCGAGTCTACAAAAATGAAGTTGCTAACGCTTTACATGTCCATGGCTGCCTCAGGACTAGCTTATAGGACTGCTCTTACTCTAGTTGAGATCAGATCACTTTCGATTACATACATACATACATATGGTACATACATTCATACACACATACACCTGCACACACAGACACACATACAGGGCTAGCTTAAGGGAAAATGAAGTCGTTAACACTTCTTACCCATGGCTGCCTAGGACTAGCTTAAGGGACTGCTCTTCTCTTCTTCTACTTACTTTACCATATGTTTATCTTACGCAGGCTTGAAAACTTGAAGCTTGATTCGTGGGGTGATCAAGTAACGATCGTCTCTTGTGACATGCGCTTTTGGAACGCTCCAGAGAAGGCAGATATCATTGTGAGCGAACTGCTCGGCTCATTCGGAGACAATGAACTGTCGCCGGAGTGTCTCGACGGAGCACAGCGGTTCCTCAAAGGCAAGTAGCAATTTAGTTTTTTTGCCCAAGGGCAAACAGAAACAACTAGTTCTAAAATTAATAGAGCTGTTCAACAATTAAAAGTTTTAATTGCGATTAATCTTGCGATTAAAAAAATAATTGCAATTAATCTTGTGCTTAATTGCATCATGAGAAAAGAGCAATGCAGTATTTTGTTGGTGTTGCTGTTATTGTTGTTGTTCTTAGTTGTTATTGTCTTGTTGTTATTGGTGTTGATATTATTGTTGTTGCTGCTATTGCTATTGTAGTTGTTATTGCTGTTGTTGTCATTCTTGCTGTTATTGTAAGTCATTCATTCATTCGTTCAAGGATTTATGTAGCACCTCTTCAAGGGAACTACTCAGAGGTGCTCCCGACTCCAGCGCGGCCAAAAAGAACAGTTTAAACTTTAATATTAAGCGTGTCACAGAGAGTTCTGGGAAGTAGGTTTAGCTCCAGGAGGAACAAATTATAGACTGTTAGACCTACCACGGAGAAATTTTTATTATTAGTGTTGTTATTGTTTTCTTATTGTTGTTGTACAGAGGACAGCATTAGCATTCCGTACATGTACACATCGTACCTCGGTCCGCTACAGTCGTCTAAGCTCTGGAATGAAGCACGTCTTTGCCGAGACAAGGATAAGTCCTATGAGGTTAGGCTAACCTTCCAACTACCTACAATCACTGCATCCATTCGATGTGATTTCGCTTCTTTCGGGACTGTAAAGTACTGCTAAGATATGTCTGTTTGTATGTGTGAACTTGATATAGCACCCCTTCAAGAGGCCTAAGTCGCTACCAGCCCAGAACGGTTTTTAGAGATGTGTAACAAGCTGAGGAATTTGTACTTTGGAGCAAATGTGGCTCCAATGAAATTCCTTTCCAAATGGTTGGGCCCATGAGAAAGATATCCCAGTAGTGCATGGCAGAAGTTTAAGGTTGACTTTCCCTCCTTTGAGTTTCACAATGGGACTTGTATGTTTACCTTTTTCAGCGATTGACTGAACATAGGTGTAATGTTGTAATTGACTAATGCTGTAATTGACTGTAACGTTGTTATTGACTGTAACGTTGTAATTGACTGTAACTTTGTAATTGACTGTAACGTTGTTATTGACTGTAACATTGTAATTGACTAACATTGTAATTGACTGTAACATTGTAATTGACTAACATTGTAATTGACTGTAACATTGTAATTGAATGTAACATTGTAATTTACTGTAATGCTGTAATTGAATGTAACATTGTAATTGACTGTAATGCTGTAATTGGCTGTAACGTTGTAATTGACTGTAACATTGTAATTTACTGTAATGCTGTAATTGACTGTAACGTTGTAATTGACTGTTGCCGTAAATGATCTTGTTTGTTGCTTGGCTTCTGCAGTCGCACTTTGAGACGCCTTACGTCGTGCGCCTTCACAACTCCAAACTCCTGGACGAACCTCAGCCGCTCTTCACCTTCAAACATCCAAACAACGGTCAGTGTCATGAATATTTATCAGACGTTTGGCCATAAGCATCATGATTATTTACCAGAGAGGTTTGTTAGCAAGGCAAGAAAGCCTACTTTACTGGGTATTGGCATCATGAATATTTATCAGAGTGGGTTTGGGTATTGGCATCATGAATATTTATCAAACGTTTGGATACAAGCATCATGAATATTTGTCTAAGGGGGTTTGTTTGGATATTGGTGTCACAAAGATTTATAAAACCAGTGTCTATGGCAGGCATGTTCAACTTCTTTTGACAGAGGGGCTCCTAAGATTTTAAGGGCAGCTCAGGGGCAATATGTCAATTGTGGGGTAATTTTGGAGATTAATTTGCCCCAGAAAATGAGACAACATTAATTTTATTCAAACTAAATATTGCAGAATAACTGTTAAAGTAAATGAAGATAATTTTTATGATGAAAACTTAATTATCCTAATGCTACAGTCCTACGCTACAATAAAAACACAAAATATGTTTTAAGTTTATTCAGTTTTAAAATACATGAAATGGATAAAAGTGCCAGGTACAATGCTAATATAAAGGATATATGTCAAGGGCCATAAGTTGCCCACCCCTGGTGTCACATGCAAAGCCAATGTCACAAAGCGTGTCTGATGTGTTGTTATTATGTTCTGTTTGCAGGAGTCGTAGACAACAGCAGATATGGAAGTCTCGAGTTTAAGATCAACATCGACTCCGTTCTCCACGGATTTGGTGGATATTTCCACTGCCTTCTCTACCGCGACATCGCGTTGAGTAAGCTGCATTTCTGTCATGAGGGGTTGCAACGAGTGACGAGAGATGGGCACAAGTAGTTAAATTGCTAATCGATTAGAATTAGAATCAGCAGAATCTTGTAGCCAATCGATTAGAATTAGCCAAACTTAGACAGATAGCTAATCGATTAGCTGATTGATTAGTAAAATTGCTAATCAGTTGGAATTAGAATTAGCTACTGAAATTTGTTTATCATTTAGAATTAGCAATATCTTGTAGCTAATCGATTGGAATTAGAATTGGCTGTTTGTCTAATCGATTAGAATCTGATCGATTAGTTACCCATCTCTGCTAGGGACCCATCCTCATATGAAAATTTTAGTTGAGCTTCACTTTCAGCAGAACTTAATTCTGAAATGAGTTTTTGAGCAGAGATATGGCGGTAATCAATTCTGTAAAAATCTGCCTGTTATCCAACTATTATTGTATTCGTTTATTGGCACACAAAAAACAGCTGACACACCGCAACTGACTACAGCTAGTTCAAAAGAATAATAAAGATAGAATCAAAATATAAAACTAATATTAACAGGAAGGTTCAAACGATAGAATTTAGTGTTAAATGGTACATTTTGACAAAGACTCTCAGATTATTGGTACCAATTTCCAGTAAAGGACACGAGGAATAAAATTTCTATTGTCCTTAAAGGGAAAATGTCCTTAAACTGGAAAATCTAATCTAATCTAAAGAACTAATCTTTAAGGTTTGTTTGTTTATTGCACAAAACAAGCATTACAGTTGCAGGCATCTATCAGCAAGTGATAATGATATATTCATTTATTATGCATCAAGCGGGAAGACACAGCTTCATAAAAATCATAATTTACATCACACAACATTTAAGCTTAAAAGTACTGTACAACAGGAGCCAAGAAAAGCTAATAGCTTATATTAACCGTGACCAGTCCTTCTTGCTGGCTGGCGCGCCTGGGTGTCTCTTGGATGGACTCCAGTCGGTGCTTAACATCTAGTGCTGCAAGGCTTAATTGTAACAGGAGGAAATACGATCATGCCACTCCTTCGCGATGTCCTGCATTTTGTGCCTGTCCCGTTCTGCATCGAGTTCAAACTATGTTTGCTTGTATTCAAAGCACTTCATGGAGCAGCGCCTGAGTATTTGCACGACTATTGTGCAGAGACTCATTCCTCCGCGTCTGGGCTGCGACTTAGATCGCTTAAGAAGGCCACAGTCTTCCCCCGGCATCAGATTGGCCAACTCTGTAGACTCCTCAAATCTAAGTTCAAAACCTATTTGTTTGCTAAGGCTTATCCCGCTTATTAGTTGTTTATGAGGCACCCTTGTAACGGTATGGCCGCATTGCGGGGCCATATAAATTGTTGTAATTATTATTACTACTCTACTATGTGTTTGTTACTTTATTAGTACTTAAGTGATATTAATGATAAAATACTATTACTACTACTACTAATAATAATAATGTTAGTAACTCCACAGCAATATATACCAATACTAATAATGACAACAGTGATTACATTACTAATAATAATAATTGGGTAAGTAATGCTAACATACTGAATGCAAAGTGTGAAGTAGTTACTGCAGCTATTCCCTGTCCTATTCCCTCGTGGCTCCCATGCTGAATAGCTAACGCTGTAAGAGGCGCTTTACAAGGTTTCAAATACAATACAAAGTTTATTTTTGGGTTTAAGATATGAAACCAATTTCTGATTGTGTGTTCGTGTTTGTTTGAAATGCAGGCATTGTTCCAAGTACTCACAGTCCAGGCATGTTCAGTTGGTTTCCGATCTACTTCCCAATTCAGGTGCGTTAATATAAAGGAGCCAATACAAATTATATACATGTAGCTATATCTTAATAGAAAATGTGCACCAGTCGTTGTCTGTCCTTATTCCTCAGTCAGTATCTGTCCTTATTCCTCAGTCAGTATCTGTCCTTATTCCTCAGTCAGTATCTGTCCTTATTCCTCAGTCAGTATCTGTCCTTATTCCTCAGTCAGTATCTGTCCTTATTCCTCAGTCAGTATCTGTCCTTATTCCTCAGTCAGTATCTGTCCTTATTCCTCAGTCAGTATCTGTCCTTATTCCTCAGTCAGTATCTGTCCTTATTCCTCAGTCAGTATCTGTCCTTATTCCTCAGTCAGTATCTGTCCTTATTCCTCAGTCAGTATCTGTCCTTATTCCTCAGTCAGTATCTGTCCTTATTCCTCAGTCAGTATCTGTCCTTATTCCTCAGTCAGTATCTGTCCTTATTCCTCAGTCAGTATCTGTCCTTATTCCTCAGTCAGTATCTGTCCTTATTCCTCAGTCAGTATCTGTCCTTATTCCTCAGTATCTGTCCTTATTCCTCAGACTTGTCATCATTGAACTATTTTGATTGCTACACCTAGATTTTGTATATCTCTCCATGTATCTGTCCGTTTCTCTGTCTGTCTGTCTGTCTCTCCCTTCCCCTCTCCCCTCTCTGTCTGTCTCTCTCCATGTGTCTCTGTTCTACTCAATCGCTTGAGTCATTTCATTCTTACCATAAGACTTACCTCTTTCAAATTGCTTATCCACCATACGTTGCCCCTCTGTCTTATGGACTGATCTTCTGGATGTTGAGCTGACTACGTCTTGGCTTTGGTTTGCCATTGGTTTTCCTTACACATTAGACAGTTACTAAATACTAATTAATACTTAATAATAATTATCTTTACCTTTGCAGGATCCACTCTACCTTCGTGAGGGAGAGAAACTGCGTGTGCATTTCTGGCGAGCGTGCAACACTAAGAACGTCTGGTACGAATGGTGCATTACGGACCCAGTCACCCAACCAATTCACAACCCCAAGGGACGCTCCTACACGATCGGACTCTAGGAAGGAAGCAGAGACTCGGGACAGATTTACAATTGGCAGAAAATTTATAGCAACATTTGTGCTGTAAAGCTCTCAACTTTCGAGTTGCACAGGCCATATGGTTTTCTATGTTGAGGCTTTTTCATAATCAAATTTTCTGAGAGTTTGTCATAGGTGCGGATCTCATTTTTTGAAAGAATAACACGTTTTATGAGGTTAATTGCGTGATGTTAAAAATAGGCTTTTATAAATTTATGAATAATAAATTAATTAATTAATAAAAATAAATAAATGAATAGAAATAAATTAAAAATAAATGAATAAAAATAAATAATAAATAAATACGAGTAAATAATAAATAAATAAAAGAATAGAAATAATAAATAAATGAATAATAACAAATGAATGAATAGAAATAAATTATAAATGAATAGTAATAAATTATAAATAAAAAATTAATGAATAGAAGTGAATAATAAATTAATTAATAAATGTATAGAAATAAAATATAATAATAGGCAGGGCATAGAATATTTAATTTCCAGTTGTGCAATACACCTATGCAGAACAATTACTTACACATCACTGCAGTTTTTAATTACAAATTTAATTCCAATTTGTTTCGCAGCGAAAAAGTTATAAACAAAAAATTCTAGTTTCTTCATTACTTAATTTGGGACCTGGTGGGGTTTCAGGTTCTGAAAACTTACATCTAAAAAACCTATTTGCTCTTTGTACATCTGTTTATGCCTAGATAATTGTTTACAAGTTTTTAATGTTGAATGAATAAACAACGTTTGAACAAGTCTTGTTAAAGAGTTTATGTCTAAAGTTTCTGATATCCTCTCGACTTCAGTAGCCCGTTATCGTAAAGTGTAAGACAAAGTGTGTTGTTGATGAATGGCAAACATTGTTTTGACACTCCTGACCCGAGATGGTTACTGCGTAGGGACCTTGAGCAAGTCCTTCACTCACAATTGCTCAGAGAAATAAGAAATCCTTGTTCATTATATAGTGGCACTTAATAAATATGCCATTATTTTGACCTAGTTTCCTGCCTTTCAGCTGGGGACCTATAATTGCCTTATTCTTAACAATAACAATAAGGACAACATTGGTTTCCATGGTTCTCATTCTGCCTTAGGGCCATATGCAGTAGATTAACAATTGGTTGCTGTTGTAGCCATTCTATGTTGGGCAGTTAAGCCCAACATAGAATGCATCATGCACCGGATTAACAATTGGTTTATTATGCATCAGATTAACAATTGGTTGCTGTGGTAACCATTCTATGTTGGACAATCATGCACCGGATTAACAATTGGTTTCCATAGTTACCATTCTACTTGTATCAGGTTGCTATGGTTTCCACGTCTATGTTATGACCATTATCGTTTGTCATTCTATTGCATCCGGTTAACAGTCGGTTGCTATGGTGTCCAGGCTATAGGCCAGCTTGAATGCGAAAGCCTTGACCTTGTTTCCTGCTTTTCGATTGGGTAACCTATATTTCCTTTCTGTGTTTGCTATCAGAAGCTCCTTAACCTCGCCGCTGCACGCCCATGCCTTAGTGCCAGTCCCAAGCCTGGATGAAGTAGGAGGGCGACGTTAATGATCTTGTATTCCCTAAACAATTAGAATAATCCAGGGTTGACTGTACTAATGAAAAATCCAAATAATAGTAAATAACTCAGTTGAGCGTAATGTTCTGGCTGGTTCCTGAACCGCTCCTCATTGGGTTGTGACTTGGCATGAACCGCGGAGTTCAGAGGGCGCCAAGTGTATGCCTTGCCTGAGGCGCCATTTGGGATAGGGCCAGCCCTGCTTGTGTCGTCAAACCGAGACTATTTCAGACACCACTAACACTACTTTTATCCAGGGTGAGAATTGCCGGGGGTTTGGGGGGTTCAACCCCCTAGTCTTTCTTAGGCTTCCATTGTAAAGTCTACGTACATTTCACACCAAAACTGCACATAAATCAACGTCTAAACCCCCAGTTATTTGTTTTACAATTCCCATACTGCTTTTATCCTACACTGCTTCGCATCGTGTCGTGCGTTCATACTTGAACTTTGACCTAGTCCGCTTGACCCCAGTTTCCGCATTTCCCGCGTTACTCGTATACGCGTGGCAGACGACAGCATACACTTTTGGCGCGTACAGACAAAGCATAACAACGGTGGGATTGAAGAGCAGAGCAGACGACAGTATGATCAGTTGCTGAAAGGCGCCAAACGTCGTAAAGTAAGAAGGAACAAAAACCACCCATATTATGAGCGTTGCGTAGACGCATAGCGCTATATAACGAGACTCGTTGAAGTTGTCCGGAAGTGCGCGTGTCCGGAACGCGTAATAAGAACAGACGCTGACCAATAGGACGTTGTATGCGAGTGACGTCACGAAGCCCGGGAGGGACGCCGCGCACGTCATCTCGACGTACGGCTCTGACGTCACGGGCATGCGCAGAGTGACGTCCGGAGGTGAGGTCAGACAGGCGACAGCGTTAATGAGAATCTGAAAATGCAAAATTGGAGATTTAATTGTGGACAATGAATTCCATTCAGGCAAATATATTTATTCTGAGAGTGGAGTCAACCCTAGAATTGGAATTCATAATTTATGACAAGAAATAAATGATAAATTAATCAATTCATTAGTAAATTAATAGAAATTAAAAAATAAATGAATTAATAAATGAATGGAAATAAATAATAAATTAATTAATTAATAAATGAATGTTTATAAATAATACATTAATTAATTAATTAGTAAATTTATAGAAATAAAAAATTGAATTAATAAATGAATGTAAATAAATAATAAATTAATAAATGAATTGAAATAAATAATAGACATATAAATTAATAAATTAACAGAAATAATAAATTAATAAATAAATGAATTAATACATTTCAGAAATGAGATAATGAACGCTGTCGCTATCTATCTAATAACCAAAACAATAGGACTGTCTAGAGCAGGCAAGTTTGCTAGGGTTAGCCTAAGTTATCAAAAGCGGGACAATTGCTAGCAATGTTACTTTCATGACCCGTAGCCAGCAACAGATGAGTTTCCTCAGAAGGGACAGTCTGCCGAACTAGCGCTGACTATAAGTTTATTTAACTGAGGCGACGGCGAAGAATGGAATGAAAAGAATTGTAATGGATGACATTACATTCAATCAGTTCAGATTTTATCACACTTAAATGAGATTTGGGGGCTCCACAATTCTGTAGTGGTTAACGTGGTGGACTGTCAGCTGACAGGTCGGGGGTTCAAATCCCCGCCAGAGCAGAAATTTCGTTATTATGCTCCACCCTGTGCCACTAGCCAACTCAGCTATAATGAGTACACTGACCGTACACTGCCGGTAGGAAGATGAGACGGAGAAGGAGAGGACTGGCCACCCGTCCTCATATGCCGAGGCTAAGAAAATGAAGTCGTTTACACTTCATTCCCATGGCTGCCTCTCAGGGTAGTTTAAGGGACGGCTCTTATTCTAAGTGAGTTGAGATTGGATTACATAGATATATGGTTAGATTTGATTAAATCAGAAGCCATTACCTGGACAGCGATGAGTGTCATGGCGATGACTATCTGTGCACCGGAACTGATGAAAGACGGAAGTGACGTCGACTTCCGGGCGCTGTTGAAAATCCGGAAGATGCGATTCGTTCGCGTTAGAAGCGGAGAATAGACGACGGTAAAAGAGACGTTGAATCCCACGTATTTGACGTAGCACAGGAATCTGCATCAAGAAATCATTTTTATTATTATAATTATTATTATTATTATTATTATTATTATTATTATTATTATTATTATTATTATTATTATTATTATTATTATTATTATAAAACGGTTGTTGTTCCTCTACGATCAGAGTTCTAGGGCCCCATTGTAGCAAGGCATGCGACAGCGTTGAATCGCTGGACAGTAACAGAGATCTTTTGAAAAAGGAAGAAGGTTTCTTGTGGATCTTCCGTTGTTCTGGTCAACCGTCTGCCGAGTTCCTTGACGAAAGCCAGGCCCTCCTGGTCCAAAGGTCCCATCGTCTCTATCGCGATTGGAGTAAAAAGGTATCTTGTTTGAAGCTCCAATAATTACTATTATTATTATTTATTATTATTATTATTATTATTATTATTATTATTATTATTTTTATTAATATTATTATTTATATTATTATTATTATTATTAATTTTTTTTTCGCCCGAGGTATTATGATCCCTCAGGCTTTAGAAACTATCCGAAGAGTTGTTTTTGTTCTGGAGTTAGCGGTCATCCTCACCGGTCAACAAATGTGCCTCGAAATGCAACAGCGTTAGGCTATATACCTACATGTAGTTGCGTGCATATTGATAGACGCTGGTAAAGATGTGTGGTCTTGAGTGGGTCTTACCGTTACCGTTATTATTATTATTATTATTATTATTATTATTAATATTATTATTATTATAGATTTTTTTCCTTTTTCGTCTTTTTTCTTGTTTTCCAAAAGAAAATAGTTAGAAGCCCCTCATTTTGCGCCCCCCACCCCGTGCAAGACTCAAGACTCATGTTTAATGGTTGCTTATTAACTATTCGTGCCTGATTTCTTGATTTCTTTCACACACACAAATTGTCAGAACCCTAATTTTGCGCCCCCCGCCCTGCGCCTGGGGGCGGCCGCCCCCTCTGACCCCCTTGTTACGCCACAAACAACGACAGTCACTTGCAACTCGACAGCCAATACAATTATGAGGTTTGTGACCGTTAGCTCCCTTATGCCGCTAGGGTTCCAACTTCCAACGAAGGTTTACTCTGTTGAGGCTGCTGATAGCTTCTTCCGCCCATCACGATCGCCTCTCCAAATGTTGCAAATAATTACGAAGGAATACAATTTGCTATCAGGATTTCCTAATGTTTGCATTGCTCTGGGTATATACCTCACACTTCCTGTGTCTAATTGCAGCGGTGAAAGTTCTCTTAGATACCGAAAGCACATCGAAAATGCTTTAAGATTTAACTGGACAAGATAGACTGACAAATTTAACATTTCTGAACAATGAGTATGAAATTGTAGCCTACAACGGCTAGACTTTCAGGATATTGTTGACAGTTTTTTTCTATTATGAAGCATGTCGTAAGCAGTAAATTCATAAATCTGTTCTATAATTTACATTTCGTCAACACTTTTTGGTTAAACATATATTTAGGGCCTACTATACAATTTTGGAACCAGGCCTACAAATGTTAATCCGGCTCTGCTACTACTACTACTACTACTGCTGCAGTGCTACTACTGCTGCTGCTGCTGCTGCTGCTGCTACTAGGCCTACTAGGCCTACTACTACTACTAGGCCTACTACTACTACTAATACCATTACCACTACCACAACCAATACTACTACTACTACTACTACTGCTACTGCTACTGCTACTGCTACTGCTACTGCTACTACTACTACTACTACTACTACTACTACTACTACTACTACTACTACTACTACTACTACTACTACCACTACTACTGCCTAGGAGTAGCGATATACAACCTGCTAGGATTGGCGAGTACAGCGTAGAGAAGCGAATACTGTAGCACGGCTCCTGTGAGCATGATGTGACTCAGCTCTCTGCTCGTCGCTTTGATCAGCCGATCCCCGTTGTACCTCACGAAGACCACGAGCACCAGGCAGCACATCGTCACTCCAAGGACTCCAAGAACGGCGAACAGAGCCACCACTGGATTCCTCCAGTCTCGCAGACTTGGCATCAGTTCCACACACCTGGTGAGGTTACGGACCGGGTCCGGCCAGGTAAGCGGAGGACACGCCTCACACCTGGTCGCGTTGGCAACGGTTCTCTCGTTAACGTTACATCTGCGGCACTCCCAACAACACGTGTCCTTGAAGTAACTGTACACTTCACCCACGTGGCACTCCTGACCGCACTGCGACCTTGGCGCTGCGGCAGAGGTCAGCTTAATCTCGTTGGTCGATTCCTCCTCGTCCACTATGTTCCAGATGACCAGGGAGTCGTCGATGGTCAGTGTCTCGGTGGTAGTGTCCCAGACTGCAAAGCGGCGGGCGAAGTACTGACCGGATGTGGATCGTTGGAAGTTGGCGATGTCGTACTTGCCCCGGATGTCACCGTTGGGGTCAAAGGTTATGTTGCCATTGTGACCCAGGAGGCGAGTCCTGCGAATGTAAGTGAGCAGCTGCGGACCTAGATGAAGTAATAAATGAATGAAAATTAATAATAGATAAATAAATTAATAAATTAATAGAAAATAAATATTTAATAAATGGATGAATTAATAAATGAAGAGAAACTGATAATAAATAAATAAACGAATTAATAAGAGATAGAAGTTAATAATAAATAGATGAATTAATAAATGAATAGAAATATATAATAAATAAATAAATCAGTAAGTGAATATAAATTAATAATTGAATAGAAATAAACAAATGAATAGAAATACCTAGTTAATGAATAGATGAATTAATAAATGAACAGAAATAAGTAATAAATAAATTAGTAAGTGAATATATAAATAAATAAATTAATTATTGAATAGAAGTTAAAAAATGAATAGAAATACATAATTAATTAATAGATGAATTAATAAATGATTAGAAATCAATAATAACTAAATAAACTATTAAGTGAATATAACTAAATAAGTTAATAATTGAATAGAAATTTAAAAAATGAATAGAAATATATAATTAATGAATAGGTGAATTAATAAATGAATAGTAAGTTCTTCACGTGCAAATGCCATCGATTGATACATGATAGAGTGGCGTTTAACGTAATCAGAAACAATGATAAGAAAGCAAGACTCGTTTATCAGTGATGCAATCAAGCGCTAGCTTCCCAGTTGCATTCGGACATCGGTCCAGAATGAATAGTGTTTATTTTGTATTTGTCATTACTTATCGGGAATACATTTAATCAATTAACCAACTATTAACAATTAACTTGCGCTGCTGATTTCTGAGCGGCGCTATATAAATCTTCGGTTGCAATTACATTTACAATTATAAAAAATTATCGGTAACAGCCCTACTAAAAACGTTCAAAAATTTAGTAGGATACTCTCGTTCTTTTAACTTTTGCGTGTATACACATGTACATGTAATATGCTGAGAAGACCTGTGGAGACAGCGAGCAATTTTCTTCACGCGTAAATACTAAGTGCCATCGAGTGATGCTTGGTCAGTAGATAGTGTACAGATTAAATTAATTGATTAATTAATAGAAATAAAGGAATTAAATTAATACATGAATGCAGAATCAATGAGAAGAAAGCAAGACTCGTTTACCAGTGATGCAATCAGCTGCCAGCTTCCCAGTTGCATTCGGACATCGCTCCAGTATAAGTTCTCTTATGGCGCTGGCAAAGACGTAGATGGCATCCATGACGATCGGAACTGTCGGTTCCAGCTCGAACTTTCGTCCACGAACCATTTCCGGTCCCTCACACCGCGCGTCACTTCCGTTTCCGCAACGCTCCGGTGACCACGTTTTACGGAACCATGGATTCTGGGTTGCGGCGGGAGTCAAGGTCTTGAAGTAGTTGCGAAACTCTGGAACGTCCTTGGAGAAGGCGCTCAAGGTCAAGGCCCCTTCCGCGGCGTCCTCCAGGTCCTCCAGATCGTCTAGGTTCAGTCCGACGGCGTCGCTGCCGATCCAGACGAAACGACCGACGAGGTGCATAGCCTTGACCTTGGCGAAGACGGCGCGCGTCTCCTCCTGATCCGTGAACAGAACGACGACCTTGACCTTCGTCCGGCGCAGTCGCTCGATGACGTCAGCGATCGCTTCCGGTCGGGGATTCTGAGACACGGCCAACATGGCGGCGATACAAACAGACATACCGGAAGCCAGGGTCTTCATCTGCTCTGTGGCGCTCTCGCCGTAGCTCCCGCGCGAGTAGACGATCGCTATGTAACTCCAACGGAAGTGACGTACGAGGCTCAACATGGCGGCCACCTGGTAGCGATCGGGAGGGGCCATGCGGACGAAATACGGGTACTTGTTCTTGTTGCTGAGTAGGTCGCTCGAAGCCGTTGGACTGATCTGGGGTATGGAGAACATCCCAAGAACGTTGGCGACGAGCACGCTTGCCGAACTACTTTCCGGACCGATCACGCCGACAACGTTGTGGAATATCATTCTGCCGTCACGTGATGACTGAGTACCGTTATTTTCGCGACTTCCGGTTTGCGATTGGCAGGCTTCCGGTACGGCGTTTCGTCGCACCGGAAGGAAGTGGAGGGCACGACCCAGGGCGGTCACTGGACTTGCGCAGTCGTCCATTATGACGGCTCCAAGAGAGACGCCTGGAACCAGAGCAGGTACTGGAACCAGCGCAGGTACTGGAACCAGCGCAGGTACTGGAACCAGTGCAGGTACCGGAACCAGCGCAGGTACTGGAACCAGAGCGGATACTGGAACAAGCGTGGATTCTGAGACCGGCTTAAGTTCCGGAAATCGTGTTGGTCCTGGAACCTGAATTGGATCTGGTTTCGCGAAGGTTTCTTTGACCCCCATCAGAGATCCTGGAACCGTCTCCTGCAGTGACTCCAAAACCGGAAGTCCTGAACCGGAAGCGGAATTGATCTGTCGGAGAGCGAAGACGACGGCTTCTACCAGCTGGACCACACCCGTGTCTCGAAGCTTCTGACCGCACGCGCCCGACTCGTCGTGCTCGTGCAGGGACAGGATGACGCCGAGCATGGCGTCACCGGGGATAACGTAACTGTCGACGTCATTGCTCGATCTTCCTCCTTCTCCTCTTCCGGGTCCTCTTTCCGGGGGAAATGGTGTGGGTTGAACACGGCAGATGATGGGGAGAAGTAACAGCAGAAGGGCATTTACGCAACAATTTTCCGACATTGTATGTTTTCGTTTCAGTTTCATTTAAGTCGCAGGAATTTGATCAGTAGATATTTTATCAAAATCAAATCAAATCTTGTTTATTTTTAGAGATCGACCACAGTAAAAGAAGTAGATATTTCTGTGGATAATGATTTCTTAAGAGCTGTTGATAACGATCTCTGAAATGAGATGACGATACTTGAAAATTTAGATAACAATCTCTGGAAGTTTGAGAGAATTTACTTGAATATCCTGTCTTCACTGTTAACAATTCGTGGCGAGCATTAGGTCTATCTTCTTCTGAAAAACACCCAAAAAATCGCGAAATGTTCTGCCAGTTTCTCTGAGAATAATTATTTAATTCGATTTGCTGCTGATCTTCCAAGTTTACACCATATAGCTCTCTGTTAAATACCGATCCTCTGTTAGATCCATTTCTTCTGGAAAGTAAATTTTGCTTCTGGTACACGTCTTGTCTTTGGCCTGCGTTCATTCACAGTTGCTGGCCCTCCAATGCCCCTCGATCTGGCGCTTTCTAGTCTCATGTTCGTAACTCTCCTACCGAGAGATTGTCTTTCGCTCTAAACCACGGTGTCAAAGAGCCGGTGTCGCGTGACAGAGTCTCCCCTCTAAAAGTCTCCCCCGGAGACTCTATTTCGAAACAGATTCACCCCCGGCGGATCTGTTTCAGAATAAATTCACCCCCGGAGACTATATTCTGAAACAAAGTCTCCGGGGGGAGAGAATATTTCATCCCCCGTTGAAATAAAGTCTCCTCCGGTAGACTTTATTTCAATTTCAATTTTCATTTTCAAACAATTTATTGTTCCAAGTTTTAATCAACAATTATGCAGTTATAGTCATAATTGCCATTTTTAAGGAACTAATAGTCCATATTAATTAATTTTAGCAAATAATAAGCACAGTGGAATATTTAAAACAATCTTAACTAAGTATCAGAAACATAGAAATTTAACTCGAGTTCTCCTATCTTTGGCGCCAATGTTCAGCAAATCCCCACTACAGTATAGGCCTATGTATACTGACACAGAATTAAACAGATTTCTCTCTTAGACGACGTTTCTCGTCTTTAGAATATTCTGCTGGATATTCTTTTTTGGTAATGTAATTAAACAAAGTTTTACATTCTGCCTTATCCATGAATTAATTTTGAACTGTTTCACAACGTAGCACTTGTTAATGCAACTTATTGCCAATAAAATTATAGGCTAATACTAACTAATTTTGAATCCGTTGAGATCATCTAAGTCTAAGCAGAGCTGCAGAAATGAAATTACTTGAGCTACGAATAATTTGTGGTGGTCTATCCTTTTTAGTCAACCAATCAACTTTATTCTAACTTTGGTTAACTCCGCGACCAAATAACATTCTATATAAGCCGAATAATTCCATGGTTCAACAAATGCTTCAGTGTAGTCTTTATCTCAAGCCTGTACTGGCTTCATGGACCACAATGCTTTAAATATTTTCCTTAATTGATATTGGCCTATCGATACTAAGTAGGTTTAGCTTAGCTGCAATTATTAAAAGGGCATGGCTATTGCCTAGAATTGTGTGAATGCCTAATCTTCTTCAAAGAATGCCAGGAAGGCAAGGGCCAGCTCATAATATTATCAGGAAGCCAATACTTTATTTACAATCACTGGTTATGACTTCTCTAATAATAATCTGCAGTGCTTTTTTCAGCCGGAACGGTCCGGAACGCCGTTCCGGGACCTTTTTTCAGCTACTAAAAAATAATTAAGCTAATTTAAATTTTTCATTAACATTTTTGTAAATTATTTAGATATCTTTATTTAATCTAGGCCTAAGTGCTTTCAGTGTTTATTGATATTGATATTATATGAAATAGAAGTATTACCATAAAATATGCCACTATAACTGTTCTGAATTTGTTGAGTTCCGGAACCTTTTTTTCTAGAAAGAAAGCACTGAATTAATCTGACACCAGCAAACAATAATAAACAACGAATGTAATTATTAACCAGCTGAATGTATGAATGATAGGTCTAATCCTCATGAGGAATCACTTAATATCAAGTGAAAGCTCAGTTGATTGATCCAGTTTGAAGGGTAGGCATCATGAATCGCATAGAAGCCACTCTTATCGGGAAGCCATTACGTTATAGTTATTCCCATGCATTGCTTCCGACTCCCTTGAAAACTAATTAGCTGAACTGATTCATCTGACGCAGTGTTTAATCTACTCCCCTTGCTGTCGGGGGGAATCTACACTTCTCGGGGGTATCCAACATATTTGAAAAGTTGACCACCGGGGGAGGTGGTAACGAGAATTTACAAAGCATTTTCGAGGGGGTAGTAACGACAGTTTTCCAAGATTTTTCGAGGGGGGTAGTAACGAGACTTTTCCAACACTTTTTTCGAGGTGGGGTAGTAACGACAGTTTTCCAAGATTTTTCGAGAGGGGGGTAGTAAAAATCCTGGGGGGAATTATCCCAAAATTTCACACTTTCTGTACAAAATTTCATCTCTTTCATTTTTCTGGGGAAACTCGATCCATGGGGGCGGGGAACTTTCCCCCAAGAGACGTCTAGATTAAACACTGATCTGACGCTAATAATGTTGAATGACCACTATCGAACACAAATTTATTTATTTCGGAAAATGTGCATATTAAATCCTATTCAAAATTATATAGAAAAGCAACCCAAATATAGAGGGGGCGAATTTTAATAGGGGAGACTTCGTATCGTAGAGGGGGAGATTCTATTTCAATGGGGGAGACTTTGTTTCACTACAGAGTCTCCGGGGAGATATTATATCTGTTTCGGGAGGAGACTTTATATCGTGACACCGGCCCAAGGGCCATTTCTGGCCCGCTGATGATGTTTTTCTGCCCCGTAGAGCCTTGACTAAAGACTACACAATTTGGTAAACTGAAAGCTTACCTCATCCAGTCTATAGGTCTATTTCTGGCAGTTAATGACTGCCCGGCTTCAATGTTCAATTCTGTGCTGTATAATAAGGAGGACATTATCAAATTAAAATTGCAATTTTATTATATCGCTACGAATAATTCTTTGAACCTTCTACGAATATTTTCTCGATATTTCCACGGTTAACAAGCGAAAAATCTCCCGTATATTCCGAAGATATTTATTCATTCTCTATTTTCCGCAGAATTACGCCTTGCATCGAAATTCTTCCCGAAAAGTCTGCAACATTTCCGAGATAGATTTAGCGACGAACGAAAAGTAAATTGCAAAACGACAACCGCCTGTTTCCGCAGCTTCATCTCGGCATCCGGAGAGCATCCTGTTGCAGACGAGGAGTCCTCTATACCAGCTGCTGAGACTGCACGGATGCGGACAGCAGCTCCATCATTCGGAGCCCTGTTTATCCCTGTTGCATGCGCACCCTTGGTTACTGCTAAGCTGCTAGATCCTGCAATGGCTTATGTATACACGACTCTCGAATGTAGTGTCTGATAGCAGTGGATAGTATTGTGGCCTATTCAACGGCGCACTCGAATAGCTGCACCACTGCTTTACATTAGAGTGGTGCCAGTCCGAAGCCTGGTCAAAGCAGGAGGGCGTCCTTAAACAGAAACCACCTTCTGCATAACCGCAATAGTCTCTGCACGAACTAGACATGCTGTATACATACGCCGAAGTGCGCAGTCCATACCAATTAGGCGGAGCATTAGAGTCGTATCCGTCCGCAGCGAAGTCTAGGCCGCCTGCTTCTGTCGACTTAGAGGAAAGAAGAATATGGCGCTCAGATGAAGCAAGATTAATGAAATGACGGAATGTGACGCACGCCTACTGTTGTTTTCGTTAACGAAAACTAAAACGAAAACTAGAGGAAAAACGATAACAAAATAAAAACTAAAACTAAACCAGTCGAAACTAATAATAGCGAAACCAAATAACGAAAACCAAAACGAAAACACATAACGAAAACCAGCGTCTTAGGATATTCAATGTTTTCTTATATACGCGTTTCATAATCAGCACTTCGTTCGGTAATCTTCCGATCTTTGGAATTTTATAAGATGTCCGAACTAAATTTAGGTGGTAGACCTAAAACTAGTGGAGGATAGGACTATTTTAAGCATCGATTAGAAACAGATTGTAGCGAGTGACTATTTTTGGTGCAAAAGCTGTATGCGGGAAAAATATTGCCAGACTCGGCGAAATAACTAAAACTAATAATAACTAAAACACCTAGCATGTGAAACTAATTATAACTAAAACTAAAACTCAAGGCAAAACTAAAAGAACACTACCGGCACGCCTATACTATACAAAACAGACACTTGGCAACGGATTCAGAGGTTGGTCGAGATAGAGTTGTGGATGGAGCGCCTCTTATAGGGTGCAGAGAGGCAGACAGACAGGCAGAGTTAGGGAGAGACAGAGGCAGACAAACATAGAGAGGGAGAGAGAGAGACAGACAGACAGACAGACAGACAGACAGACAGACAGACAGACAGAGACAGACAGAGACAGACAGACAGGCAGAGAGAGCGCAGCAGCAAGGCAACCATGAAGACAGACAGAGACGCATAGGCCGACGGACAAAGAAAAACATAGTCAAAGAGACGTAATAATGACAGTGTGAAAATAGTGTTTGTTTAGATTGTTTGATTACTAAGAGCAACAATGGACTTGATTAATGACCGAACTGATACACCACAATATGATTACAATTCATAGTATGGACGGATGATCACAAGCTATTACAGGAAGGCGCCCATCACGTCCTACATCTCGTTTTACCATCGCCATCTGGCGAAGGAAAGGCTGAGTCAACCGCGCTGATCTTCTCCTCAGAGTGTTACCATTACCCTAAACCCCCTCCACAATGCCAGACATACACACAGACAGACAGACAGACAGACAGACAGAGAGAAAGAGAGAGAGAGAGAGAGAGAGACAGAGAGAGAGACAGAGAGAGAGACAGAGAGAGAGAGTATAATATGCTGTGTATATGTGGAAGCCCTTCATTCCACCGATTTCTGTTCTGTCAAGTTTTTCATCTGATTTGTTTGCTTAGAAAGTGCTTGAAGGCCGAATACTAGGCCAGACAATGCAGGCTATATATATATATATATATATATATATATATATATATATATTATTATATATGTAATTACACATAAAGGAAGATCTAATACAGTCAGTAATGAGAAGGAAATTGGGTCTGTTTGGGCATATATGCAGAATGGACAATAATAGAAAAATAAAAACTGTCATGATGGGTATGATGGATGGAAGTGGAAGAAGAGGAAGACCTAACAGGGAATGGACTGATGACATCAGGGATTGGTGCAAACAAGTGATGAATTATATGCATGTGTGGTGTGTGTGTGTGTGTGTGTGTGTGTGAGAGAGAGAGAGAGAGAGAGAGAGAGAGAGAGAGAGAGAGAGAGAGAGAGAGAGAGAGAGAGAGAGAGAGAGAGAGAGAGAGAGAGAGAGAGAGTATAAACATGAATAGACAATAATTATAGACAATACCCAATTCAGTCACATATATATATATAATATTGTAATATATATATAATATATATGTATGTATGAGTGTGTGTGTGTGTGTGTGTGTGTGTGTGACATGTCACCTTGTAAGCGTTGCTCTATGAATCTTGCATATAGGGTCTGAGATGCAGAATGGTGCAGAGTATAAACATATAATCATTGAATAAATACCCGATTCAGTCTTATTAAAATGGTCTTGGAATTTTAAAAATCGATGAACATTTACTAGTTTATTTTCATATTAGCAAAAGGGGTCCGTTTTTTCAGGACACAGTGTATATATATATATATATATAATTATATATATATATTTACTATGTCTGAATGCTATGTGCATCTAGATATTTATTGTAAGACACTCCAAAGCATCATGAATTATTATACTGAACCAATTGAGAAATTAAATAACCGAATAGATTAAATAAATAAATAAAATAATTATCTATTGAATTATTACTTCCAGGCAACCAAAAATCCTGTGTAACCCTACCCAGACTTCGACCGTGACCTGACCCAGTTATATAGGCCGCAACGAACGGGTAGAGGTCAGACGAAGGATCATCTACGTACGGAAACCAGAATCTCTTAACGGCGATTACGAATCTGTAGAAAAACCTCGACGAGCGAACACGCAATACGCTGTTCTATTTGCGCAACTGATTAAACCAACGATAAACGAGCGCTACAGAATCCCGCGTTGTTCGACTGAACAACCGAGAACCAGTCTAATATGTTTGCGCTGAATAATCTGACGACGCGGCGCGAATTTTCTTTCCCGTGGAGTTGCTGGCCATCAGTATGCAGACGACAGCTCGGCGGATGCTGCAATCATTGTAGAAGAAGAAGAGCAGTACCTTCGAGGTCACAACATGAAACTCTAGGCTATCATGAACACGTGCGTTTGGACATTAGAAAATTCTTTTTCAGCCAAAGAATCGTGGATCGCTGGAACCGGGTATACCACAAGAAATAATAACGACAGCAAGCTTGACCACATTCAAACAGAAACTGGACAGTTGGATGCAAAGACATCCATGGGCAATAAAAGCTTACACAGCTTACCTAGCCCATTAACTGTAACTGTTAAGCTAGCCCTGAGGCATCAATGGGTATGAAGTGTTAGCGACTTCATTTTCTTAGCCTCGGCATTCATGAGGGCGGGTGGCCAGTGTTCTCAATCATGCAACCGTCTCATCTTCCCACCGATAGTGTACGGTCAGTCACCGTCAGTGCACTCATCATAGCTTAGTTGGCTATTATAGGGGTGCTGGTGGAACAGAAATCTCGAACCAAATTTTCTGCCCTGGCGGGGATTTGAACACACGACCTCGCGATTGATAGTCCAGTGCGCTAACGACTATACACACTATCGAGCACACGTTGTTATGTAATGTAAATCTTCAAACATTTCTCAGGGATTTTTAAGAAAAATATCGACTTCCTCCAAACCGAATAATTTCAGTTAGAGTTTGTGTGTGTGATCCTATTAGCATCACAATTATGCATAGATATCTTGTGTATTATTTAAAAACATCTACTAAATACATTATCTCCGGTCTATACCATATTGGTTGCCCTAACTAACATTGCCACCAGCCTAATTCTTCTTTAGTTAGAGCAGTCTGAGCAGAGATAATAGTTGCTATCTCAACCCATTTAATAACTATAACTGTCAGAGCTTAGACAATTTTTCCTATCTATTACCTGTAACAAGTTGCGACATGTCAGCTTGGTGCTGTGAATAAACGAAATTGATTGATTGATTGATTGATCTTCATTTGAAGATGGAATAGTAGAGATAGGCCTATATGAATTTTTCCATCCCGGTTTCTATGGCGATTCAAGACTTCGAAAATGAAAAATATCACTGATCAGATTCTGTGGTAATTTGATTAAAATAATTCGAAGTTGTGCCTAATTACTAATTAGGGTTCTATTTTCTTCTCTTTATCATTATATACTATTCTATAGCAATTGCCGCACACACCAAATTTCGGAATTTTTAAGAAAACCATGATGCGATTTCTAGAACTAAAAAATTGACTTCTTCCTAACCGAGCTCGTGTGTGGCCCCATAGGCATAAATATTCTACATAGATATCTTCTTTCGATAAAAGAATACTAGAGGTACATTTTCCATCCCGGTTTCCATGGTGATTCACTACGGCGCCCACTTAGCCCTCTATTGTTTAGTGGTCGGTAAATCACTAGCAAAAAGTATTATAAACACAGGAGAGCCGTATACGTAAGCTGGGACTGTGGAAACGGCATTACAGTGTATAAACAAGACAACCCATAGAATAATGGTAACATCACTGGCGTGAACAGAAGTCCATCAAGTAGGAGGCAGGATCCATACCCGCTACCATCCCAAAAGTCGACTTAGCCTGTCATTCGCTAGATGGCGTTCGTAAATATAGTAGGACGTGATGGGCGCCTTGCATGGCTGTCATACAATTAAATCCGTTCATAGTCATATACTATGACTTGTAATCATACTGCGTATTTGTCAGTTTGAAAAAATAAAGAATACTATTATTATTATTATTATTATTATTATTATTATTATTATTATTATTGTTATTATTATTATTATTATTATTATTATTATTATTATTATTATCAATCATTATCATTATCATTATTATCATTATCATTATCATTATCATCATTATCATTATTATTATTATTATTATTATTATTATTATTATTATTATTATTATTATTATTATTATTATTATTATTATTATTAGCTTTACATATTTCGCTTTCATGTAGAGGCATGCAGAGAAATCTGTTACCTTCACTTTACTTACAGTTGTAAAAGACGAAGATCAACTGCTTAAGAAAACTGCGAGAGGTAGCACGAGTATGAAAAGTTAGCCACTTCATTTTTCTCAGCCTCAGCGTAGTAGAACGTCTCTCTGTCTGTCTGTTTCTGTCTCTCTCGTGTATCTCCCTCTGTCGGTCTGTCTCTCGTTCATCTCTCTTATGTCTGTCTCTCTGTCTGTATTTGTCTCTCGTGTATCCCTTAGGGGTCGTCCATTATGTCAACAAAATAGGGGGAGGGGTTTGGAAAAGTTTGACAGTTGTTGACAGGGGTGGGGTTCGGTACAATTTGACGTCAACAAATTTTTTTACAATGAATCAACACAGACCCTTCAAAATTAATGGTAGCGAAAACATTAAGTAATGCTAACAATGTATAAAGTGCTTAATGTTTAATAGTGTAAAACTTTTTAAAATGATTCTACATGTATTGAGCCATTGTGTTTCGTTTTTGTAGAGAGGGGGGGTCTTGACATAATTTTTAGGGGGTCCGTCAATGTTTGACAGTTGTTAACAAGGGGCGGAGGGGTCAAAAACTGCCTAAAATTTGTTGACATAATTAATGGACGACCCCTTAGGCTATATGTCTCTGTCTGTCTCTGTCTGTGCTGTCTCAGCCTCTCTTTAAATTAAATTAGAGTCTCAAACATTTTTCTGCTCGGAAAGGTGTTTGAACCAATGAGATTTATTATAAGCGCTAGAGAGCTCGCAGTGAAGTCAGAATCGCTAAGCGACCTTGAACTCCAAGCTAGGCATTCTGAATATAGATATCGATGTTTACTTTTGTGTAGCCTATCACAGATAAGTTGTACTATGAAATGAAGCTTGCATGACGTCAGCCAGCGCTCATCAACATAATTGGTGACATGTCCACCCATTACACGTCGATGATGACGTCGATTTCTCTATTATGACGTCAGTCAACGCTCATTTTGGCTAGCTTAAGGGCGAACGCCGTTTTGAATCGGCAGCCTCAAACATAGATGGTAGATGCTCGCTCTAGTGATATATTTATATATTATACATCTCTATGGTTTGAACCAATGACCTCTTGGTTGATCGTCCAGCACTTTACCATCTCAACCTTCTGCCTGGCTTTGGAGCGCAATCGGTTGATGCCTTGCGCATTAGACATAGGCGTCAAATAAGCTACTAGCCTAATTAGAAACAGTAAATAATAATTAACTACTAGATTAGCAAGTTAAGATGAGAAACCAGTGCCATAGAAGTTAGTAATTACTGAAAATAATAATAATTAAACAGAACACTACCACGATAAATGAGAAAGGTGTCACGACAATTCGTCTACGACACTTCGTCTACAGACATTTCGTCTACAAAGTTATTTGATTTTGTCACTTTAAAATGGAAGCTGGATTGATGAAAAAAACTGTTTCTCTAAATGGAAGTGGGATTGATGACAACATTCCTGTGTTGAAATAGAAGCTGGATTGATCGAAATAATTTTTACCGTAAATAGAAGCTGGAACCAAGCTAGATGTATGGATGAAACTAAGTTTCCATTCAACAGAAGTTGGATTGATGAAAATAATCTTTTCAGTAATTAGAAGTTGGATTCCCGAGAATAGTTAGCACATTTTAGAGAAACTATTAGAAAGCGGCCTCTGTGGATTAGCCGTAATGGATAAAGATCCACTTGTAGACGAAATGTCGGTAGACGAAGTGTCTGTAGACGAAGTGTCTGTGGACGAAAAGTCTGTAGACGAGTTGTCATGGAACCGATGAGAAACCGGCGTCATTTAAGTTAGTAATTAATTAAAGTAATAATAATTAATCACTAGAATACCAGGATATGATGATGAACCCAGCACCACAGAAATGATTAATTACTAAAAGTAATAATAATAATTAACCACTAGACTAGCATGTCCAGACGAGAAACGGGCGCACTTTAAGTCACTAATTAACAGCAGTAATGATGATAATTAAAATCTAGACTATCGCGGTAATACAATACAACCGATCTTTGATATCGCCCTTCTTACTAAGGTTGCCCCAAGCTCAGAAGTGCACACGCCTCGGCGGCGCAGAAGCAATTATATTGCAGAGCAATTGTGCGCGAAGGACTTGCCCAGGGTCCCTACGCGGACAGCTTGAGGTGGATTCGAACCTGCAACCCTCCGGCTGCAAGGTACCGAACATACCCTACACCACCGCGCCCCACGCTACTGCTAAGATGAGAAACCAGCGCAATTTAAATTACTAATTAACAAAAGTAATAATTAACAAATTGACTAAACCGTTAAGTTGAGAAACAACTCGCTCTGAAAATGGACCAGTTTTACTGAACCAACCCAGTGAACGCAAAATCCTGCAAAAACATCGTTCACACAAACAGTTAACGTACACGATGATGCAACAATAATAGTTAGCTGAAATCACAATTTGATATGAAGGCCGAGTCTACTACGTCGCATTATAATGACCACGCACTAACAGATTAACCATACTGAAAAAGTATTCAGTACACCCCAAAATTACGCAAGTATGTAACGCGTAAACCGTAAAGTAACAACCAGTATGTAACGCGTAAACCGTTAAGTAACTACCTAGTGTAATCGGATGTAATTGACGTTCAATGCAACATACCGTAAAGTACTAATTACACCTACATTCTAAAACATCTTGTGAATGTTCGATTCTCCGGTTTCAAGAGTTCGTAACTCAGTAGTATATGCTCGCTTAATTAATTAATTTATTTATTAATCAATGAATTAAAACAATTGCATTACTCAGGCTAAAATGTTAACAAGCGTAGTACTTCTTGTTAGATTTAAATGCAAGACTAAAAACAAACAAACAAATTTGTACACATACTATTAGTGGAAGACAGCAACAATCCTGCGTAAACACCCGAGTAAAATACCTGTACGATAAAGACACCAGTCTGTATAGAAACCACAGACAGGTCAGTGAAGGTAAGTTGTTCATGCGAATAAATGGTCCCCTCAGGCGAGAAAACACGTTTCGCTCAATTAAACACAGTTAGCAGACGATTTAAATACATGAGCATTAGAACCCTTAATACGTTACCAATAGGCAACGATATCATGGAAGATATAAATTTTCACGCTTTTCTATACCGACCGCATGGCCTCATTTTTCAGTGAATTGATCGGGTGAGATCCTTCACCACCGCTGCCTGTTTCAATGGGCGCCACACCCTTTGAGGTCCCACCTTGTACGCTAACCAGTAACGCGCAGCAATATGGACCCGTTGGTGGAGACTGGAAACAGTACTTGGGGCTAAACACGTCTGGAGACGAGCCCAAGACTAGGACGACTGCCCCTCTCAAAGCCCTTGCGAGGGCGAGCGACTAATAATAATGATGAAAACGATACCTAGGCAATCGTATTCGTAAACGCCAAACTTCTAAAGCGCCACTCGAAAGCCAAGCGTAGGGCACCAGCTTATTCACGAGCGCTGCATCGAGTCAGAGGGGTTGTCCAAAGGGTGGTCGGAACTCGGTCCGGGTCCGGCTGCCAGAGGGTAGGTTTTGAAACCCGTAGAAAATTCACAGTCGCACCATCAGAGCACCAGCTATTTCGTTAGTCTTTAAGACTAAAAATTGGGAAGCCTATGTTAACCCTTTAAGTCTCAAACAACACAGAAAAAACTAACAAACTTCTTGAACGTCGAATGCAATAACTGAGCTTCAATTGTGTCAGATCTTTTGGCTGTCATGGCCAACAAAATACGGACTGCATCACAAAACACGCAATTAACAAAAGATATAATGCACATTTTTCACACAAGGCCCTCGGAAAATTGACCATTTTTGCCAAGATACCTTGTAAGAAGGCACATTTTCACATGTAACCCTCCATAAATCTCACTTTCAACATGATACCTTGGAAGAACACATTTTCACATGAAACCCTCAGTAAAATGCCAATATTAGCCACAAAACCTTTGTACACTGCACACTTGCGTAAAGAAACTAGTAAAATGCACATTTTCATTGATTTATTTTAGTAGAATGCACACATGAACAGAAAACGATAGCCAAATGCACATTTAAATTAAACCCTTAGTAGAACGCACAATGTCGTGCATACCCACATAAAATGCACAATTTCATATGGAATCCCCAAAATGTAAATTTCTGCCATAAAGCCTGAGCAGAATAGTCTTCAGCACAAAGAATCTTCAGTAGAATTCACACTTTCACACAGAAACTTTAATGAAAATGCGCATTTTCTTTTCACACTGAACAGAATGCACACCTCTACACTGCAACTTCAAAACAACGCGTCTTTGCTACGACAAGGCTCCTGATATAAAGCTAGGCACTGTATAACAATTTCACACTGACAACTTAAAACTCAGCTCATCCGAGCAATGTTCAACTCAGGGGAGCCTCAGTAAAACATATTATCTACACTGCAAACCAAGCAAATACAATACATCAACAACTCATCAGGAACTGTTACGGTTCCGGTGTAATTACTACCATGTAAAGATTACATTGTTCGTTAACAGCAGATTTTCGGAAGAATATCCAGCACAGCGGAGTATTTGAGAAGTATGTACAGATTGCCAATGCCACAATATTTTATTACCTACAAGCCTACAAAAGTAGATAAAAGACTCAAACCAAAAACAACACAAAATATTAAAAAAGCAATGTGCGCAAACAACAAAACAGTTTCTGGCTGATAGCTGAACAGAAACTGGGGTTAAGTCAATTGCGAAAGTCAAGCAACACACTAAAAACTTATCCTAACACAGCTGATATATTTTCAATAAAAGATTCATTCTTGTACAATTGTAACTTCGTTGATTCACGTTAATTGAACGCACTGAAACATAGCAAACTTCGGTATAACACACGGAATACCAGTATTCACATCATAACAATTTCCATTTTTACAATGGTCCAGTGTAGCTACAACATTTAGCAAGTACACTCACAAAGTTGATGGCTAAATGCAAACAATTATTTGCTACACTGATGCCAAATGAAATGCGATGAAAAATATTGTTAGTCCAAGTCTACTGCCACGCATAACGACTTATTTACAAAACTCCTGTGGACTTACGAGTGTCAGAAAGACGATAATGTATTATGTATCGCAATGGTAATAAGTCAGCAAAAGTCTAGACTTACAGTCATGATATGCTTAGAGAAAACATGTAAATGTAACGTAAAGTAATGATAAAATTGATATAGTGCATTTATGAAAGCTATGAGCTTGTACAGTAACAACACTGATTCATTTATTCAAAGTTTGAACTTTCTCACTGTAAAAGAAACACTTGCTACCATGTCATAATGTTAACACTGGAAGTACCACGATCAATTACGAAACAAGGACCTTACAATAAGGACACATAGTGAGTGATTTGATCATTTAAATAGAACAAGGATATGATAGGAATAAGTCATTAAGTCAATTTATGCTTGAAAACGTCATGTAACAACATAAACTGCTGTGCTTTGGTCATTTTCTTTTATAAAATAGCATGTTACAATGAAGGTGAATAGTGATTAGGTAACTTTTCTGATAGGTGTAGTGCTACAATGAAATGACTGGCTCAGTTTCTGATTAGTACGGTATTAAAAGTATCCTTTATGACTGTCTAATTTTCTTAACGTAAAATTAAACTTGGGCTCTATTTTTTTACAGTACCAGAATCTGTATCATATCCACTTCCATTTGTAAGGATGGTCCAGTGTAGTCATGACATTTAACAAGTAGCACACACTGCATGGCCAGCATCACCAACAAAACACAGCATAGAAAAAAAAGGGCAAAATCAGCTGGATATGTTCCCCAACAAGAAAACAATATTAAAAGTTAAGGCAAAACCCAAAGTCCATACTATCAATTACGAGAAACTTTGGCTCTCCGAGTCTAACTCAAAAATACATCTCCAGACTTGGGCACACTTAACACCCATGCATGCATGTCGCACCTTGCAAGAAAGGTTGTCTCGAGTACCTCTAATAAGTCTGTCTCAAAGTGGTGTCATATACGTTTTAATTACAATTCATTTACAACTAACGAGATGTGCCAGTTTACGTCATCAGCTCGTAACAAAATAAATGCAGAAGAAAAAGAGAGGCAAAAAACAACTCATGGAATAAGCTCTACATAGTCAACTCTGCTGCAGTGTTATAGTAGTTGAGACAGTTAACATTGTGTACATTGTAGATCCTGGATCTAGAGTTTATTTTGTTTGGATTGTATACATCCGAACTCTACGTCAAAACTCATTTAAACAGAAGCTTACATTGTAATGAGTCACTTGTTGATATTGTAATGTATGGTGATATGATTGGATGCCGGTGTAATGTAATCAAGAAAGAATCACATCTGGTCAGCGAGCACGGTCTATTCTGCTGTGACATAGCTCTCGAGAGCTAGTTTCATCCATGGCTGCTTGCTCACCCACCAGCTCGCCCTTGCTCACCCATCCGCTCACCCTTGCTCATTCACCTGCTCACCTTTGCTCATTCACCTGCTCACCCTTGCTCACTTACCTGCTCACACTTGCTCACTCATCTGCTCACTCACCTGCTCACCCTTGCTCACCAACCTCCTCACCCTTGCTCACTCTCACCTGCTCACCCTTGCTCACTCTCACCTGCTCACTCTTGCTCACCCACCTGCTCACCCTTGCTCACTCTCACCTGCTCACCCTTGCTCACTCCCTGGCCACCCTTGCTCACTCTCACCTGCTCACCCTTGCTCACTCCCTGGCCACCCTTGCTCACTCTCACCTGCTCACCCTTGCTCACTCCCTGGCCACCCTTGCTCACTCTCACCTGCTCACCCTTGCTCACTCCCTGGCCACCCTTGCTCACTCTCACCTGCTCACCCTTGCTCACTCCCTGGCCACCCTTGCTCACCCACCTGAGTTCTGTTTCCACTAGATTTCAACCCAGCTTCTCCATACTTCAACTGAGGCTTAACTTAAAGGTGACCATCAACTGGTGCCTTGTTCATTATGATGCTAGAGCCGTTAACTCTATGGACGATATGATAGATAACTCGGTCTCTTCATCTATGGGCTTATGAACTCCGCCACTGCTCGTACTCTGGCAGTGCCAGTCCAAAGCCCCGAGAATACAGGAGGGCGACGCTAGTCATCATAACACATTGTAGTTCAAACGCAACCAACCATAGGGCTTTCATAAGAGGTCAAGAGTGATCTACTATGATCATGCAAACGCGTACTTCGCACGGACTTCACAAACAAGACAGTTTTGAGTTTCTGGAAGCATCCATTATACGCATACAGGAAGTTATCCAACAGATTCCGGTGTTCATTCGTCGGACTTTTCCAGCTTTACATTCGCCAGCGAAACAGATCCGCCATTACAGCTCTCTGCTTCCATGCCCCTCGACTCTCCAGACACTCTCCGCGCTCCGAACCTCGCCTGGCTGGAACCGTTACTACCAGAAGTCCTTCCACACCTGGAATCGGACTGTGCCAACTTCCGATGCTTTTCCAGTCCGCAGTGAGCCTTGTACTCGGCGACGGTTGAGCAGTTCGCCTTGCACAGCGAGCAATGGTAGACGAGCTGCTCGAGTTTGAGCGGTGTGTCACTGCTCGACTTCTCTGCATCTTTGTAGCAGAGCGCCGATTGGTGAGCGTTGCATGCGCTCATTTGAGGAAACACTAGATGGCACTTTTTACAGATGAAGCCGACGTGGATTGTCTGCTCGGAGAGTGTGGCGAGCTCGTTCGGGGCGAGTCGGTTCCGCAGCTCGGAGGTCGAGAGACAGTCCTCTGAGTAGTGAGCATGCGAGCACGTCTTGTCCTTTAGTCGCTCCTGGATCTGCTCGATCGCTCGTTTGGGAATCTGGAGCTGGATGAGCTGGATTCCACACATCGCCGGATTGAAGATTGCGTTTTGAACACCTGTTGCAATAACAATTAATAATAATAATTAATAATAATTAACAATAATAATTATAATAGCTTCTTATTTCAAACTTACACACCACAGTATGATTACAGATTCATAGCACGAGTTATTACAGAAGTGGAATTTAACTGTTTCACAGCCATGCAAGGCGCCCATTTTGTCCTACTGCTGATCTTACTAATGTCATCTGGCGAATGAAAGGCTGAGTCGACCTTTATGACAATGAGTAGATCGATAATTGTGGTGCATTGTTGGGAGGCGAACACCCAAGGCAATGCTAAATGTATGGGGAGAATTTATCTTTAATGGGGGAAAACTCATGGCAGATAATGGCACTTCATAAGTGATCAATAATAATAATAATGACAGTAGTAAACAAATAATAATAATAATAATAACAACAACAATACAGGAATGAACAAAAATGTATGGGAAAAGTGCATCCTCAGAGGTTCATACCACTGCTCTCTGAGCATTACTGGACATTAGTTAATACTAATGCTCACTGGGCATTACTAAGCATTAGTTCATAGCAATGCTCACTGAGGATATACTGTGGGGTAAGGACTTGTATGGGCTGGAACAAAATGTATGGGGAAAAACTATCTTCAAGCGAAGCTAGTGGTAATTGGAAGAAATGATCCTTGGGCAAAGCCCAATCTAAGGGGATCTCAAATCAGCTGGGGGAAAAGATCTATGGGTGAGAGTGAAATGCAGTAGTAATCTATCTTCAGAGGGGTATAGTCCCAACCAGTGGGGGTGGAATTCCCCATGCCCCTATCTACAAATCATACCTTGTCACTAATTATGTGAGGAAGGGTAGCCAGCTGTCCCTTGACTTCTGGTCTTTAAACAACAGCAGTGTATTGTATTTGAAAATGTGTAGAGCGCCTCTTACAGTACAAGGTATTCAGAGGCACACTCAGCGTGACAGACCAGAGGTAATAAAAAGTCTTCAAGCAGAAGAGAGACTCCCTGCCGAAATCTTAGAGCATAAAGAGGGGAAGCTCACTCCAAGAGGATATTCAATTCCTTGGAATACCGCAAACAGTTAAAATTCAATACAAACCTGGGAGCATGTTCGGTGCCTGTGAGAGGAGCTGGATCGGAGCGAGACCTGGAAAGATCGCTGGAATGCCTCCAGCCTGGTAGAAGTAAGGCATCATCATTCCCATCAGATCGGCTGCTGAAGCGGGTGGAACATTCAGGAACTGTCGGAGACTGTTCTCGACAGGACCGGCAAACGATACAGCGCTCGACGATGGATAGGCATTATCTGAAGGATAAGTGAATTTCATGGAGAATAAGTGAATTTCATGGACAATAAGTGAATTATGTGGAGAATACGTGAATTATCGGGAGAATAACTGAATTCTCTAGAGAATAAGTGAATATTTTTCGAGAATAAGTGAAGTATCAGGAGAATATGTGAAGAACATGAAGAATAAGTGTATTTTCTGGAGAATATGTAAACTGTTCAGGCGAATAAGTGAATTTCTGGAGAATAATTGAATTCCATAGAGAATAAGTGAATTTTCTGGAGAATAAGTGAATTATATACAGAATAAGTGAATTTCTAGAGAATAAATGAATTATCTGGAAAACAGGTGAATTTCACTGAGAATAAGTGAATTTCCTGAAGAAAGGGGAATTTTCAGAAGAATAAGTGAATTTCTGCAGAATATTTGAATAGGTGAATTTTCTGAAGAAAAATTGAATTTTAAGAAGAATAGGTAAATTATCTGGAGAATAAGTGAATTATCTGGCGATTATGTACATACACAGAGAGAATAAGGTAATTCATAAGGAAAATAGACAGTGCTTCTGGAAAACAAGTAGTTTATTAGAACAACAAGTAAATTACTATCTGGAAAAATATAAATTATTTGGACAACTAAGCAAAATAGCTAAATAAAATCAAATTCCTACGAATTACATGAATCTTTTGATACAAATCAAATTCCAAGGAATTCGTCATCTATAGTATTTAGTTCTCCACTTCTTTCCACACTAAAACAAATAATATTATCAAATGACTAAACCACACAAATTGTTTTAAATAGATAAAACTGTTGTAAAAAAACAGCTCTCCAAACAACAGCATTTTAATAAATAATAAAATTCAGTTATAAAAGATTTGGGAAATGAATTTAAAAGTTTAAACTAACTTTGAGCATTTTTCTTAGTCTCGTTCTGCAGTTCCTTCCCAACTTTTGGTGACGTTTCATGCAAACGCTTTTGCTTCCTTTCAACCACTGAATTCTTGTCTAAAAAGAAATATTATATTCGTTATCCACAGTAAGTAATATTCCACAAGAATTAGAGTCTAGGAAATATTCCTCAAGAATGAAAGAGTCTAGGAAATATTCCACAAGAATGAAAGAGTCTAGAAAATATTCCACAAGAATGAAAGAGCCTAGGAAATATTCCACAAGAATGAAAGCCTAGGAAATAATATTCCTCAAGAATGAAAGAGCCTAGGAAATATTCCACAAGAATGAAAGAGCCTAGGAAATATTCCACAAGAATGAAAGAGCTTAGGGAATATTCCAAAAGAATGAAAGAGTCTATAGGAAGTATTCTGCCACAATAATAAATAATAATAATAATAATAATAATAATAATAATAATAATAATAATAATAATAATAATAATAATGAGATGATTTGTATAGCGCCGTAGCTCAGCTAAGGCCGAAGGCAAGGGCGCTGTACATGAGTTGGGATTTAAATGTCTCCAGAGATGGCATGTTCTTCACATGGTCGGGAAGACCGTTCCATGCAGTTGGTTCTGAGACAGAGAAGGAACAGTAGCCAAGCCTCGTAGGAGATCGCGGGACTTGCAGCAGATTTTTCGACGAAGATCGTAGCCGGTTGGTTGTCTGCTACCCACGTGCAGAAGTCTGAGATGTAGGCTGGCATCAGATTATTCCTTGCTTCGTAAGTTATTAAGCACAGTTTGTACGTAATTCGCTGAGGTTGCGTGTCCATCAGTAGGTTGTAGGTTGTCATGCACCAGATCGGTGACATGATCACATGGAATGGAATGAAAGTGTTTAGGAAATATTCCACAAGAACGAAAGAGTCTAGGAAATATTCCTAAGAATGAAAGAGTCCAAAAAGAGTCTAAGAAATATTACACAAGAATGAAAGAGTCTAGGAAATATTCCAAAAGAATGAAAGAGTATAGGAAATATTCCTAAGAATGAAAGCGTCTAGTAAATATTCCACAAGAATGAAAGGGCCTAGGAAATATTCCACAAGAATGAAAGAGTCTAGGAAATATTCCACAAGAATGAAAGAGTCTAGGAAATATTCCACAAGAATGAAAGTCTAGAAAATATTCCACCAGAATGAAAGAGTCTACGAAATATTCTTCAAGACTGAAAGAGTCTAAGAAATATTCCACAAGAATTAAAGGGTCTAGGAAATATTCCACAAGAATGAAAGAGTCTAGAAAATATTCCACAAGAATGAAAGAGTCTAGGAAATATTCCACAAGAATGAAAGAGTCTAGAAAATATTCCACAAGAATGAAAGAGTCCAGGAAATATTCCTCAAGAATGAAAGTCTAGGAAATCATCATCATCATCATCATCATCATCATCATCATCATCATCAGCAGCAGCAGCAGCAGCAGCAGCAGCACCAACACCACCACTACCACCATTATAATCATTCATAGAGATAGACTTACCGGCATTACTGAGGACATTGCCTGCTGCTGATTCAAAGCTGTTTGAAGAGTTCGGCATGCTAGAAATCGATGCGGACGGGTTCGACGGAAAGTCTCCACCAGAAGAAGACGACTTGCACCGACCCAGGCTCTCCGCTTCTCTGCCATCCGCGCAGTTCGCAAACGAATGTCGGAACTCGTTCGTGTTGACCGCTGCCATGACGCGATCGATGTGCATCTTCGTGAAGAGATGGTCCTGCATCGAGTGGTTGACACCGTAGACCACATTGCACAGGGTACATTCGGATGAGGAAACACAGATGCTGGGAAACACCGGTCCGCTGGAGCTGTTCCCTTCCGGCTTTTCCAGTCCTAGGAAGCTCGACTTCTTCATCTTGGCTCGCGAGTTCTGGAACCATACCTGGACGACGCGTCTTGGCAGTCCGATCTGCTGTCCCAGGACCTCGCACTCGGCCAGCGACGGGGTCTTGTAGTCGTTGAAGATGGCTCTCATTACCTTGATCTGGATGCTCGACATCTGGGTACGGTAGCGCTTTCCCGCAGTCAGCATGGAGCTGTGTCGTGAGAGGTTGGTACCAAGAGGCGGTGAGGTACCGTCCCCACCGGTGAGCAGGGCGTCGTCGTTTTCCGAGTACGTCTCCGAGTAGGAATCGTCCAAACTCGGCTGGTAGACGCTCGAGCGGTTCAATGGATCGTCGCTCTCGACCTTGATGGCGTCGCTTCGAGACGAAGCACTGGAGGTCGTCGTGAGGTCAAGCGGGACGTCCTCCGACTTCACCGTGGACGTTTTGGATGGTTCGAAGGACGTGGTGGTCGTGTGGTAGGACGTCGAGGAGGATGGAGTCTGTTGGTTGACGACGTGTAGGTTGCTCAGTTTGGTCATGTACTGCTTCAAGGACTTCTCGTACAGGTAGTTCATGTTCGTCTGAAGTGTCGGGTTCAGCATGGGACTGCTGACGAGCGGAGGCGGCGGCAGGAATGGAGGAATGGCTTCCATGCTGGACGTCATTGCCTGGATCGTTTGAGCCAGATCGACGGGATAGGCCAGGACGTTCAAGTGCGAGGAATGGCACTCGGAGACGTGAGCGTCGAGAGCCGCCTTGCCGCGGAACACCCCCTCACAGAAGCCGCACTTGACGATCGTCTTCTGGGCGTTGACTCGGTGCTGGCCGCGGCGTTCTCGCGCCCGCGTGTTCTGGAACCAGACCTGGACGACCCGCGGCTTCAGATTCAGGTGAGCGGCGATATCCTCGAGCGCCGGACGACTCGGGTTGCTCTCCAAGGAAAACTTCTCGTAGAGGTAGTCAAGCTGGTCCTGCGCCAGTGTGGTCCGCATCCGTCGGTCCCCACGATGCTCCTCGTCGTCTGAGGACTGTCGGAAGGCGGTTCCATCTTCTGAGGATTTCCTGCTCCCGAACTCCGACTGATTCCTGATTCGAGGGAGAATCGAATCGCAACCGTGTATCGTTCTCTGGTGGGCATTCAGTTGTTCTTCGTAGTCAAACACCATGTCGCAGCGGTCGCAGTCAACCTTAGTGGCTCTGGATGCTGTGGCCAGATTCTGCCGGGTGTGCGCCTCAAACTCCGCATCGTTTCCGAGACTCGACCTGCTCGCGGCTTCTTCTTCGTCCGCGAAGACCTCGTTTGAATCGGACTGCGACGCGGCGCGACTCGCCACGTCTCCGCTTGGAGCGTGGTCTGTCATCTGGTGTCGCAGAAGTTCCAAGTGCTGGTCGAATAGGGCGGAGCATTTTCCGCACTGGTACTGCGACGTTCGCGGACTTTCCCCTGTGGACGGCCCCTGCCCTTCGGTCTTTCTCACCCGCTGTCGGGCATTCTGAAACCAGACAACAATCACCCGGATGCCGAGGCCCAGCACCCGCGAAAGGCTCTCCACCTCGTCGTCTTTCGGGTAGGGATTGCGGTCGAAGAATTCCTGCAGCACTTGGATTTGTTGGTTGGAGAAGCGCGTCCGACCGGCCCGGCGCTCCTGCCAGTTCACCTGTGGCGACAGACCGTAGAGAGCGTTCGTCATGGGGCTGAGACCGGCACCGAGTCTGATCATGCCTGGGCCAAATTCCGCGTTTCCCTGAGAGGATGATGATGAGGAACCCGATATCGGAGGCTGGCCAGCGCCGTCTGAGATTGATGGGGATTTCGAGTAGGACTCTTCCGTCCTGATGGAACTCTCCGAGTTGAAGAAGGACTTAGATTTAACGGGAACCTCTGTTATCGTCAAAGTTCTAGTGTCTGTGTCGGCATTCATCAAAGCGGCCGTGTTTAATGATGAAGTCATGCTAATTTCATCAAGGGCTATCATAGATTCCTTCTTTACCGCTTGGCTTCTTTCGTAGTCTTCGAGATTCAGCGTAGTCGCCGGCGGATTGTTGAAGTTGTACGGAGAGTCCTTGTTTCGTTGGCGCTCCTTGAAGAGCGTGTTCCGGAACCAGTGCTTGATGACCTTCGTGACCAGGCCTGTCTTCTCGGACATCTCCTGGATCTGTTCCTCCGTCGGCGAGTTGTTGATGTCGAAGTTTGCACGCAGGATCTGCAGCTGCTGTTCGCTGATGCGCGTCCGAGCCGACTTCTGGTTTGCGGCCGCAGACAGTTGAGACTGTGGTGCCATCGCAGAGGAAGAAGCCGACTTGGTCTGCTGTTGCTGAAGCTGCATCATCATCATTGGATCGAGGATGGGGTACTGTTGCTGGGCAAAGAGCTCTGAAAGAGCGGCGAATTGATTGGGACCCGGAAGCCTTTGAGGGACCTGAGGAAGCATCCCCATGCTCATCATCAAACCGAGTTGCATGCTCTGGTAGGCAGCTGCTAGCTGTAGCTGCTGCTGCTGCTGTTTCAGTTTCATCTCATCCTCTTCGACGGCGTGTTGGCTGCGGACGTGGACCGACGAATCCTGTCTCCTAATTCGTGACCTCTCCGTGACCTTTGGTTCCTCGTTGCCTCCCACGATACGAACCTTCTCGCATTTTACGCGCAGGTCTTGCTGGAGTTTCTCCAGGACGTCGATGGGAACTATTTCCATGTGGACTATCTCCTGGTGCGACTTCAGCACAAATATATCCGAGAAGCACTTGGAACACGTCGGGCAAACATACACGTTCTTCGTCTCGGCGAGAACCCCAACACAAGAAGAAGGCGTCTGAGCGCCGCTCCTGCAGTCCGACTGCAGGCTGTCTCCTTGGTCCTTGGCGTCCAAATCGTCCGGTCGCGTTCTCCTGCTCGCTTCTGCTGAAACCGATGTAACTTGATGGCCGTGTTTTGGTTTCTGTCTGAACTCGTTGAACTGCTTGACACACTCGTATCCGATCTTCTGAAGGATGCTATCCATCATCGTCTGACCAACAACACCCTTGCCGTTGCTGTGCGGATCCGGTGCCAAGATGTTTGCCGTCCCGTCCGAACAGTCCAGGTGATGCTGGTTCATGAGCTCCACCGAAGGGAACACCTTCTGACACCTGGCACACGCAAGATCCAAACTACCAACTGAATCGTCATTCACCATCGATTTTGAACTGGATTCTCCCTTTGTCGACATCGACTCCACCCTTGACATTGATTCCACAGTCGATGGCACGTCAGTGGAATTCTTGTGACAGGTGGCCGTTGGAACTGTCGATGTCCCGGGAACACGACCGTCAGTTTCCGCAGCAGGTTGCAACGACATTTGAGGGACCGTGTAGTTGGACAAAACTGGAGACACTATGGGATTCATAAACGGAATGCTGTACTGCAGAAACTGGCCGATGGGAAACTTCTGCTGTCTCAGCATATCGGCGAAGCTACTCTGGTCGCCAGAAGAGTATGGTGTCGCGAACACCGCAGGGCTCGACACGGCCTGCCGAGTGGTCGTGTCAACTGCCTTGGCGCAGCGTGAGACGTGTTGCTGGGATGAGAGATGACTGTCAAGCTGAGTCTTCTGACTGTAGCTGACTTTGCAGACCGCACAGCGGAAGGGGCGATCAGCGCCTGAGACGGAGGTCTGGGGACGATGCCACGGGACAGAGGGAGAGGTGAATGGTGGGGCAATGCCAGGGGAAGACACAAACTCCGAATCCACCGACGAGCTCCTCCTTCCGGTAAGATCCAGGACCGACAGATCTCCAGGAACCGGTTCGTTTTCGCCTTCCAGTGGACTGGTGATGGTCTTTGTTGGAATGCTTCTCTTTCTTCTCGACTTCTCCACGTGCTGGTGGTGTTCCAGAACCCCATTCACCTTGCTCAAGCCCACTTTGCAACTCGGACACTTCGACAACACGCCGTTCTGGCCACAATTCCCATCACACACTCGTTCCTCCCTCATTGAACCCTTTCCCTGGGATGCACTGCCTTCAAACTTCGCCTGCAAACACGAATTCGAGTTTTCGTCCAACCTACCATCCAGTTTCTCCGCAGCGCTCTGATTTTCGACAGCCTGCGGACGAAGAGTACCACGCACGGCCTTTCCTTTACCGGATCCCATCGGAGATATTCTCTTCGATGCTTGGGCGGTCATGTTCTCCAGACCTGAAGCACCCAAGAGGGCCAGCGACGACGCGGCCGCAAGGCTCGCCTCGTACAACGCCTGCTGTTCCAGGGTGAGTTCCTCGCTGTGAACCACCTGCATATGTCTCCGGAATTCGACGATGGACTGGAACCGGTGCTGGCAGCTGGAGCACTCCACCGCCTTGTCCATCTCGTGGCAGTAGCGGTGTTTGTTGAAGTCTTCCTTCTTCCGGAAGACCTGGTCGCACTGGGCACACTGCAGTTCTTTCGTCGTTGGGACAGCGACCGGTAAGTCTTCGTGATCTCTTGTGTGGGCATCTAGGTAGTGAAGCTGGACGTCTGTGGCATTTGGAAAGAACTCGTTGCAACCGGAGTGCCAACAGACATAGACAGGGCCCGCTGGTGCCTGCTGGATCCCCAGGGGAACTAGCGCTGCAGTTGGAGTTTCAGTTGCTATAGGACCTGAAATAAGATAAATACAGATATTACATAAATATAAAAACAAAACAGCAGAATATATCACAAATTATTAAATGACTGTGGCATGGTGGCCAGCTCGTTAGAGCGGTTGACCTGCAACGCGAAAAGTACGGGTTCGATCTTCGTCCGGGGCGGTTTAACTGTGTACAAACCGTGAGCAAGTCCTTCGCGCACAGTTGCTCAGCAATATAATTGCACCTGCGCCGCCGAGGCGTGTGCACTTCTGAGCTTTGGGCTACCTTCGGAAGAAGGGCGATATCAAATACAGTTGCATTGTAAATGGTATGGTGCTTAATTAAATGCTATGGTAAATGATTAACTGTCATGGTAACTCATTAACTGCCATGGTAACTGATTAAATGGCATAGTGACTGATTAAATGGCATAGCGACTGATTAAATGGCATAGTGACTGATTAAATGGCATAGCGACTGATTAAATGGCATAGCGACTGATTAAATGGCATAGTGACTGATTAAATGGCATAGTGACTGATTAAATGTAAATGGCATAGCGACTGATTAAATGGCATAGTGACTGATTAAATGGCATAGTGACTGATTAAATGTAAATGGCATAGCGACTGATTAAATGGCATAGTGACTGATTAAATGGCATAGTGACTGATTAAATGGCATAGCGACTGATTAAATGGCATAGCGACTGATTAAATGGCATAGCGACTAATTAAATGTCATAGTGACTGATCAAATGCCATAGTGACTGATTAACTGACATAGTGACTGATTAAATGGCATAGTGACTGATTAAATGGCATAGTGACTGATTGAATGCCATGATGACTGATCAAATGTCATTGTGACTGATCAAATCACATAGTGAACGATTAACTGACATTGTGACTGATTAAATGACATAGTGACTGATTAAATGTAAATGGCATAGCGACTGATTAAATGGCATAGTGACTGATTAAATGGCATAGTGACTGATTAAATGGCATAGTGACTGATTAAATGTAAATGGCATAGCGACTGATTAAATGTCATTGTGACTGATCAAATCACATAGTGAACGATTAACTGACATTGTGACTGATCAATGGCATAGTGACTGATTAAATGTAAATGGCATAGCGACTGATTAAATGGCATAGTGACTGATTAAATGGCATAGTGACTGATTAAATGTAAATGGCATAGCGACTGATTAAATGGCATAGTGACTGATTAAATGGCATAGTGACTGATTAAATGGCATAGCGACTGATTAAATGGCATAGCGACTGATTAAATGGCATAGCGACTGATTAAATGGCATAGTGACTAATTAAATGTCATAGTGACTGATCAAATGCCATAGTGACTGATTAACTGACATAGTGACTGATTAAATGGCATAGTGACTGATTAAATGGCATAGTGACTGATTGAATGCCATGATGACTGATTAAATGTCATTGTGACTGATCAAATCACATAGTGAACGATTAACTGACATTGTGACTGATTAAATGACATAGTGACTGATTAACTGACATAGTGACTGATTAAACGGTACGATGAATGATAACCCGCCATGATGAATGATATCATATCAGTGTACCATGACACTCTATGCAACATCTCTTAAGTAACAAATAATCAAAAACGAGGACAACCAACTACCATCTGTCACTTGCCTTGAAGTTCCATTGTTTCAACCAAGTTCTCTTTTCCAAATTCCATCGGAATGCCATTTGCTGCCCTCACTGATCCACAGTCAACGAGTTCCGGATCCTTCTCAAGATCGATAACCAAACCATCGGAGTCATCGCAAATCGATGACACAGAGGTCAAGCTCGGCCGACCTTTAACCCCAACCAGAAGGTCAGGGGCCGACTCCGAGCGTCCGATTTCCAGTTGCTCAGTTCCTGTCTTGCGTTTTTGTAAGATGTCGTTAGCACTTAGGTCGACCAATGACATGAACTTCTGCAACACCTCCGTCTTGACTTCGTGATTCTACAGCAGCAACGAAACATTTCGTAGTTTATTTAGCACGTTCCTTTCTGCGACACTGTGAGGCGCCCTTGTAACGGCATGGCTGTGTTACGGCACCATCATCATCATCATCATCATCATCATCATCATCATCATCGTCATCGTCATCGTCATCGTCGCCATCATCATCGCCATCATCATCGTCATCGTCATCGTCATCATCATCATCATCATCATCATCATCATCATCATCATCATCATCATCATCATCATCATCATAGTCGTCATCATCGTCATCATCATCATCATCATAGTCGTCATCATCGTCATCATCACCATCACCAACATCATCATCATCATCGTCGTCGTTGACGTCGTCGTCATCATCATCATCATCATCATCATCATCATCATCATCATCATCATCATCATCATCGTCATCATCATCATCAGCATGGCAGGGATATGAATCCCAGGGTTGAGAGTCCAGCATGCTAACCACTGTCGAATTTAAGCAAGACTCTTTTCATCAATCCAACTTCTATTTAGCAAGAACTATTTTCGTCAATCCAACCTGTATTCGACCAAAGCTGAAACCCATGCAATGGCGAATAATTAAACATGCTAAAACACTCAACAAAGCTGTTGAATACCTTGTTTCTCAGCCTCGGCATATGAGGGCCGGTGCCCAATTCTCTCCCTCGCCATCTCATCTTCCCACCGACAGTGTACGGTCAGTGTACTCATTATAGCCGAGTTGACTAGGGGCGCAGGTGGAGGAGATATTTCGAAACAAATTTCTGCCCTGGCGCCTGGCGGGGATTTAAACCCCCGACCTCTCGATTGACAGTCCAGCACGCTAACCATTACACTATTGGGGGGGGGCCCGATAGCGCTTTGGATAACATCTGGCGTAGAGAGCGAGAGGTACCGAGTTCGAGCCCCGTAGGAGAGACATGCTTTGTAGGCTGCTATTAGCGCCGTGTATTGCAGGCTGTCTGTTCTGTTAGTAGTTAAGATTTATGTCTTCTGTCATTTGCGTTCTAGTGAATTGTTTCTATTACATAACTGTAAACTGTACCGGTTGCGATGTGTCAACCGGATTGTTTCAATAAAGGAAGAATTATTATTATTATCGAGCACCCCCTAAACGCTGATTAAAATCACTTGAATACCTTGACGAGGTGGTGTTGAAGAGCGACGTGATCCCCGGTGAATTCCATGCAAAGGAAGCAGGACAACATTGTCGGAGTCACATTGGAAATCCCATTCTCACCAGAAACGAAGGCTTTGCCGACGCATGTTATCCGTGACTCCTCATGGTCCACGTTGGCGATCGGAGTCAGAGAGGAGTTAGATTGAGGCATCTGTAAGTCACTGTCCTCACCTGTAAAGAAAATTGAACAGGTGATTGACCTAATTGGTCCTAATTTCTCCTAAAGATATACCTAATTGGTCCTAATTTCTCCAAAAGATATACCTAATTGGTCCTAATTTCTCCCGAAGATATACCTAATTGGTCCTAATTTGTCCCGAAGATATACCTAATTGGTCATAATATTTCTCCAGAGGATAGACCTAATTGGTCCAAATTTCTCCCGAAGATATGCCTAATTGGTTCCAATTTCTCCCAAATATATACCTAATTGGTCCTAATTTCTCTCGAAGATATACCTAATTGGTCCTAATTTCTCCCAAAGATATACCTAATTGGTCGTAATTTCTCCAGAGGATAGACCGAATTGTTCATAATTTCTCCAAAGAGATACCTAATTGGTCCTAATTTCTCCCAAAGATATACCTAATTAGTCCTAATTTCTCCAGAGAATAGACCTAATTGGTCCTAATTTCTCCAGAGGATAGACCTAATTGGTCCTAATTTCTCCGAAAAATATACCTAATTAGTCCTAATTTCTCCAGAAGATAGACCTAATTGGTCCTAATTTCTCCAGAGGATAGACCTAATTGGTCCTAATTTCTCCAGAGGATAGACCTAATTGGTCCTAATTTCTCCAGAGGATAGACCTAATTGGGGCTTATTTCTCCCGAAGATATACCTAACTGGTCCCTAAGATATACCTAATTGTTCCCCAACAGATACCTAATTGGTCCAAATCCTAAAGTCCCAACTGGTTATCAAGCTTTTAAGAGGCTTATAAGAGCACTGTATAAATTACTATTGCTGTGCTTCATAACATCCGACTGGTCAACATGTTGACTGCTTCATATGTTGACCTGTTGACTGGTTAACATGTTAACCTCTTCACAGGTCAATATGTTGCTTTAAATGTTAATCGATTGACTGGTAAACAAGTTGACCTCCGTGATCGATCAACATGTTGAGCTCTTGACTGGTTAGCATAATTGATTGCTTAAAAGGTAGACCTATTGACTGCTTAAGACATTAACACTCTTGACTAACACTCTTGACTGGCCAACCTGTTGACCTCTTGACTGGTTAACACGTTGACCTCTTGACTGGTTAACACGTTGACCTCCTCACCGGTTGACTACTTAACCTGTTGACTAGCCAACCGATTAACTAGTCAACAGACCTATTCACTATCACTGCGTTGACCAGTTTAGTCACCCAAACGGCAGACATTGCCTCCAAAGAATTTAACAAAAGCAGTTTTCATTAAAACGTCTAATTACAGCAAATCAATCAACCAGAACGTAATTACACCTTCAAGGATTACGCCGAATCGTGATTAATTCTGGCCGGGCCAAAGCAACTGGTCTGCCGGGCTCAGCCAAGCATGGCCTGCTCATTATTGCTAATATTGACGGCCTCCATTGAGCTTGCAATAATTTCATACGAGGTCGGGCGAGCTTAAAACGCTCGGCCTTTGTTGGTACAAAGAGATGAAGAAGAAGTAACTTGGTAATCAACCAACCGTGTGTTCTTCAGACCTGCCTGCCTGGCTGCTTGCTTTCTGCTGTGTCACGTCTGTGGGTGCGTACGCGTTCACTATCGAAAGCAACGTATACTATAGTGTGGCCTAAGATCGTCAAGTACACCCCTTAGGTCCGTGGCCCTTATCTGTAAACTGCCAGCCGCCTGGTGGTGCTGCAATCGCCCGGTTGTGGTATTAATGAGGGGATCACAGAGCGTGGATGTGTATCCGAGTGGGAGTTTTATCATAGCGTACGATAGGTGTTGCGGCTCGTTTGCTTTGTTGAACACTGTACATAGTAACACAACCCAGATGGGAAGTGTATGTTTCTATGATTGTTATAGAGCCCACAGTTTACCTCGCAAAAGCGCCCAGTCCAAATTCTGTTAAAGGTGTTAAGAACGTCAATATTTAAGAGTTTCGTATCTAAGTTTTCCTCTAACTCTTTCTCAGGTGCAGAGGCGAAAATCTATACATAACTTTGGGTGGACAGGGTATCTACGAGGGCCGAATTTGGGGAGGGGACAGAAGGGCTTAAGTGAAAACTTCGGGGGGACAGTCCCTCTCTGTCCCACCATGAGTTACGCCACTGCTTAGGTGTAAATGTAAAGGCTTTTCTTTAGCGATCACGTACAGCGCAGACGCTGCTCATTTTCAATGAATTGATCGGGCAAGATCCTTCACCACCGCTGCCCGTTTGAATGGGCGCCAACACCTGTTAAGGTAACCGTGTACGTACCGTGCTAGCCAGAGATTTAAATCTCCGAAATAAGCCACGTTTGAAAGCATGGGCCTATTTAGGTGGAGGTTTTAAATAAATGCATTACTGTTATTAAAAACATAAAATCCACAGAAATACGACCATTTCCAATGAAAACCCCCAAAACTGAAACCCCTCCGAAATTTTTCCTGGCTACGCCCCTGTTTGAAAGTCACAGAAAAAACAGTGAGATTGTGGTGGCTCTTGACGGCAGAAAAAACGACTTCTTTCGTTCAGGCAACACAAGTGTCTATCGTCCTTCAGACATTAGATCTAGGCGTGCGTATCACTTGTCTTGTCTTGGCCAGCCGGCCGTGTAAAATGTTGATTAGGGGTATTATAAAGTTTTACAGTCGTCGACGCCGCAGCAGCTTGCTAAGTCTATTCACCTTTCACGGTTTCATCTCCCTCACCCTTTACGACATCTTTTGTCACTGTAAAGGATGACGTCTATTCACCCCCAACTGCCAGACAGACTTCGGTTCACGAGACGAGAAAATACTATACCACTCACTCACCGATTCTTTTACACTTCTTTTAGGTCGAGACGCGAGACAAGTAGTAAAAACCCGGCTAAAGAAATCCGTTACTGGAACGTTGGCTCGGTTCTCTTGTGTGAACGCACGTAGTGAGACTCATTATTCTGCAATTGATCTGTATCGTGTCGGTTTCGGTCGATGGAGTCGAGTGGTTAGCTTGTTGAATTGGGAGCACAGAGATTAGGGGTTCGAATTCCCGTCAGGACAAAGATATATGTACAGATTTCTATTCAATGCTAGCAAACTCCAATGGGCTGAGAGTAACAAGACCAGGATGCAAGAGAAAGTATAGGCCAAACCGTCAGTGGCGGCGCCATGGGGGGATAGGGGTGGGGCTAGCCTAACTGCGGCTCAGCCCCCCAAAAGTGGGAAATCACTGCATATTACAGGGATGAGGGGACAAAAGGGAAGGGCTTGGAGCTTTAGCCCCCAAACCTGAAATCCTGGCGCCTCCACTGAAAACCGTCCTCATTTTTGTAATTGTAATTGAATATTGTACCGTATTTTCGGACTATAAGTCGCGGTTTTTTATATGAGCTTCTAGGGTAGCGACGTATACAAAACAGCGACCTATGTGCGGATATTAAAAAAGTGTTGGGAAAAATCGAAGCTCACGTAAAAAAAACCGCGACTTATATTCCTAAAAATACGGTAATCGTATACCGATGCTAAGAAAAAAGAAGTCATCAATGTTTCATACTCTTGCCTGCCTCTGAAAGCAAGCTTAGGGATTGCTCTCTTGCATCAGGACACTTTACATGCAGCCCATTTCAGTACCTTCTAGTATGCTTCACTTCCAGTATGGAATGGGACATGGTGGCCAATAGGTTAGAGCATTCGCCTTGCAACACGGAGAGTACGGGTTCGAGCCTCGGTTACTGCGTAGGGATCTTGAGCAAGTCCTTCACTCACAATTGCTCAGCGCCATTGATGTTCTGTCATCTGAGCTTTGGAAGTAGGGCAATATCAAATGTGGTTGTGTCGCATTATACATAGTGTGACCATACGTGTAGTGTTACAAGTGCTATATAAATCTCCTGAATGAATGTTAAAATCTAATGGCAAACGTACTGGACTGTCAAGCCAGCGGTTTGGGTTCAAGTCCCTTTTCAAGGCTTGTCACACTACAGCCACCTGGCGAGTAAGCTATAAAATGAACGCATCAAACGTGCAAAGATAAGACGGTGAGGACAATAGAAGAAGACAATTGAAGAAGACAATAGAAGAAGACAATTGGGTAAGACAATATTAGAAGACAATAGAAGAGGGCAATACAAGAAGACAATAGAATACATAAGAAAAAGACAATAGAAGAAGCCACCAGAAGAAAACACTAGAAGAAGACAATAGAAGAAGACAACAGAAGAAGACAATAGAAGAAGATAATTGGGGAAGACAATAGTAGAAGACAATAGAAGAAGACAACAGAAGAAGACAATTGGGGAAGACAATACAATAAGACAATTGGGGAAGACAACAGAAAAGACAATAGACGAACACAATAGAAGAGACAATAGAAGAACACAATAGAAGAACACAAAGACAGACCATTGTCGTGATCGGTCTGCATTCTCGTGTCAGGCAAATCATTGGACGTCATGATGTCATTGTTATGGCTCTCTGAAAATAAATAAAACAGACCAAATGAAACTACGTTACAACAGTTATTGGGGTAGAACACTGAGCATTCATAAACGGGTAGGTAGATACGCAGGTCGATAGATAGGTAGGTAGGTATGTAGATAGGTAGATGGGCATGTCAATAGATACGTTGGTATATCTACTTACCTATCTAGATAGGTAAGTCAGTAGATACCTACCTATCTATCAACACACCTATCTAGATAGGTAGATAGGTAGGTCAATAGATAGGTAGGTAAATAAGTAGGTAGCTATATAGATAGGCATGTCGGTAGATAGGTAGGCAGACAGGTAAATAGGTGGGCAATCAAGTTAATTAACGGTTAGGTAAGAAGGTATGCAAATAGGCCCATTAACTGGTTGGTAGGTAGGTAGATAGGTCCACAAACTGGAAGATAGGTAATTATATAGGTATATAGTTTCATAGACTGGAAGGAAGGTATAGGTATACGTAGAGAATAGAGAGGTCCATCAATAGGTAGGTCAATAGGTCCTTTAACTGGCAGGCAGGAAGATAGGTAATCATTTAGTTAGGTAAGCAAGTAGATACGTAGGTAGTTAAGCATGTAGAAATCAGGAAGGCAGGTATGCAACTGGATAGATATGTCGGTATACAGTACATTCTGAACCTAGTAGAAATGGCTTACGAAAATTATTGTTAAGCTTAAGTTGGACCTCTGTAGTAAATAACTAAGTCCATACAGACATACATAAGCACATAGCATACATACATACATACACACACACATACATACATACATACATACATACATACATACATACATACATACATACACACATACATACACATACATACATTTCGTTTCGTTTCGTTTATTTTTGCAACCCAAGATAACACATAACAATTTACACAATGAGGTGGCTCAACATAGGGTAACACAGGAGACCCAGAAGGGGCCGGAGGTCCCGCTAACCAGGGCCACCTGAGAACAGTATGTAACATATGACATAATGTGGCCAGCAGTAAATAAAATAACGAACTTAAGAATAGCTTAACTATTAATTAACTAATAACTTAACTAATGACACATATAGAACAAATGCACATCTACTGTACTTTTTACGCTGGAGTAACTAAAGTAATGATGTTTCGGGTAATTCGGGTCATTGTTTGAAGATCAATGCATGGGTGTTCTATGTGATCAAATTTCTTATGCACCGTGTATAATGTAGGCTCGTAGCTCACGTTTAAAAAGATGAAGGCTAGGTAGTGAGCGGATGGATAGAGGAATCTTATTCCAGTTTCTCGGTCCAGCACATTTTATCGAGGAGAGTCTAGTGTTGGTGCGGGCAAACGGTATATAGAGAGAATTTGGGTTTCTTGAGTAGTGTAGATGGATGTTATCATTAAGGAGGAAAAACCCTTGATAAGCAGGGGGTAGTAAATTGTGGGTATAGCGATATATAAAGGTCCCTAATTGTACCTGCCTTATCTGATCAATTCTTAATATGTTATGGTCGCGGAATGCAACTTTTGTATGAGCTCTATATAGGATTTTGGCAACGAATCTAACCGCCCGCTTCTGAAGGATGGTCAACTTAGAGAGGTTTGATTTATACATACATACATATACACATACATACATACATACAGACAGACATAGAAAAGTACACACATACATACATACATACATACATACATACATACACACATACACACATACATACACATACATACATACATACATACATACATACATACATACATATATACATACATACATACATACATACATGCATACATACATACATACATACATACATACATACATACATACATACATACATACATACAGACATACATACATACATACATACAGACAGACAGACATAGAAAAGTACACACACATACATAATTTGAATGCAGACAAGGGCTATAAGCATACGTATACATACACACATACATATAAATCCACATACATGCATAACGTGTGCACGTATGCAAACAATATTGAAGCACCGCGTGGCCGAATTGCAAACAAAGGACCTGCTAGACTACATTGGACAATAGATATAAAAACACTACTCAGATCGAATACAAATACTACAGACAAAGTTTCTCTTACTGACTAAGCAGAACGCTTGGTTAGAGTGCTCGGTAATGCGGAGAGTAGGGTTGAAGCAGTGTTACCACAGTATAAAAATGAAAACCCAAGCTCGGACAATAAAAAAGCCAAGGAATTTTTACGTGAAATTATATGATTTGGTTAATAGAAAAAACCCAATGAAAAAAAACCAAGGTCTTCAGAAAAAAACCCATTTCCCAAGTTCAGATGAAAACCCAAGAACTTGTGAAAAATCCAAGGAGTGGTAACACTGGGTTCAAGCCTCCTCTACTGAAGAGGTCACTGTGTATGGACCTTGAGAAAGCCTTTAACTACAATTGCTCAGCGTCATCGATGTTCTGTCATATAGTTGTGTGTTCATTTATAAATGTAAGGTGTGCAGGGACCTTGAGCAAGTCACAAGACCATGGAATCAACTGCCACTCTCCCTTTGTAGCTCAAATTCACTTCCTTTCTTCAAAAAGCGACTCAAAACTCACTATTTCTCCTTGGCTTTCAAGCACTTCGATATCTAACTGCATCTTTCCTGGCGGCTGACTATAGCTATCCACGCCTAAGATTCACATTTTGGTGTGACCGTGCATGCCTTAAAAATTTATTTAATTAATTAATTAAGTAATTAATTAATTAATAATAATAATAATAATAACATAATAATAATGACTCAGAAAAAAAGGGTCTATATAGATGTACTTAGTAAAAACCTTAATTACCTATTGCTTCCCCAGAATGTATTTCAACCACAGAGCCAAGCCACAGAGTCAACTACCTTAACTTAACTAACCTTGCCTTTCCCTTGCCTCAACTTACCTTGCCTTTCCTTAACTTGCCATAACTTACCTTACCTTTTCTTACCTTTCTTTAACTTACCTTGCCTCAACTTAACTTACCTTGCCATAACTTACCTTACCTTTTCTTACCTTGCCTTGCCTCATATTGCTGCTGCAAAAAGCGAGCAAATAACTGTTATTGGACGGTTAGTTATGACAACGACAGATAACATCTGTGGCTCCAAGTAAGAGATGCTCGTGGAATGCGAACCGAGATCAACATCAGCAGCAGCATCAGTATCTCGCAGAAACAACAGCATCTTCAGCAGCAGCAGCAGCCAAGGCATCGCATCTCCTACTGCGCCACAATTCATCCATACGGCGACTAAATACCACAGCATCAATGCCAATGCATTACTTATCTGGTATGCTACAGACCTATGCTAGTTAGATTAAGACTCTAATTAGATCAAGACACTAATTACATTAAGGCTCTCGATTAAGACTCTAATTAGATTAAGACTCTAATTAGATTAAGACTCTAATTAGGTTAAGACTCTAATTAGGTTAAGACTCTAATTAGGTTAAGACTCTAATTTAATTAGAGTCTTAATCTAATTATAAAGTCTTAATCTAATCGGAGTCTCAATCTAGAGTCTTAATCTAATTAGTGTCTTGATCTAATTAGTCTTAATCTTAGAGTCTTAATCTAATTACTAATTAGAGTCTTGATCTAATTTGAGTCTTAACGTCTCAATGTAATTAGAGTCTTGATATAATTAGAGTCTTAAACTAATTTGAGTCTTTATCAAATTAGAATCTTAATCTGGAGTCTTAATCTAATTTGCATCTTTATCTAATTAATTAGAGTCAATCTAATTAGGATCTTAATCTAATTAGAGTCTTAATGTAATTAGACTTAATCTATTTAGAGACTCTCTCTCTCGACTATTATGCAACAAGAGGATGAGACAAAATCCTCATTCAAGTCCTCATAAAAGAATAAGCTGACTATGGAAACTTGCAGGAAATTTCCATAACAACAGAAGAAAAGTCAACATCATCATCAGTTCCTGACAACAGCCATTTGGAGGCGATGGGTACGAACAAATGATCTCCATTGTCCTCAGTCATTTGTCAAGTCCACTGCTCCCCTTAGTGTTAGTCCAAGTGATGTTATGTACTCATTTATGTTGTCTATCCAGCGTTGTCTTGGTCTGCCTTTGTTTCTTTTGCCTTCGAATCTTACATGCAGTGCATTGTGTGGAATTCGGTCAACTGGTATTCTCTCTACATGTCGAAACCATCGGAGTCTTCGCTTATACAATGTAATGCATGTCCTCGTTTATATCATCTATGATCTATCCAGTGAAGAAAATTAGAGACGATGAAATATACAACAGTCTTCATAATTATTTGCAACTCCTGGGCTCAATCAAGTCATGTGGCAAAGACTCCAGTGGCGGAGCCAGCTTGGGGCTAGGGTGGCTGAAGCCCCTCTGTCGGCGGCTCAGCCCCCAAGCAAAAGTGGGAAATCACTGCCAATGCCAGAGAAGACGGGAGAAAGGGAAGGAATTGGGGTTTTAGCCCCCCCCAAACCTGAAATCCTGGCGCCGCTACTGAAAGACTCTTGAATCAATGCAGAGAGAATGCCAGCTGACTGATCCCATATAGAACGTGGGGCATAGCAGCCGGTTGGTTAAAGTAGCGGTTTTCAAACGTTATTTTTATTGTACCACCAGGCAAAAAATCGAATGTTGCCCTACCACCAGCAAAGGTCAGATCTAACACAACAGGAGAGTGTGAAGTCCCGTTGCTACAGCTAATAAAAGAAAGATGGGCATAAACTCACAGAATTTTTTATTTTTCGCATACCACTTAGAGACACCTGGTGTACCACCATTTGAAATCCGTTGGGTTAAAGCACGTGCCTACTAATGTGTAGAAAAATGGGTTCGAGCCTTCCCCCAACTGATGACAATGGTGATAATTATGATGACGATGATGATGATAATTATGATGATGATGATGATAATTATGATGATGATGATAATTATGATGCTGATGATAATTATGATGATGATAATTATGACAATGATGATGATTATGATAATTATGATGATGATGATGATAATTATGACAATGATGATGATGATAATTATGATGATTATAATTATGACAATGATGATGATTATGATAATTATGATGATGATGATGACAATTATGACAACGATGATGATGATGATAATTATGACAATGATGATGATGATAATGTTGATAAATGCTGACTTTATGCAGCTAGTCAGATACTGATTCAAGAATTACCTAACCTAACAATACCTTTCTAAACCATCCTTCAACCCCAAGATCATGCCCCTCAGGAGGACAATCAACCCCATTGAAAGTCCAGATGTTTACCACAACACTATCGTGCACATATTAATGAGAAGTTACCTTAACATTTACCAGAAATGCATGTACAGACAGTACAGGTATTTATGAAAAGGCTCACTCATTTACTCATTTTTCATTTTTTCATACTCTCATTCATTCAACCTCTCACTATACTGTTCATGACCTTGCAATTCTTGCGTGCATAAATACAAGTATGTGTAAAAAAAGTACGTATGATTGTATGTATGTATTGTATACGTGATTGTATGTATGTGTACAATGGACATACGTATCTGTATGTGTACAATGTATTCATTCATTCTCCTATTGTTTTTATTCATTCACAGCACCTTGAAGGCATCTTCTACTCAAAGGAATTCAAAGACAAAGGCTCACGATTTCGTGCACCGAGTTCTTGTCTAAAGCAATCTCTCCTTGTAAGTAGTAAGTTGGCTAGAGTGCTTGCCTTGTAACGTGGAGAAAATAGGTTCGAGCCTTCTCCCAACTCATGACAAATGGTTATAATGATGATGATGATGATGTTGCTGATAAATGCTGACTTTATGCAGGTAATGATTCAGGAATTGTTTTACATTACATCTCTAAATCATCCTTCAACCCCAAGATCATTCTCCTCAGAGCATTATGTGTATAAAAATATGCATGTACATGTATGTAACTATGTATGTGTATGTACGACTGTATACATGTATGTATGCGTGATTCTATAATTATGTATAATGTAGGTATGTATGCGTACAAGGTACGTACATATGCATGTATTCATTCTTTCATTCTTTCGTTCATTCTTATTGTTTTTATTCATTCACGGCAGCTACACACTGCACCTCGAAGGCATCTTCTACTCAAAGGAATTCAAAGACAAAGGCTCACGATTTCTTGCACCGAGTTCTTGCCTAGAGTAATCTCACCTTGTAAGAAGTATGCAGAAACACCTAAGGTAATATGCTACCAATAGTAATAATCTACATATAGCTATCATCATTATCATCATCATCATCATCATCATCATCATCATCATCATCATCTGATCATCTGATCATCATCATCATCATCATCATCATCATCATCATCATCATCATCATCATCATCATCATCATCATCATCATCATCTGATCATCATCATCATCTGATCATCATCATCTGATCATCATCATCATCATCATCATCATCATCATCATCATCATCATCATCATCATCATCATCATCATCATCATCATCATCATCATCATCATCATCTGATCATCATCTGATCATCTGATCATCTGATCATCTGATCATCTGATCATCTGATCATCATCATCATCATCATCATCATCATCATCATCATCATCATCATCATCATCATCATCATCATCATCATCATCATCATCATCATCATCACTAGTTCCTGATGCCAGCCATTTGGTGGCGATGGGTACGAATAAATGACCTCCATGGTTCTCGGTTATTGTTGAAATCCATTGCTCCCTTATACTAAGTGATGTTATGTCCTCATTTATATTATCTATCCAGTGTAGTCTTGGGCTGCCTTTGTTTCTACACAACATGCAAGATTAAAAGAAAACAGAAACCTATAGTAATATGCTACCTATAAAGTAATATGCTACCAATAGTAATAATCTACATATAGCTATCATCATCATCATCAGTTCCTGACGCCAGCTATTTGGCGGCGATGGGTACGAATAAATGCCCTCCATTGTCCTCGGTCATTTGTCAAGTCCAATGCTCCCCTTAGTGTTAGTTCAAATGATGTTACATGTATTTCCTCGTTTATATTAATTATCTATCCAGTGTAGTCTGCCTTCGTCTCTACACTCATAAATTATTCATAATGTCAAGTCTATTCTACATTCATAAATTAGTCCATCCAGTAGACATGAAAGATTCAAAGGAAAAAGAAACCTGTAGAAATATGCTACCTAAAGTAATATGGTAACAATAGTAATAATCTACCTAAAGTTATATGCTACCTAAATTAATATGTAACCAATAGTAACAATATACCTAAAGTAATATGCTACCTAAAGTAATATGCTACCAACAATAATAATAATCTAAATAAAACAATATGCTACCTAAAGGAATATAATACCTAAAGTAATATACTACTAATATACTACTACCTTTCAGATGCATGTTCTTTTAGCTAGAGACCCTGCATACACCTTTTACAAGAATTTTAAACTGTTCTTTATTGCCGGAGTTGGGCTGGGAGCTCTGAGTAGGTTATCTTGGAGGGGTGCTATATAAGTCCTCTGAATGAATGAATTAAATGAGTGAAAGTAATAATGCTATCTAAAGTAATACGCTACTTACTAAGTGTACAAAGACTTTTTTGCAGTAAGCAGAGACGAAAATTAATTAGTCCATCCAGTAGACAATTATGTTCCGAAGTATCTAGGCCAAGACAGGTCTCTTGAGAGTAGAGGCATAGTCCGATTTTTTGAACCCCATTGTCTCCATCAGCAGTAAGAGACAAAGAGAACACTGGACTGGGCACTGTCGCTCTACAGGCCTAGGAAATTCGGCGGACTTAAACTTTAGGCGCCGTCTGGACGAAATGCCGTTTTAATTATCTTCTCAAGAACACATAATCCTCCACATAATGTGATTTAGTGGATGGTAAGTGGTACAGGAAGAAGAAACAAAGGCAGACCAAGACTACGCTGGATAGATAATATAAATGAGGGTATAACATCACTTGGACTAACACTAAGGAGAGCAGTGGACTTGACAAATGACCGAGGACAATGGTGATCATTCATTCGTACCCATCGCTAAAAAATAGTTATAATATTAATACCAATTTGCTAATAAATATATTGTTCAAGGAAATGGTTGCAAAGAAGGGGCACTATTGTTAAAAATAGTTATAATATTAATAACAATTTGCTAATAAATATATTGTTGAAGAAACGGTTGCAAAGAAGGGGTATACTATTGCAAAAAGTTATAACTATTAATGCTACTACTACTACTATTATATTAGTTATAACTATTAATACTACTACTACTATTATATTAGTTATAACTATTAATACTACTACTACTACTATTCCTTTATTTCACAAACTCGTTGACACAAACGCAACAAGATTACAAAATCAATAACAATTTGCTAATAAATATATTGTTTAAGGAAATGGTTTCAGAAAAGGGGTACTATTGCAAAAACTAGTTATACCTTTACTACCAATTTGCTAATAAATATATTGTTTAAGGAAATGGTTTCAGAAAAGGGGTACTATTGCAAAAACTAGTTATACCTTTACTACCAATTTGCTAATAAATATATTGTTTAAGGAAATGGTTTCAGAAAAGGGGTACTATTGCAAAAACTAGTTATACCTTTACTACCAATTTGCTAATAAATATATTGTTGCTGCAAAGAAGAATAAACAACTGTTGCAATTAGTCCAAAGTCCGAACACTTGATAAAGGAAACGAAACTAATTAATTGTTTGAAATAATCACCAAGCGGTCTTAAAATATTCTAACTCCTGTCGCATTCCACATTCCAGTCAAACCGATCGACCTCGGCAATAAAAGCCTTCAGCCTTCGTTACACAGTCAATTAACTAATTAATCACTAATCAAGGCTCTTAACAAGGCTGCAATCCAGGCCGGATAAAAATAGCACCCGACGCAGATGCAAACCGTCTATCTCCATCCAGTCCAGATACCGTCTGACAGTAAAGGCGTCGGTATACTTGGTACCCACCGGGTCAGAGAGACTTGGTTATAGCACAGTTAGCTACATCGGTTAAAGCCTACGTCCCATGCCTCTATGTGTTAGAGAGCATGCGGATCGCCGTTCGACGCCCGATGCTGACTTTTTAACACTTTAACGACTACAGTGTACTAAAAGTGACTGGGAAACAAATACAGCTCGTCATTAAAGGGTTAAAATAGATTTAAATCCTGGGCTAGCACGGTCCTTGCATGTGGACTTTAAATGGCGTGGTGCCCACTCAAACTGGCAGCGGTGGTGAAGGATCTCACCCGATCAATTCATTGAAAAATGAGCTGGCGCGAGGCCATACGGTCACTCGCTATACAAAAACGGGTAAACCCGTAGTTTAGGTTGCTAAATTATTTTATATCGTCAAATTAAAATGGAAGCTGGATTGATGAAAACAATGGTTTCCCTAAATGAAAGTGGGATTGATGAAACCATTTGTGTATTTAAATAGAAGTTGGATTGTTGGTGGAAATAATTTTAACTGTAAATAGAAGCTGGATTGATAAAACTAAGGTTTTGATGCAGTAGAAGCTGGATTGATGAAAATAATTGTTTCCGTAAGTAGATGCTGGACCCATGAGAATAGTTCTTTGCCTAAATAAAAGTTCCATTGATGAAAAATATTTTTTCGTTAAATAGAAGTTTGGTCATTTGTTTCATGAAATGGAAGCTGGATTGATTAAAAAAATTTCTTCGTGAAATGGAAGAGGGATTGATGACAGTTATCATGGACATAGGTAGACTGCTTACTTACCAACGTGAAGTACGGCATTGAAGACATTCAAATAATTTAGCAACCTAAACTACGGGATAACCAATAAGGTATGTGTACATTGCATGATCTATATTTGGCACCCCACTCGAAAACATCCAAGGCCAGAGGAGCTATCAGTCAAGGACTACTGTGTTTGGAAGGTTCATCTTTGTTACGGTATAGTGTCGTTAAAAAATAACTAACCGACCTTAATCGAACAGAAACCAAGCTCCCGCTTGCATGGTGTACAACTAACATCTTTTTTTATCGGTGGTGTCCAATAACACACACACTGCCAGCACCAACATGGAAACATCTGCCAACAGATTTGCCAGCATGTTCACAAAAATTTGTATCAACAGCCTCTACAAACAAGGTTGGGTGGCCCAGCACACCCCTCTGCACTCGTTTATGGCCGAGACCCCAGTAAATTAACAAGTGGAATTTCCACTTGTGTCCACTGTGGAATAGAACGCATTCAACTGCTGTGCTCCGCCTAGTGCCTAAAGGTCACAACACTAGGTTCTTAACTAACTTGGTTGCTATTTAACGACACTGTGTCATAACAAAGATGATTAGTGTCGCCCTCCTCTTTCTCAAGGCTTGGGACTGGCACTACCACAGGTAGGGTAGTGGCGGAGTTTTCTTAACTAACTTAAAGACTGTCTTATTTAACCGTGGTTGGACTGGGAGCACTCCTGGGTAGATTACCTGAAGGGGCGCTATATAAAAACTCTTTTAAAATCTGCCTACTCCTAAGTCTAGCGGACTGATCTTCGGGATATCCACCTGACAGCGGCTTGAATTTGGAGGGCCATCAGTTGATACCTTGTAATGTAATGTAATAGAACATTACACAACAAGGCAATAGACACAGGAACAACAGAAGTTACTAATTACAATTACAATCTAGTCTGGTGCCTGGTGGTTTGACCCAGCTTTTCCAAAGAATTATGATCATGATTTCTATTGAACTTAATCAATTGATAATGGTGCCAAATACACTGTATACAAGTCAGAAGATTATATGTTTCAATTTGCTACTTATACACACATACACTCATACATTCATATACACAGACATATATATATATATATATATACACATACATACACACAAATATACATACACACATACATACATAGTTACATACACATTTACATACCATACCAATATATATACACACACATACATGCAGACATACACACTCACATACATACATACATGCATACACATACACACATATTATACATACATACACTCTTACATACACGCATACATACATGCATATACACACACACATACATATACACTTAAGTAAAATACGTACACACATCCTTTCTGGCTTCCTCGACATACCCAATTTCAACCGTACTTCTTAACAACGGCTGACTAACAGAGCCATACCACTTCAACTGACCACCAACCACCAACCATACCACTTCATCCAATACCACGACAGCGCTATACAAATGGACTTAGAAGGACATACCTATAAATCTGGTTCAATCCGGACAGGTAACAGCAAACTAAACCTTTCCGAAGTCGTTAAAACTCGGCAATCATCAAACCATGGCCAACGAACACTTATTCTACTAGCGAACAAAACGGCAAAGACGTCGACATCGACAAGCCAGGCCCGGTCTTTTTGAGGCCGGGGGGGAACCGGGTGAATTCATTAGAGCAATCACCGGCAAGACAGTTGAGTTGAGGACGGTAAAGGCGGCCGACGAGGCAGAGCCCAGCCCGCCGAAGCGGCCTGCGAGCCCCGGCAGGCCGACCGACCGACCGGGCGACCAGCACTCCAATCCCCGATGCGCCATTCTCTCTCAAACAATCGGGCAAATATTTGATATTGCACTTCGACATAGTTGGGTGAACACGACGACACACAATTAGCCTACGAAGAACATTTTGCGCAAATCGCATATATATAGATCTAATCTACTATTCTGGATGAGACGTATATACTATATATATATATTAATTATGATTCTAATATACAGACACATACATATGTATGTACATAATATAACATATGTACAAAAATACACATATGTGTGCACATACATACACACATACATAAATATATATTACAGGCAGACTGATTAACATATGTATCATATACTTGCATACACACATACATACATACAGACATACATACATACATAGGCCATTGTAGAATATAAACGTAAATGCGGTTAGCAATTGGTGCAATAAAGGATATACTTACTTACTTTACTTACCTCAAGTTACCTGCATACATACGTACATACATACCTACCTACAAACACACATACATAAGTACGTAGTACGTATGCGTCATACGTACATACACATGTACATATGTACAGGCATGAACATACATAATCACTATTACATGATGCTTAAAACAAACCACATTATTGTATTGTAGTCAAACATTTATAAAGCGCCCCTAGTATGGTGAACCGTTCAGAGTAAGTGCCTAGATACATACTTGCATTCATACACATGCAAACATATATACATACGTACATAACATACATATCATCTATAGACATACATGCTATTATACATACATAGATATCACATACATGCATACATTTATGCATTCATTTATCCGAGATTAAATTATGCATATATATATCGTATATATACATACATATATATATACATATATATATACATATGGTATATACAGATATACGCACACGAGATTACATAGATATATATATATACTCGTAAGAGATTACATATATATATATATATATATATGTGTATATTTATATGTAATCTCATACAAGTATATAATCTGAAGCCGGAGAACAGCTATACACATAGACGCGTATGTATACGGTCCTCACAGCGAGCGCCTGACA
>JACEVL010000611.1:130000-155000 GCA_020284085.1 Aporrectodea caliginosa | reverse complement strand
CGGACTCGGACCTCCCTCGGACTACTCTTTTGGACAACCCCTCTGATTAGACGCAGCGCTCGTGAATAAGCTGGTGCCCTGCGCTTGGCTTTCGAGTGGCGCTTTAGAAGTTTGGAGATTACGATTACGTATTCAGGGCACGGCAATCCAGCTATTATCATCAGTTCCTAACGCCAGCCATTTGACGGCGATGGGTACGAATAAATGATCTCCATTGTCCTCAATAATTTGTTGAGTCCTTTGCTCCCCTTAGTGTTAGTCCAAGTGATGTTATGTCCTCAGTTTAAGTTGTCTATCCAGCGTAGTCTTCGTCTGCCTTTGTTTCTTTTTCCTTCGAATCTTGCACGTAGTGCATTGTGTGGAATTCGGTCCACAATCCGAATTTAGTTCAAGGGTAAACGCCAAACCGATTTGACGGAGCATGCCTTCAGAAACAGCGAAGTTATAAAGACGGTCACCACAGCTGCACTGAATTCATCCACAGCCCGTACTCTGGTAGTGCCAGTCCTAATTCCGGATAAAGGAGGGCGACGGTAATCATCCTTGCTATGCCAAAGCGTCTTTAAACAGCAACAAAGCAGCTGCTAAAGGAAATTCAGGATGTGACAAGTAAACCAAAAGCGAAAACAAGTTAAGAGCGAACACGAACTGGATAAAACACCATTGGAGCCAAAAAATCGTCAAAATATTTCGCTATACAATACCTGGGCCACGGTCAAATTCGCCACACCACGCCCCACCCACCTTTTCTAGATCAACGAGTACATTGTAAGACGAACACGATCAGCGCTTATAGTTGCGAAAGGCAGGTACTTGCAATGCCCAACGCGATCATCTTCAAGTTGCTAGAATCACTCCCGACGAAGTAACACCGGTAGATATCTAGATGACGGTGGAGTATACGCACCCCTAAGATGATAGATGACGGTGGAGCATACACACCGCTAAGATGATAGATGACGGTTGAGCATACACACCGCTAAGATGATAGATGACGGTTGAGCATATACACCGCTAAGATGACGGAAAGACTAAAGGAAATCACACCGGATGACGACACGATAGATGACGGAAGAGGGAGATATACGCACCGGTTAAGATGGCGGCAAGAAAAAAACTACAACTACAACTACTACTGACAAGACGGGGCGCGAATTCCAACGTGTAGTAGTTCCCTTGCTCCGCAGCGATAGGCGCCAATCAATATACCGTCTCTGCTAAATGAGCCTCTATCCCGGGGCAAGTGCACTATGGTGATATGAAAATGACCCCAAAGGAGTGTATTGGCAGCGGTGGATGAGTTGGAGGGGGACGGAGTCTGTCAGGGAGGGAGAGGGGGAGCGGGCGGCATACTGGCATCAGCAGCAGCTTCTACGCTTGGTCAAAGGCCACAAAGAATGGAAAGGCGAGGCATTAACGGGGCCTAACGGAGCCCAGATGTGGCAGATTGAGTAAACAGCCAGATCTAATTAGAAGGGGAGCGAGACAGAGCGAGCGAGAGAGCAGCGAGAGCAGCGGCGGCGCGGCTTCTGTTATAGCCGGCTAGCGAGCGAGCTGCCGGCCACTGCTCCTACTCCACTGCACGCTCTCTCTCTCTCTCTCTCTGTTCGCTGTCGATAGACACTAACGTACACGCCAAAATGATAGCAGCATAAATAGCTTAGAGGCTGCCAGTAAGAAGAAATCAGGACTGCTCATTAAAACCACTCCGGCTACGAGCGCAGACACAACTAGACTGACGGTGGGATGATGCCCGATATAGCACCCACCAACCCGTGCCCTGCGAAATCCGTTCCGCCATCAAGAGTGATCCAACTCCGTCGTCCACTTTTCGTAGAGACACAGACCCGCATTAAGGGGGTGCTAAGGGAGCTGCAGCACCCGGGCCCACAGTTTTGAGGGGTCCGCATTTTCGGAAGAGAAAAAAATATGTGCGTGGTAGACAGGTGGTTGTGAGAGGGGCCTTTGGAAAGTTATCACAGCACCCCGGCGCGCACTAGCCTTAATGCGGCCCTGTCAAGACATCACCATCATCAGTTCCTGACGCCTTCCATTTGGCGGCGATAGGTACGAATAAATAATCGGGTCCAACCATCCACTGCTTGAAGTCTTTCGTATTTCCCCGGGGCCGTCACGCTGAGCCTGAGAGCAAAGAAACCATATCGGTCCCGATATATTATGCAGTCGCCCAGATAATAGGAAACCCCATAATGTAGAAAGCACGGGTACGAGTCCCCACGACATAAGGCGGTCATTGTGTGCGAATCTAGGGCAAGTCCTTCACTCACAATTGCTCAGTGCTATTGGTGTTCTGTCGTATCTGAACTTTGGAACGAGGGCAATATCGAAAACAGTTGTATTGTATTGTATCAAAAACAGTTGTATTGTATTGTATCAAAAACAGTTGTATTGTATCGTATCGTACTGCATTGTACTGCATAAAACAGTCAGTGCTTACGCAGTCATAATCATCATCATCAGTTCAAGACGCCACCCATTTGGCAGCGATGGGTACGAATAAATGATCTCAATTGTCCTCGGTCATTTGTTAAGTCCATTGCTTCCCTTAGTGTTAGTCCAAGTAATGTAATGCCCTCATTTCTATTCATAGTTAGGTCAAAAGACGATTTGGATGGACAAGGCGGCAATTAAAACAGTTCCATTTTTTCAGCAGTGGGTGGAGGTTGCAGCGAAAAAGGGAAGCGAAAAAATGCCGACCCCCACTCCTCTCCCCGCGAACCAACAGCTGCAGAATACAATAGCGGAACTCGTTTCGTCGGACCCCATATCGCTTCGCACCGACGTCGAGTCGGTCGACCTAACGAAGGAACATAAGAAATACGGAGGAGATAGATATTACAGGGAGTGTACTCTATGCCGCGGCGGCTTCGTTGGCCAGGCCCCGAACGAATGGAACCATAATTAACTTGATTAGGGATACGCAAGACGACCGACGAGGAGCGCGGAGTCGGAGGCAGAGGCTTACGCAGTTCACTACTCCACCCTGAGAGCAATATGCCGACACTGCCGCCGCGCCTGCCGCCAACGTAGCAGCGTCTCTACGCCGTGCAGGTCAGTCGGCGTTGGCCGACGAGGTGGCCCCGCCGGCTGCAAGGCTCATCGCACGCCCTAAAACACATACCGATATCGCGGCGGCCAAAGCGGTCGCAGATGATGATCCGCGGGAGCTGCTGTGCTATTAAGCCGGTCGGACGATGTTCGTGAAGATGGTGGTGATGACGGGGAGGGGAGGGGTTGCAGTGGGGGGGGTTGTAGTGAAAAAGGGACGGCGAGGCACATTTTATTGGTGATGGTGATGACGGGGGAAGGGGTTTCAGTGGGTGGAGGAAATTTTATTGGTAATGGCGATGATGGGGGGCGGAAGGGGCTTCAATGGGTGGAGGAGGAGAAATTTGTTGGTGATGGTGATGACGGAGGACGAGGGGCTCCGGTGGAGGGGCAGTGAAAAAGGGAAGCGGACGTTGGGAAACATTTTCCAGCAAAGATTCCGATAGAGTTTCGTGAAAACCTTGTGCACGTATATGAAGTTAACTGAGTGTATTGGCGTATGAGAAGTAATCATGGTCGTCGTTTTCAACATCGTCGACATCACCAGCATCTTAGTCGTCGTCAACATCATCGTCATTGATAATGACGCGCGCTATAGAAGTCATAGATCATGGTCGTCATCATCCTTCACCCATGTATCCATCCATGTATCCATTCAATACATCCACCTATTCATCCATCCATGCATCCATCCTTCGCCACCATCCACAACATCGACATCCCCATAATTATCACCATCACGCCCGTACACTGGGACCTAAAAAGGCGTGGCACCCATTCAGACCCGATCAATTCATTGATATATACGCACAGGGTCATTGCGGCCATACAAGGTCGATATATAAAAGAAGTCCAAGTGTAGGCTTACATTGACACGACCATCATAGAGATTTTCAACATCAATGCCTACCACAACCACCACCTAACCAACCATTATCATTTTTAACATGAAGATCCCTACCACCACCACAACCACCACCACCAAGACCACTAACACCACCACCACCAAGACCACTACCACCACCACAACCTCAACCACTCGACCATTACCTCCACCATTACCACCACCACCACCACCACAACCCACCTCCACCACCATCTTAACTACCTCCATCACCACCACCATGACCACTACCACCACGACCACTACCACCACAACCATCACCACCACCACCTCAACCACCTCCACAACCCTACCACCACCTTAACCACATCCACCACCACCATCACTACCTCCCCCACCATCATCACTATCTACACCACCAATACCATGACCGCTACCACGACCACTACCATCACCACCACCTCAACCACCTTCACCACCATCATCACTACCTCCATTACCACCACTACCATGACCATTACCACCATCTCAACCACCACCACCCCCACCACCACCACCATCACCTTTCTCTCCGACTGTTATTCTAGCAGCAAGTAAATGGTAATAGCTGGGAGGCAGACGGATAGATCTGCGATAAGGTCGATCTAGACCAAACAAACCCTACGCAAGGGAAACCCAAGGAGCAGCATGGCCAGAGAGCGAAATTTAGACGGGGCGGGTCTCATCACAGCATACATGCACGCAAATGTAAAGTACCAAAAATGTAAATGTAACATGTACCGTAAATGTAACGTGTACCGCAAATGTAAACTGTATCATAAATGTAAATGTAAGATGCTTAGTAAATGTAAATGTAAAATGTACCGTAAATGTAAAATATACCATAAATGTAAACTGTATCATAAATGTAAATGTAAAATGTTTCGCAAATGTAAATGTAAAATGTACCGTAAATCTAAATGTAAAATATACTGTAAATATTCATGTAAAATATACCATAAATGTAAACTGCATCATAAATGTAAATGCTAAATGTATTGTACATGTAAATGTAAAATATACCATAAATGTAAATTTTATCATTTATAATGTAAACGCTAAAAGTACTGTAAAAGTAAAATATACTGTAAATGTAAAATGTATTGTAAATGTAAAATATACTGTAATTCTGTAAATGCAAATGTAAAATGTACCGTAAATGTAAACGTAAAATTTAACACAAACACAAACGTTAAATGTAGCATAATTGTAAATGCAAAATGACCCATAAATGTAAATGTTAAATTACCTTAAATGTAGAATGTACCGTAAAACTAAATGTACTCGGTGTTAGTCGGCGTCTGAGCTTCTCCTGCCCCTCCTTCTCCTTCTCCTACCTCAGCACTTTGCTTCATCAGTCGACCCCTTGTGTCTGCTGGGCTTCTGCCCCTGAACCGCTACACAGTTGAGGTTAATACATAAGGGTCCACGGTCTGGCTCCGCCCGTAACAGCCAGCCCGGCCTGACATCTGAGGTTTCATAGTCCTAATCAACCCCGGCCTTCACAGCCTTCTGCCCCAATTCACCCCACCATAAATCACCCCACCCTCCCCATCCGCTCGCTTATCAGAAGGTATCTCAGGGCGCCACCTAACGACCGAGCGACAAACTAGACGAGCAATAACTATGTCATGTCAAAGGTCAAACTTTGCAGTATTGCAGTAAACTAATGAACAGGCATTCAGGAAGAGCGAGTCGCAGTAGTACCCACCAGATATATGTATATATGTATATATATATATATATATATATATATGTATATATATAATTTCCTTAGTCTATACTATAGAGTCTATACAATATATATATATATAGTATATATATAATATTGATATATATAATATAAATATATCAATATGATATATACTATATATATATATATATATTTATATCAATAAGGCAATATTGTATATACATGGGTGTGCTCGAAGGTGTCCTGGTTAATGTGCAGGGCTGTCAAACGAGAGGTCGGGGGTTCAAATCCCCACCAGGGCAGAAATCTGGTTCGAGATTGCTGCTCCACCTCTAGCAAACTCAGCTATAATGAGTACACTGCCCGTACACTGTCGGTGGGAAGATGAGACGGCGAGGAAGCGGACTCACCCTCCCTCATATGCCGAGGTTAAGAAAATAAAGTCGCTAAAGACCCATAGCTGCCTTAGGGGACCGTTCTTCTTCTCTTCTAAGGTAAGTAATAATAATAATAATAATAATAATAATAATAATAATAATAATAATAATAATAATAATAATAATAATAATAATAATAATAATAATAATAATAATAATAATAATAATGATAATAATAATAATAATATCTTTTCTTTAATTTAGCGCCTGACAAACGCACTGCGCTGTACATTTACATGTTATGCAATTGAAACAATCTTAACTAGTTAACTACTAACAGAACAGACAGCCTGCAATACAACGGCGCTAATAGCAGCCTACAAAGCATATCCGCCCTACGGGGCTCGAACTCGGTACCTCTCGCACTCTTCGCCAGATGTTATCCAACGCGCCACCGGACCCCCTTCATAAAGTAGGCCCACCGGACCCCCCTTCGTAAAGTAGGCCCCCTCTCAGCCGGACTTGTCCCTTTGGTGTGCCTGTTGCTCCCTAATTACTTTACTAACTATGCTGCGACTTGCTCTTGTTTGATGAATAACGGTTCACATATTTAATTTCTCAAATTTTCTTTGTTTACTACATATTATGATGAACATACTTGGTATTCGACTGTTATTATTATGTACAATGATGGAACCAATAAACTGAATTGGAAAAAAAATTGAATTGAAGTAAAGTAATTGCTCAGAAATAGGTATTTGCTAGCAGATAAGTAATGGAGTGAATTTTTCACTTGTAAATCATTGTATGGTGCCATACTGAGTCATTGAAAAGGCACAAGTGATCTGACACATACATACATACATACATACATACATTGATAAACATGCATGGCAGAGACCTGCATGGCATGCTGGAAACGAAAAAAGCGCAGAGCTTGCTCATGGCTGACTAATTAGCCAGGTTTAATTAACCTAGGCTATCAATTATTTAAGCAACGAATTAGCGATAATTAGCTAAGAAATCCGACCGTAAGACTCAGCAGGAAACTCTATGCAAAGCTCTAAACACCACTCTATAGTTTAATCTATTCTCGAAACTTATATAGATAGCACCGTCAACTTGATCAAGTACACAGATACATACATACATACATACATATACATGTATACATGCATACATACATTCATACATACGAAGACACATACATACATTCATACATACAAAGGCACATACAAACACATATACACGGATACAGACATATTAACATACATACATGCAAACACATACATACATACATACATACATACATGCATTTATACATACATATACATACATACATACCTACATGCATGCATACATACATACGCATCATACATTCATACACACATACATAGATACATACATGCATACATACGTAGATACCTACGAGGGCAGTTGTACACTATTCAGAGGCGGCGCCAGACATCTTTTGTAACCAGGGCATAGCCAGGGCAGTCATACAAATAACCAGTGCAGAGGCGGTTTATGCCCCAAATAAATTCTCGACAGGGCAACGACCAGGGCAAAGGTTTTGTTAGCAGGGCATTTGCCATGGCTTGCCCTGGTGTAGTGCGCCACTGACACTATTCTCCCGTAGGCCTACCTCCTAACCTCGAATCCTTCATCTGCAGTTTATGTCCTCATTTCTCTTACCTACGAGACGTACCGCCGAACGTAACTGCACCACCTAACGAACGCATCCGAAACCATTCCGCTAAACTGCACATTCACCCGACACGCCATCTGGCGATTGGCGATTAAATACTCTGTCCCACACTTAGATCGGCTTAACGAGTGACAGAGGTGCCAGATGGTGTAGTGGTTAGCGTGTAGGACTGTCAATCGAGAGGTCCGTGGTTCAAATTCCCGCCAGGGTAGAAATTTGGTTCAAGATTTCTGCTCCGTGTGCCCCTTAGCCAACTCTGCTATTATGAGTACACCGACAGCACACTGTCAGTGGGAAGATGACTGGCCACCCGCCCTCGTATGTCTTGGCTAAGAAAATGAAGTCGTTAACACTTCATACCCATGGCTGCCTCACGGCTAGCGATGGATATGACTGCTCTTCCTCTTCTAATGAGCAACAGAATTACTCAAATCTACAACTAAAATTATGCATTCAGAACCTCAAACAACAGTTACTATCTCACAGTTTCCATGCCCTGTGGTGGCATTAAAACCAGAATTGTGATCAATAGTAACAGAAAAATAATTAGGTAATAATTAAATCTGTAAATTTATGTATTTACATATTACTATAGCAATCATAATAAGATGAAATTACAAATATGCAAATGCAGAAGTCCTTACTTATCAATAACATTTAAGAGTCAAGACCTACCAATTACAAAGGCTGTGTCTGAAACAGTTAGTATCAGAAGTATCCATTTGTATCTATGAAACCAGAGATAACCTGGTTAAGCTAATTAATTAACAAAGAATGCATGAATCGTACTGGACAAAAACTGGTAATTGGTGGAATGTCTGCATTCATTTGCCATTAATTTCTATAATTAAGGTAAGTAAGTAAGTAATTTTATAAGTAAGTTAAGTTTCATGAAAACTGTAGGCTAAATATAACCTTTCAACAGTTGACTATTAAAAGGAAAGGTTGCAATACATGTAGGGTAAGCACTGGAAAATCAAGATATTGCACACATCTGAAATCACCAACTCAATAACAATGGAAATTTGATGCCAGTCCTTCAGCGTTTTTGTAAGGCAGTAAAAGGCGCTATATTTAGTGTCCAGATACATACAAACATACATTCATTCATACATACATTCATTCATACATACATACATACATACATACATACATACATACAGACAAACATACAGACAGTCTGGCATGCAAAACATTTATTATTAGGATGATTTGCTCATGATTATATACTTCATAATGTACACCAAAATGCGGTTAGTAATTGGTTCAATAAAGGACATACTTAACATACTTACTTACTTACATGTATAAAACTCGACTATGACCAAACTCGAAATGAAGCAAGAACATTTCAAAATACAGTTATTATTATTATTATTATTATTATTATTATTATTATTATTATTAATATTACTATTATTAGATCATTATTATTATTATTATTATTATTATTATTATTATTATTATTATTATTATTATTATTATTATCATCATCATTAATTATTAATAGTATTAGTATTAATATTAGTATTAATATTAGTACCATTATTATTTACAGCACAAAATGAGTAATTATCAGAGACAGACCTGGTGGAGATTCTGCTAAATACGTCTTATCGTCTCTTGTCTTGACTTTCACCATTATGTATCTTCCATTTTCTGCTATAAACTGTTTCCCCTGCAGCTTCAATTTCAGCTCGTGCTTCAACGACTGTAGATGGTACACCATTCGTGCTTTCTTTTTCACTGTGTACATGCACAGCAGACATTTGTAATAACAAACGTGCGCTTCAGTTTCAAAATTCAATCCGGAGCCCCAGCAGAGCTCGGCCTTTGCTTTGTGCAGGGATGATCTGATGTGGCTGGTAATTCTTTTAATGCAGTCAGAGCGATAATCACAAGCCGTGCACATCAAGTACACCTCAGTCTCATTCCACCACTTACCAGGGTTTTTAGTAGGATTCGTGCATTCTTTGTTCGCATGATTCACTAAGTCAGGCAACTCGTTGGTTTGAAACTGCAAACATTTGCTGCACTTAAGTATTTTGATGGAATTCTGGTGGTGACTATTACCCGTGTCGGCTAGCATGGAGTTCTCTTCTTGCAATGCAGGAACGTAATCCCTCTTCAACATTTTCTTCTTTCCTTTTGGATTACCAGAAATACTTTTTGCTTTCATATTCTCCGAAATGGAATAGGAGTCCATATTGTCCTATTGACCCAAATTATGCTTTTGTTTCAAGGAAGTAGCATCTTCTCCTTGAAGGAAACTAAGGTTCAAGTCAAAGACCACGTGGGCTTAATCGCTTGCAACAAAGGAACTTGCTTCCTCTGCTGTTTTTTCTACTGTTCTCTACTTAAATGCAAATCTTATGATCTATGTAAATCAGAAGCAGCATAAATCAACCTAAAATACAACAAATCAGCTGTTCAAATCAGGAATTAAAACAACAAATATGTATTTATTTTATTTTATTTACTTATTAGCCTACTTGTACTTATAACAAGAATTAAAACAACAAATATGTATTTATTTCATTTTATTTTACTTATTACTTGTAATTATAACAGGAATTAAAATAACAAATATGTAATTATTTTATTTATATTTATTTTATTTATTTATTTTAAGGTAACAAATGTTAACTTATTATTTACTGATTTATTGCATGCACATCTGAATCTGAGGCTAGAGACATGTGAACAGCTTCTCAAAGGTTGTGACGTTAAAGTGTTAAAAGATCAGTCTTGAATTGTGATTTAAATGTCTCAAGAGATGGCGCATGGTCGGGAAGAGAGTTCCATGCAATGGGTCCTTTGACAGAGAAGGAAGTGATCGAACTATCGTATTTGAAAGGTCAACCCAAACACGCGTTTGGAACTTCAAACAAATGGTACTGCCCTGTTGTCAGCTCGGCTCAGGATCAAAGTTTGTACGAGTTGGCAGTTTAAGAGAGACCGGGCAAAACGACCCGTATGCACAAACACCCATGCCTCGAAATCTACTTCAGTTAACACATTTTTTGCATAATTAGTTTTCAAAATCTACTTAATTTTCAACATCTACTAAAATAAGCTAATAAATTCAAGTTTAAATAAGTTTTAACATCTACTAACACTATAACTAATCAAATCCAATTGATATATTTAGTTGTTAAAATAACTGTAAGATCATTCAAACATTTTAAAACCAAATAAAACGTCCAGCTTACCTCCTTTGGCTTGAGATGACAAATCTTGTGCACTTAACTTCTAAACTTGGAAACGAATGTTGAATATTACTTCTCTTAAATTCCAAATTAAGGGCACACGTCCGTACAGCATTCACTCAGCGGTACAACGACTCCACCACGCGAGTGTTTTACTTAATATCGTTTATTTAACGACGCCGTCATATCGACGATGATTGGCGCGAAACAGTGCCACGCGAGTGTCACTGTTTCCCGCAATTTATATACATGTCTACTAGTTAAGTCAATTACTTAAGACTAATGAATGGGGCAGAATCCATATTCAGCCAGTTCGAAACACCTCATACAATCCTTAAAGCTGACATCATGAGCTGTGTTGCCAATTAATTTCTTCTCAAATTTCATTCTTATCAAACCATTCAGACATTGGGTAAACATTCCTATTGGCCTCATTCACTTACTTTCCTAAATTCTGTATTCCATTAACAATGGTCTATTGTCCGGGCCAGAGACTGAAAGTCTTCGCATATGCAAGAGGAATTAAAATTACCATAATTTAAAGCATTTATTAGTAAATCTAATGTCTTCCCGGCGAAAGTGAATAACCTGTATAGGCATTGAAGGTTTGTTTGAGTTTGGAGATTGTATACAAGCGTCAAACGAATGAGAGGATAAGATGGTAAGAACACTCTTGTAATGCCTCAAATAGTAATTTCAAATATAAACTATAGCCTAATCAATTATACATTCGCCTAACATATGTCAGCACTCAGCAGGCTTTTCATCTGATTCAATTAAGACTTAGACTAACTGCAATTAGACCGGAAATTTAAATCGCCACAAGTAATTAAAACCACCGTGTACTCAAGATTTTATCATACACTGTTGGCCCGACGCTGCTATAGCCTTCGGCAACGACCACACGACTTTACGCTGCTAGCAAAGGACTTTTGAATATCATACCGATATGAAGATAAATCTGGCTCCCCATCTTTATACTAAACTTACTGACTTACTAAAGATGATTACTGTTTATTTCCTATTATCATTCACAGTTTTTGTACCCAGATGCGGTGTGTCACCTGGTTTTGTCATTAAACGAATATATGTAGCCTATGCATATCAAATTGAACCACATAACAGATAAACATAAATTATGTAACCTGAGAGGGTATACTCTTCACGCAAGGAAACCAAACTCAGGATGCCAGAAGAAGTAGAAGAGCAGTCCCTGAGAACTACCCATGGTATGAAGTGTTAGCTACTCCATTTTCTAAGCTTTGGCATATGATGGCGGGTGGCCAGTCCTTTCCCTCACCCTCTCATCTTCCCACCGACAGTGTACGAGCAGTGTAATCAATATAGCGGAGTTGGCTAGGGGTGCAGATGAAGCAGAAATCTCAAAGCAAATTTCTGCCCCACCTTTGAATTGAGAGTCCAGCACGCTAACCACTAAATTATCGAGCATCCCCCTTCTAATATCGATCTTCAAATGCTGTGAACAAACAGAATCAATTATCCACTTCAATCAATCAATCAATCAATCAATCAATCAATCAATCAATCAATCAATCAATCAATAAATCAATAAATCAATTGATATAGCTCAGCTATAACATCAGCAGAGGCTCAACTACAATGATTCCTCAAATACTCTGATACAACAGAAGTGGACAGAAAATTCTATCCATCAATGAATTAATTTATTTCGCTTAAGATGGATATTAGCATGGGTTTAAACGGCAAGCCAGAGAGTCATGATTTTTGGAGGAGATAAAAATGATTTTAAAATTCATAAAAAGCGAAGAACGGTTCAAGAACCTACCTTGGTCCTGTTCACTTTAAGTGCATCAGAAGAACTGCTTTCGAAGTATTTGTGGTGTTTCCAACTTCACTGAAACTTTATTGAAACTTCTTCGACAGACAGATCAAGTCGTCCAATACAGAGTTTGCAAACCATATCGATGGCACAGAACTTAAAAATAATAATGATAAAGCAGTTACTTGTAATTGTAATTAGGACAATGTATAGCATACTTCTAGGATGCTCTCCAAAACTGTCGGACCTGGGCCACGTCTTGCACCAACTACAACCCCCAACCAAACCCACGTATAGGCTACTACGGTACTTCGTCCCTGTGCTCAATGCCCATGACCACATAATCCCTCTGCCGACAGCCTGATGCGAAAGCATTTATTGTAACGATGCTATATACTTTTTAAGTGTTTATTAGATGTCTTTACACCAAAGTGCGATTAGCAATATTATTGGTTAGTAAAGAATATACTTACTTACTTGAACACAGTGCGATCAACGCAGTAGGCATCTATAATATTCCCCTATTGAAAGCAACAGCAACGCGTGTTAATCATCAAACTCCATCACAAATTCACAATTGACAACCATGAGAAACACACTTCTAGGTCTCCAATAATGTTGTTATTATATAATATATATTATAACGTATGTAAAATATCAACCATCGTGTCGGCGTCTTCAGAAGCGAGACGCAACATTTATAAGATTACGCCATTTTGGATTCGAAGTGTAACACGGTATATTTCCCTCGAAAAATCTAAGCTAGCAAAGGAACGGCTCTATTTATTCAATTCGGTTCTTTTACTTAGATCTATAGCCTAAATCATAAGGTGAAGTTCACAATACCCAGTTCCATTAACTGAAGTTTCACGACACGTATTTATGACTCTTACGGCTGAATTCCTTTCTCTTTCATCTGACCAGTTCAGCAAGCGCCTGAAAGCCTCTTTTTGTCAGTGATTGTATTGTATTGTATTGTATTGTATTGTATTTGAACACTTGTTATAGCGCCTTTACCAGATTGCCCATTCAGAGGCGCTCCCGACTACTGCGCGGACGCTGAATCGGAGTTTCACGCCGAAGCGCATGAGCAATTGCGAGTGAAGGACTTGCCCAGGGTCCCTACGCGGCGGCGCTTTGAGGTGGATTCGAACCCGCAACCCTCCAGCTGCAAGGCACCGAACATACCCCTATACCACCGCGCCCCAGTGATGACACTGGCCTAGGTCGGGTGTGCCTCTGATTCAACTGGCGCTTTATAAATAGGGCCTACTCGATTAAGATTATTATGGTGCACAATGCATCAACATACGGCGCACTGAAACCAAGTCGTAATTAGCTCAATATCTAGAAAAAGTATTAAAACTCAGTCCGCTAGGACAAAGAGGCAGCCCATCAGGGGTGCAAAAAACCAAACTTTTTTCAAAATGAAAATTTGGTTTTTTGGTTTTTTGGTTTTATTTGGTTTTTTGGTTTTGGTTTTTTGTATTTGAGATTTTCCTATTTCGGATCATAAAACTAAAAAAATGGCATAATACCATTCAAATTAATTAGATGCATATAAATGAAATTAACTAGAACAGTAGAACCGTAGAATGTCATAAAACGAAGTTGACAAAGACCATACAACAATTGCCAAGAGAGTTGAAGAGACGACATTTTTGGCATTTATAATTTTGAAATTTGTAAAAAACAAAAAACCAAAATTTGCGGTTTTTTGGTTTTTTTTTTTAAAAAACCAAAAAAACCAAAAACCAAAAAACCAAGCCTTTAACAGCCCTGCAGCCCATACGCCCTATAGTGAATAAACGTAGACTGAGTCTTATTAAAGTCGTGAACGACACTGCATATAGCAAAGCGATTGAAGAGAACGGATTGATACAGAGAGAGAGACAGAACTTACATTCAATTTTATCATTCACATGGTATCTTTGGACATCCATATCTGACTTGCGCTCGTAAATGAACTGGTAGCTTCGCTTGATGGTAGTCTTATGAATTAAACCTCACGCTTACAATTGAATCAAAATAATCGACGTCCACTTACTTATGCACACGGCGTTAGTTTTTCATCGTGCCAGCGCGGCATTGGCTAAAGTAGGCTATAGCCTACGCATCTCTTTCGAATCCAAGATGTCGGAAACGCTAAGAACAAGGAAGGAAAAAGAGGAGAAAACTGACAGAAAACAAAAACGAGGAGACAAATAAAAGACGGGAAACGTACAAAGATCGAGGACAGAAAGAGACTTTACAAGTACGATGAAGATTAACGAGGTCGGACGTGACGAAAGGCGAAGAAAGAGAAATGTCATTTGCGCGTTTTAATCGATAGCAATAGTCCATCTTTGGCCGGCAATTTCGATTTCCTAAGTGCTTCAAAAACGGCGAACTGGCAAGACTTCCGAGATGTTTTACGGTGTATAGACAATTGCTGCTTTTGAGATAATTTTCTAAAGGCGCAAAGAAACGCCGGGTGGCTGGCCGACCACGTGCGCACTATACACACGTTCAGGCTGCCGCACGACCGTTCACGCACAATTGGATTTTGCGACCACTTACAAAACCGCTTATTGCCGATGCAGGTGGGGCCAACCCGGCCAAGACGCGACAGAAAGAAGCGAAGCTGAATATAACGTACATAAATACATGTAATAATATTATATATAATTTCATAAATATATAAGTCGATACTCGATTATAAGTCGCATTCTTTGTCTAAGTTTATTGCATCTTTTCCATTGGCTGTGCCTGGGGCTGATCGTCGGAAACAATGAGCACGTCACGTGGAGCGAGTCTTCCACGCTTGCGCTATATAATTTGACTAGTTTTCGGTATTAAAACTGCTCGTTAATACGCCATCTGTTGGCCGCTGGGGAGGGGCAGTGATTGGGGAGGAGTGTAAAGAACGGGCCCCAACGCTGGGGCTGGGGAGAGGTCCTCGGGGTGTTGTGATAGTCTATACCGTGACTGAGGGAGGAGGTGGGAGAGGTGTAGACACACCTGTGACCAGTTGGACAGGTATTAGTCAATGCAGGACCTGATGAGCGGAAATTACTGTCGGCCTAGAATGCGAAGACCTATAAGTTGTTTCATATACACTGACAGACTAACAATTTCATGCACCATTCATTGATCCATTCGTCCGTTCGTCCATCCCCATTTCGCTTTCTCCCATTATCTGTCCTGTTTGTCCGTTAGTACATCCATACTTCGAACCATCTATAGGCCTACATCCATAAATCCGTTTACTTCTCTCCCATCAAAACACCAGTTCATTCATCCGTCTATCCATCCATCCACAATTTAAAAATCCATCCGCCCGTCCATCCACCAATCCATCGATCCATACACATTTAAAACACCTATTTATCCATCCATCCATCCATCCATCCATCCATCCATCCATCCACACTACAAAAAATCCATCAATCCATTCACACTTAAAAATCCACACATCCGTTTATCCAACCATCCATCCATCTATCCACACATCCATTCAACCATCCATCCATCCATTCATCCATCCATCAATCCATGCTTTAAAAATCCACACTTCCATTAGTCCAACCATCCATCTATCCACACATCCATCCATCCATCCATCCATCCACACACACTTTAAAATCCACACTTGACACTTCCGTTAGTCCAACTATCCATCTATCCACATATCCATCCGTCAATCCATCCATTCATCCACCCATCCATACTTTAAACCGTATACATCCATTGATCCTCATCCCTCCCTCATTCCTCTCTCCCTCAAAGAACCCATTCATCTACCCATCCATCCATGCCATCAATGTATCTGTTCAACAAGCGCGTTCTGATTGGAAGCAGTGAGATACAGCAACGCAAGCGCATCATCTAGTCAGTAGAACAGTATAAAATGCACCGATTGGAGACAATGCATATGCACTCCTCCTTCCCGCAGCATTAATCGATTAATCTCGACACAAATGTGACAAATCTATCGATCTGACTTGAGCGGTAGATATAATCGACAAACCGTTGTGCTTTTGTTTTATTTAATTTTTATCCATTTAAAACAAAGATTGAAAAAATCTGCTGACAAATTCAATACACAAAGATTTCTTAAACGGCGTACGGGCTTACATATATACGGACATACTTAAATACATACAATTATACATACATACATTTATACAGTGATGTGTATGCATGGATACGTACATACACACACCTGTTCACATTACAGATACGCACATAGTCGTTTCGTTGAAGGTTCGCTATAGGCCTATAAATTCCCGAATGAATGAATGAATGACTAGAGACATATACAGTTACATAATATATAGGCCTAGCTATACACACATACTTACACATAATCATACATACATACGTACGTCTGTTCTGTTAGTAGTTAAGATTTATGTCTTCTGTCATTTGTGATCTTGTGAATTGTTTCAATTGCATAATTGTACACTGTAACCTGTTGCGTTTGTCAACCGGATTGTTTCAATAAAGAATATTATTATTATTATTATTATTATTATTATTATTAATTATTATTATTATTATTATTATTATTATTATTATTATTATTATTATTATTATTATTATTATTAAATGACTCCAATGACCAGGATTTTGCCAATGGTCTGCAAAGTTGCCTCCTCTTGAATTTGAACCTCGCTACGTGCCTGCATAGTATACGTATTACATATTTATATGTGTATAGCCTATATGCACATATACACACGTACGTGCATACACACATACATACACACATGCGTAGGCCTACATACATACATGCGTACACACATATGTCTACATACATCGATCAGAGTAACATGTAATTTTATATTATGATCCTAATGTAATGTAAAATCAATCTTCAGTCATCAGTCTTTGACCTCAAACTGTTCTGTTTATTCATTCATTCATTTATTCATTCATTCATTCATTCATTCATTCATATTGAATATTTATATAGCGCCCCTTCAAGTAAACTACACAGTGGTCAAATCTTATTTGCACCTCTGGTCTTACTACCTTACCAAGCTACACATGGTATCTTCTGGTCTCACTTAGTCACCTATCCCGACTACCAAAGAAACATTGTTTGATTTCAAGTAGCAAACACGTTCCTGCGAAATTGTTAAATATTGATAATTTTTTATGTAGGCTATCGCTAGGGAGGTTATCGATGGTGAAAATCGAAAGATTGTTGCGACCGTATGGCTACGATCCTAGTAATTTTTCAATGAATTTTGATCCAGTGAGATCCTTCGCTACTGCTGCCCGTTTGAAAGGCTACAGCCCTATTTAAGGGACCTCGTATGGATCGTTCTAAACCTAACTCCGCCACTGTTCGTACTCTGACAGTGCCAGTCCCAAGTCTGGATGAAGGAGGAGGGCGACGCTAATGATCTTTGTTGTCACACAGTGTCGTTAAACTGAAACTATTGTTCTAAACCGTAGTTTTAGGCTACTTACGACGAGAAAACTAAAACGATTATTGTTTGACAGTCAAATGGAACAATAAAATATCGCAATTGTTTATGGGCTGTGTCTTTAGGTTGTCCTCAGCAAAATCATAAAACGACATGTTAGAAATGGGTCTAGTACATTTAATTATAGTTTTTCCTCTAAGGCCTACCACTTGCGTCTCTGTCGTCTCAGTGTCCGCGAGGCTGACTATTTGGATCTTGTCCTGGAACCGATTTTAGCCCTGCCTATAGATTTTGTTTTGACTAAGCGCCTGTGAATAAGCTGGTTCCCGCGACATCGCGTTTGGGCGCTGTAGACTCTTGGGATTAGGGCTACGTGATGCCTATTTCATTCGCTAGAGTGCTTCACTGGTTTTCTCGTACAATGGCGTTCTTCAGTTACAGTTCGTAATCGTAATCGTAAACTCGATATTGCTACAGCGCCCACAAAAGCGAAGTCGCAGGAACCAGCTTATTATTCACAGGCGCTTAAGCAAAACAGAATCGATAGGCAGAGGGGGTCAAAATCCAGAGAGTCAGGCAGGCAGACAGTCAGACGGATAAGGTGGATGATGCTTAGAGTTGAAATGGCGAGGGAGGTGAGGGGAGGAGAAGGAATCGGGATAGGACTTGTGAAAAAGCAGTGTTTTCAGTTTTGAGTGAAAGACCTGTGGAGAGATAGCAAGAGGTGAGGTTTTGGTGAGTTCAGTTCAGTGAGTTCAGTTACTATGTTCAGACTTGCTAAGTTGTGTAAGATTTTATTGGTTATATAATTATAGTTCCATCCAACTGTCCAGTTTCTTTCTGAAAGTGTTCAAGCTAAGAGCAGTGACTACTTCCAGTGTTAGCCGGTTCCAATGATTCACAATTCTTTGGCTAAAAAGGAATTTTCCGATGTATAAACGCACATGCTTATGGAACAGTTTCATATTAAGTTCTCTCAGATTTGCAGTTGTTGCCTTCTTGCAGAAAGTTTTTCCATCTATATTTTCGAGACCATGAATAAATTTAGCCTATAGGTCTCAATAAGATCCCCCCTCATTATTCTTCTTTCCAAGCTAGGAAAAAAGACCCAGCTTATGAAGCCTTCCTTCATAGGCTACGGCATAGCTAAGCATCGGACGTAGTTTCTGTAAGTTAACCAAATTGCAGCCTCTGTCATAATATGTTTATGCCTTGTGCAATAGACACTCGCGATATAGAAGCTAATGATTCATTAAGCTCATCACAGGTAGTTGCAGTCGACCCGCCATTATCCAGTTTTCGCACGACAATTCAATCGACTCGCCAGATGGCCGCACGGTAGGTTCCATTTAATTCGCTAGATGCCGATGTCGCTCGAATTAAGGCAGAGCTTCGTGTGAAGAAGAAGGCAATCTCCATCACTCTGTTGCGTATAACTGTCTGTCTGTCTGTCTCTCCTTGTCTCTGCCTGTCTCTGTCTATCTCTTCCTGTCTAGCTGTCTCTGTCTTGCCATCCCTGTCTCTATCTCTTTCTCTTGCTCTCTGTCTCTCTATCCTTGTTTATCTGTGTCGCCCTCGCTGCATCGTTTATTTTCTGTCTGTTTCTCTCTGTGTATCTGTCTGTCTGCCTATCTCTGTCTATCTGTCCCCGTCCCTTGTCTCTGTTTCTCTCCATTTCTCTCTCTGCCTCTCTCACTCTGTCTCTCTCTGTCTCCCTCTGTCTCTCTGTCCCGCTCTCTCTTCCTGTCTATCCCTGTGTCTCTGTCTTTTTGTCTCTCTGTATCTCTCTCCGTCTCTGCCTTTCTGTCTGTCTGTATGTCTCTCTCTATATGCGCTTCTCTGTCTCTTTATTTCTCTGTCTCTCTCTTTCTGTATGGCTCGGTTTCAGAGGCAGGCTGAGTCGCACGTATTGTCCGTTCCGATGAAGATACGTTGTCCGTTCCGGATGACTGGTGCGTAGGGTCCTGTCTGGTGTTGCGGTCGCGATTCAGTGACTTCTATGGCACCGGCGGGTGATGGGGAGATGATGGGACGCTGAACGAGATGCGGGTTGCTGAGTCGCATGTTCTTCTGTTTCAGCAACTCCAGCTGGACGTAAAGGCGGCGAAACTCATCCTGAAAGAGATGCCATTGTGCAATCAACCGTAATGAAGAAGAAAAAATAAAGATAAAAAAGGTAACGTAGGAGGTGATTACATGTGATGTGTGGAGTACGTAGGAAGTATGGAATTTAATGGAATGAGCTAGAATGAAATAGGATAGGCAGGGACGTATTTGGCTTGGAGGGGCTTAAACTCCCCAAACGAAGCTGAAGCCCCCCAAATGAATCAAACCCCCGGCTCCACTATAGGCCCGGTCTACTGCATTCGCCATGTTTGAGGCCTCAAGCCCCCCCCCCGAAAAGTCCTTGTTACGTCACTGAGGATAGGATGGAATAGGATAGGATGAAATGGAATGGGATGGAATGGAATGGGAGATGATGAAAAAGGATAGGATAGGAAGGAATAGAACAGGATTAAATTGAATAGGATGGAATAAGATAGGATGGAATAGGATAAGATGGAATAGTATAGGATGGAATGGGATAGGATGGAATGGGATAGGATACGATTTGATAGAAGATATGAAACAACATACATACATAGACACCTACATACATACATACATACATACATACATACATACGTATGTACATACACATGAGTAATTACTTTTATACATACAAACTACAGCAGAGGTGTCAAAGAGCCGACCCGCGGGCCATTCCTAACCCGCAGACGATATTTTTTGGCCCGCGAAGCCTTGCCTAAAGGTTACACAATTTGGCAAAAAAGTTCAAAGGCTTAATGCGTTACATGTGATGCTCATGACTGATAATGAAGACCAAAATTACGACTTTTAAAGCCTGATTTGTCTGATTTTATGCTAAAAATGCACCATTTAACATTTAGCTTTGCACAACATTTTCTGTGGACGAGCTTGCAGAGCCGCCTCCAAGATAGACCTACCAACCCCTAATTTTGTACAGGCGCCTTCGGCATTGTGGCCCGCCGCCACTTGCTGGAATATATTGCCACTGGTCCGCCATTAAAAAAGGTTTGACACCCCTGCACCATAGAACGAGAATTCGTGACTTGAGGCTTTAATATTCGTAAATATTCGTGAATATTGTGACATTTTAATATTCGTAAATATTCGTAAATATTCGTTGATGACGTCACTGTTTCCGTTTTGTTTACAAACTAATTTAAGACTACTAATTTAAGAATTATGTGCAGTGGTTTTGTAACTGTTCTTGTTCTAATGCCTAGTGTTTGGCACAGAATTTTGTAAATTAATCCAGGATTTTGAAGAATTATGAATGAAAATAAATTAACAAAAACTAGCCATTCGTTGGCCAGTTTCAATATTCGTTAATATTCGTCAATTTCTACAAATCTTAATATTTGTAACTAATAGGCGTTCTATGCCCTGCACTACAAGCTTCAAATAAATACATTTATTTTATGAATTTGCCACTGCCACACAAACGTAGTACTACTAGACAGACCCGGATGTCCTTGTCGACGGCTCCGTGGTCGTACTTGGCCTCAGCTGCGCTGCAGAGGTGGATGAGCTCAACAGCGGCTACGGCCACCGCCGTTGACTCCCCTCCAGCCCCAGCGGGGGAAAAGGAGGAGGACCCTCCGCCCCCGTTTCGGTCCCCGCTCAACAGGAGCCCGGCGGCCGCAGCCCCCGCCGTAGAGTTGGTCGTCGACTTGAGGACGTTGAGGGACGTCTTCGAGGCACTGGCTACGGTCGGCTTAGAGTGGATCTGGTCCAGTTTACTACATTTGTAGACGACGTAGGCCTACGGTACATAGACACACATAATAATATTATACATAAATGCATACACGCATACACATGTATAAATGTATATATATAATGGGTTTCAAGATCACATCAGAGCACACCAAACGAGACAAGATCACACCAGAGTGACCAGACCACACCATAACAGACGAGACAAGATCACACCAGACCAGATAAAATGACACACCAAACCAGAGTAGATCACACTACACTGCACCAAATCTGACAAGATCACACCAGATCACACCAGACCACACCAGACCACTGGGACTAGACCAGAGTTACCTGACCAGTCCAGACCAAACAAGATCACACCAGATCACACACACGAGACAAGGTCAGACCAGACCATACTGACCAGGTCAGACCAGACATGATCACACTGACACTAGACCACACCAGAACACGCCACACCAGAACAGACAAGATAACACCAGACCACACCAGATCAGAGATCATCAGACAACATCACACCAGACACTAGACCTCACAAGACGAAACAAGGTCACACCAGACCACATCAGACAAGATCACACTAGACACCAGATCACGCCAGACCACACCAGACAAGACCAGAAGGTTCTAATTAGATTAGATTAGATAAGATTGATTAGATTGAACTAGATGACCTTGCTGCCGAATAGAAAGGAGAGTGTGACGGTGGTCGTCAGCTGTGAGTGGAAGAAGAGAACGAGGTAGAGAATATCCGGATTAGCCGGCGACTGAAGGAAAACCCTGCAACGAACACCAGTAATTATTAATTCATTTACTCAAATCATCAATTAATTCATTAAATTATTATTTTTTTTATTTTGCTGCACATATTAGGCGCGCGAGGTCAGTGCGGTACGTTTGAGTCGGATACGCGAGCACGTTAAGTGAAGTTATAAAGAGTCCATAACCACTGGGCTGAAGCCTGCAAAAAATCGGTTGAGGGCAGAAAAGCGTGCTATTGCTATCGAAATAGACAGCCGTGGAGCACTTTTAATGTTTTACTTAATTACTTATTTAATTGATTGACTGACTGACTGACTGACTGACTGAATGAATGAATGATTGACTGAATGATTGACTGAATGAATGAATGACTAAATGAATGAATTAATAAATGAACGAATGACTGACTGACTGAATGAATGAATGAATTAATGAATGACTGAATGAATGATTGACTGAATGAATGACTAAATGAATGAATTAATGAATGAACGAATGACTGACTGAATGAATGAACGAATGACTGACAGTCACTGACTGACTGCATGAATGAATGAGCGAACGAATGACTGAATGAATGAATTAATGAATGAACGAATAACTGACTGACTGACTGACTAATTACAAGGACCATACAAAATAATGCGCATGTACATCAAATCTTCATCTCTCTCTCTCATTCATTCTTGAATTCACTCATTCATCCATTCAATCATTCATCCATTCAATCATTCATTTATTCATTCATTTATTCATTCATTCATTCATTCAGTCAGTCAGTCAGCAGTGTTTAATCAACTCCCCTTGCTGTCGGGGGAATCGAGGGCTGTGGGGGTATCCAATCCAACATATTTGAAAAGTTGACGACCGGGGGGAATAGTAGCAAGAGTTTTCCAAGAATTTTCTTCGACGGGGGGTAGTTACGAGAGTTTTCGAGTTTTCCAAGAATTTTCGAGGGGGTAGTAACGAAGAGTTTTCCAACAAAATTTTTCCCTCCTCCCCATCAACCCTGACCGCGGGGGGGGGGGGTGTAAACGATACATCCTGGGGGGATTATCCCTAAATTTCACACTTTCTGTAAAAATTTACATGTCTTTCATTTTTTCGGGGGAACTCAATCCTGGGGGGAACTTTCCCCTCCTCCCAAGAGACGTCTAGATTAAACACTGATTCAGTCTGTCTATCTCTTTGACAGCCTGAATGCTTGTCTGTCCTGGCAGTCTGTCTGTCTTTCTATCTGTCAGGTTAAAGGTCAAACTCAAAGGTCTTTCTGTCAGTCTGCCTGTCCATCAGTCTATTCTATCTGACTGTCCGTCCGTCCGTCCGTCTGTGATGATTCGTGCTGGGCTCACATGGTGATGTTGAGGAAGAGCGAGAGCAGTGTTTCGTTGTAGATGGCCCAGCTGATGAACCTGCTTTCGTTGAACTCCGAAGGGGCTTTGCGGACCATGATGCACAGACGAATACCCCACAGCAACAGACACAGCTCAGCTACAGCACCAGCAACAATTATTATACAGGCTACGCATCGATCATCATCATCAACATCATCATCGTCGTCATCGTCATCATCATCGTCGTCGTCGTTGTCATCGTCATCATCATCATAAAAATAAAAATACCCATTATTATTATTATTATTATTATTATTATTATTATTATTATTATTATTATTATTATTATTATTATTATTATTATTATTATTATTATTATTATTATTATTATTATTATTATTATTATTATTATTATTATTATTATTATTATTATTATTATTATTATTATTATTACTATTATTATTATTATTATTATTATTATTATTATTATTATTATTATTATTATTATTATTATTATTATTATCATTATTACTATTATCATTATTATTATTATTACTATTATTATTATTATTATTATTATTATTATTATTATTATTATTATTATCATTCATCATTATTATTATTATTATTATTATTATTATTATTATTATTATTATTATTATTATTATTATTATTATTATTATTATTATTATTATTGCTGTTATAGAATTATTAGTAAGTTCAATATCGTCATCGTTAATGCGATGATCATAGCGCATTCTCAGTGGTTGGCCTCTCGCTCTGGAACGGGATCCCTTTGGCGCTGCGCTTGCTTCTCAGAATCCACTCTGACTTCTTCTATTCTCACCTAAAAACTGTTCTTTTCAGTCGTACTGGGGTCGGGAGCGCTACTGAGTAGTAACCTTGAAGCGGCGCTGTATAAATATCTTCGTAATGA
>JACEVL010000611.1:92500-122500 GCA_020284085.1 Aporrectodea caliginosa | reverse complement strand
CAACAGATTCTGATTTCGTAATGAAAGAGGATTTTATTTGACATTGAAAATTGTAAATAACTGTCAATTTTTCTTCGGAAATGTGAAAAAATAAATTTAATATTTAAACAGCTGTAACTTTTGAAGTTATGGAAATTATTTAGTAAAGTTTTCATGGATTGTTGAAAAATCATTCCTCAGTAAATGTTGAAAGTTTGGTATAAAAATCTCAATTGGTTGCGGAGAAATTGCATTTTATCCGGTGGGACATTTTATTTTGAGCCACCCTGTATATATATACACATAATAGCGATGAAATAGGAAACCAGAATGCAGTCTGATGGCAGTTTCTCTTTAACGACTCTGTGTCGTAGCAAAGATGATTAGCGCCCTCCTCCTCCTCCTTAATCCAGGATTGGGCCTGGCATTACCAGAGTACTAGCAATGGCGCAGTTGATATTAGCTCATTCAATATACAGAGCGGCGTTCGTTGGGGGGGAGATCGCATGGCCGGCCGTGTAATTGTGCTATAAAATTTAGTATCGTTATTTAGTGGCATCTATTCCGGTGTTATGGGATACAACGCGGCCCGAGCTGGTTTGAATTTTTGTTTGGTTTGATAGTTTGGTTTAGTTTGGATTCATTGGGTTGGGTTTGATATAGGACTTTCGTTTGGCTTTATTCAGTTGAGTTTGGTTTTGATTCGGTTTGCTTTGACTTATTTTTGATTTTATTCAGTTTGGTCTAATTGTTTGTGTTTGGTTCACTTGGTTTGGATTCATTTGGGTTTGGTTTGATTCAGTTTAATTGTTTGTGTTGGATTCAATCGGTTTGGTTTGATATAATTCTGTTTGGTTTGATTCAGTTCGGTTTGGTTTTGATTCGGTTTCGTTTGACTTAGTTTGGTTTGATTGTTTGTGTTTGGTTCTTTCGGTTTTGGTTTGATATACTTTCGTTTGGTTTGATTCAGTGGAATAGGAGCTGATTTTGATTTTGATTCGGTATACGGTTTGATTAAGTTTGGTCTGAATTGGTTTGATATAGTTTGGTTCGGTTTGCTTTGATATAGTTTGGTTTGAAAAAGTTTGATATAGTTTGGGTTGGTTTGGTTCCATTTCGTTTGGCATACATGTAGTTTAGTTTGGTGTGCATTAGTTTGATTTAGTCAAATCTACTTTAGATTATCATAAAGCACATCTTACCTTCCCTTACCTATAGCCTACCTTAACGCATCCCTTACCTTGCATACCATATCTAACCCTTCACCTGGCTATTGTGGATATGCTTTCATATAGCGCCTGTGTTTAAACTGATCTCTCTGACGCAGCTTTCTGTGGGGCAGATAAATAAATTTACATCCAATTACCGACCTCGTGAATAAGCTAAGCGCTCGTAAATAAGCTGGTGCCCTGCGCTTGGCTTTCGAGTGGCGCTTTAGAAGTTTGGAGATTACAATTACGACTACGACTACGATTACGACCTTCCCATAGTTACCATACAAACCTTGCGCGAGCTAAATAACTTTTCATTGCCTTGCATGCATTTGATGTCTTTGTTTCCAGGTCAACAGTAAGGGGCGTGTGTTAATTCGGATTTAGTTTGACTAACCGGACAGTAGAGGCAGAATGCACCGAGCAGAATGATCCGCAGGAGGACAGGGCTTGCCGCCTTCAGAACCTATGCAGAAACAAAAACCGGTTACAGATTCATATTCGCATATGTTGGCTTATCCAGCAAGGTAATTTCAGGCAGCTTTCACATTTCATAAACTATATGCACACACACACACAGGCACACACAAAGAGAGACAGACAGACAGGTAGACAGAGAGAGACAGAGAGAGACAGAGACAGAGAGAGAGAGACAGAGAGAGAGAGAGGCAGAGAGAGAGACACACACAGACACACACAGAGAGAGAGAGGGAGAGAGAGAGGGAGAGAGAGAGAGAGAGAGAGAGGGAGAGAGAGAGAGAGAGAAATAGAGACAGATAGACAGACAGACAGACAGAGACGACAGACAGACAGACAGACACAGACAGACACAGACAGACGCACGGGTTAAGGAAATTTTCCCCGAGGACAATTCCGAGGACAATTTTCTTCGAACATTTCCATCCTTGGACTCCCCTCCAAAAGCAATTACTCCGGTCATTCTGCCCCCGGAGTGTCATAAACTGAAGACCTTGGATGGTCAGTACAATAATATGCTATGCATTATTGTTCAGTTGAACTGGATCTGCAGTATTCTAATGTACGACTTTCGTCACAAAAGCAATATATCACTATCAAATAAATGCGTTAAAAAGCAGATCTACCGGATTTAGGATCCACTACATCTATGATGAATAAGACGAACGGCAGAAAACTTGAATCGTTTGCAGTGAGACGTTTCGACAGGAAAAATAGGTCTACAGTTCAGTAGAAGAAATCCTCTAAGTATTTGTAGCCTGTTAGTTGCTGTTTAACGACACTGTGTCATAATTGAATATGATTAACTAAGTAAGTATATTCTTTATTTTACCAGTTGCTAACCGTACTCTTGTTTACTTACATATAAAATACGGAAAACAAACAGCCAACAACGGCGCCCATCCCACAATGACTCCATAGCCTAGCGTCGCCCTCCTCCTTTATCCAGGCTTGAGACCGACACTGCCGGAGTGCGAGCAGTGGCGGAAAATAGCCTGGTGATATTCCACTATAATACGCAGCTGCTTTGTAAGATCGAATAGATGTATTAAATTAGACGACGTCTAGTTCTATTAGCCGATAATCAACAACGTCGCAACACTGTTCTTTGGCCACTGCATTCATCAGCTTTTGGGGCATCCTATAGTGAGGACAAGTATACTCACTTCGCTTGAGAGGACATCTTTTCATGCTGCCTTTTTTTAATTCTAAATTGTTAAAACGCAGTTTTGTTAGTCGATGCATCTTTAGTTATATATTTAGTCAGGAAAATATTTCGAACTGGTTTTAAGCTTTCGGAGGTTTCCATTGGAAATGGTCGTATTTTTCTACATTTTTAGATTTTAATAACTAATGCATTTATTTGGGGGTTTGAACCCGTAAAACCACCCCTAATTACGACAAAATATTTAGTTGTGCATGTGTGACTTAAAAATCTGCTCCTGTAATAGTTTATTTTAAAAATGCATGTAATCGTTGTATACAATGCTAAGCATGTGCGCAATTCAAAAGCGTCTACTAGATGAAAACAGTCTCTCTCAAGACTTATGTATTCTGTTGCGTTTTGTCGACAGTTTTGTGTTAAATAAACGAATATGATGAATATGATGATGGCTGATGATTGCATGTAGAGGCTACTTATTTAATACTAAATGAATTACTTGCTTAATTACTTATTGCTACAGTCAGAATGGAATCAGTTGATAGCAGGCTGAATTAGTCTACAGAGTACAGATCGGAGATATCTCAATTCTAAATTTCCGGGAAAAACTCTCGGAAATTGTGGGGGATGGAGAAAAAGTCTGCGGAGGGGAGGGAGCGATTCCCCAAGGGACACATTAAGGGGAGTTATCCAGGGAGTTGTAATGGCTATCATAAAACAACCATTAAGAGGATCGTGTAAGAGACACAGCGAGATGATGATAATGATGATGATGGTGGTGGTGGTCGTGATGATGATTATTATTATGATTGTGATGATGATGATGGTGATGGTGATTATGATTATGATGATGATGATGATGATGGTGGTGGTGGTGATGATGATGATGATGATGATGGTGGTGGTGATGATGATGATGATGATGATGGTGGTGATGATGATGGTGGTGGTGGTGATTATGATATTGTCATCGTCATCATCATCATCACCACAATCATTACAATAATCATAATCATAAAAATCATCATCATTATCGTCATCACATCATTTCCTGAGGCCAGCCATTCGGCAACAGTGGCAACGAATATGCGTGCTAGCAAATGACAAGTATAATTTATAATTCATATATTTTATAAATGTAATACACAATAATAGTATATTTTCCATATAATATATATATATATATGTATATATATATATATAGATGGAATATAATTACGAGACGGATACGCATTTTACCCTCTTCTTCCTTCCTCCATTCCTCGGCCTCTTGCATCTTCTTACTCTTCCTTCTCCTCCTCATTCTCCATTCACTTCCATGCTGCTCGTCATTCTTCGTTTCTGCTTCCTCCTCCTCCTCCTCCTGCTACTGCCCCTCCTCTTTCTTTTCCTCCATTATCTTCCTTCTACTTACAGTCATTCTCCTTCTCATCCTTCCTCCTTGTCGTCTTATTTCTCCAACTCCTCCTGATTCTTCTCTTCCAATCCCTTCTCCACTTCCTTCTCATTCTCCAGTTCTTACTCTTCCTCTAATTCCTCGTTCTCCTCTACCTCTTCCACTTCTTCTTCCTCCTCCTCTTCCTCCTCTTCTTCTTACTACTCCTCCTCGTCGTCCTCTTCCTCGTCCTCTTCCTCCTCTTCCTCCTCCTCCTCCTCCTCCTCCTCTTCCTCCTCCTCCTCCTCTTCCTCTTCCTCTTCCTCTTCCTCCTCCTCTTCCTCTTCCTCTTCCTCCTCCTCCATCTCCTCCACCTCCTCTTCCACTTCCTCCTCCTCCTCCTCCTCCTCCTCCTCCTCCTCCTCCTCCTCTTGCCCCTCTTCCTCCATCATCAATTCTTTCGTTGAGCTCTTCAAACAAATCAACGGTTGCTGAATCTGGCGGATGTTTGTTGAGGGTCGTTTCAGATGCACTGTCTCCGCTGCTGATGCAGATACGGAGATAAGGATGATAGCGATGCAGAGGAAGACGCCGTCCGTTAGAACTGTCATCCGCAGATGCATCCCCCTTCTTCATACGCATCCTCTCTTGTCATACTCCTTTTCCGAACCCACCCTTCTCTCCACTCCTCCAATCGCTTCTAGTTACATATTAGTCTTTATCTTCCTCCTCCTCCTTTTCTTTCTCTTCCTCCTTCTCATCCACCTCCTCCTCTTCCTCCTCTTTCTCCTCCTCTTTCTCCTCCTTCTCCTCCTCTTTATCCTCCTTCTCCTCCTCTTCCTCATCTTCCTACTCTTCTTCCTCCTCTTCCTTCTCCTCTTCCTTCTCCTCTTCCTTCTCCTCCTCCTCCTCTTCCTTCTCCTCATCTTCCTCCTCTTCTTCCTCCTCTTCCTCCTCCTCTTTCTCCTCTTCCTTCTCCTCCTTTTTTCCTCTTCCTCCTCCTCTTCTTCCTCTTCCTCCTCCTCCTTCCTCCTCTTCCTCCTCCTCCTCCTCCACTTTCTTCCTCCTCTTCCTCATTACAGCATCTATTAGTTATTTTCCTTCTGAATCTTACCTTATCAATTGTCCTCCCTTCCCAAACTTCCTCTGAATTTAAGGAAGATGGTGGTAAGGAATTTCAATAGAAGAAGCGGAAAAGGAGGAACAGCAGGTCGTAAAAAAGACAGAAAAGCATCAAATATGGCTGCCAATCGTCCCGGATTCGCCAGGACAGTCCCGGAGTCTGCCTTGTGCGTCTCGTGTCCCGGATTGATCCCAAATAGTCCCGGAAGTTGGCGTAAATATCCACTTCACAAAACTTTTCATGCACATCCAATAAATGATGTCTGCATTCTGCATGCATGTGTATATGAACTTTGAGCTGGGCCCACGAGCCTGGCATAGTACAGCTCAATTTACAGTCGCCCCTAGGGAGTGGCAGGCTGAATAAACCTTATGGGCTAGCGGGTATCGAACCCTCGTTCTTCTGCCCTTCGCGCCAGTTTGTTACCATTCAACCATCTCACCGCGGAGATGGTTGAATGAGAAGGAGGAGGAGGAGGAGAATTAACAGCATAAGGAGGATTAAGAAGCGGAATATGACTAAGAGGATTAAGGGAAAAACAAAGACAGGAGAAAGAATTGGAGGAGAGGAGGGGGAGGAGGAGGAGGAAGAGGAGGAAGAGAATGGGAATTAACAGCGTAAGGAGGATTAAGAAGAGAAATACGACTAAGACGATTAAGAGAAAAACAAAGAGGAAGAGGAAGAGGATGATGAAGAGTTTGAAAGAGGAAGATTAAAACGAGGAATAAAACTTAAGAGGATTAATACGAAGTCAAGAAGGAGGATTACTAAGCATTTATTAAGCGCCATTATCTAATGACCAAACATCATCAATCGATGACTAAATAAGCAGTTGTGATTGAAGGACTTCCTCAATGTTCCTACACAGTAATCGTCTCAGGGAAGGAGGAGGATCGAACCCATACTCTCCGTGTTGCAAGGAGATCGCTCTAACCATTATTGGCCATCAAGGGGAGAAGCTGAATGTGTAGGAGGAGGTAATTAAATGGAGGAAGGAGAGGAAGAAATGTCCATATGTCCGTATATATATATATATATATATATATATATATATATAACGCTTCCTGCTTCAAAGTCTGGTTCGTCTGCGGAACATTAGTTTCAGTTTGACGACACTGTGTGACAACAAGGATCACTAGCGTCGCCCTCCTCCTTCATCCAGGCTTGGGACTGGCACTGTCAGAGTGCGATCAGTGGCGGAGTTTGTCCGTCCTCCTATGCCTTTCTGTTGGCCTACCTATCCGTCCGTCCGTCCTTCCGTCTGTCTGCCCCTCTGTATGTCTGTACGAATGCCTCTTCTTGCCATTCTGCCCGTCTGTCACTGTGTTCCGCAGACGAACCAGACTTAGAAGCAGGAAGCGTTATATATATATATATATATATTTTCCATATGTGTCAATGTATATATAAGTAGAGCCGACGCATATTGTTCTCCATTGGCCAAATCAACGCTTAAAAGGTAGGGACTACAGAGACCAAACTAATGGTGATGCATTCTGGCAAGGGTGAAAGGTGACGCATAACATGCATTGTATACATACACTTAACCGTCACACAAACACACACAGACATACCCACGCACGCACACACAGATACATACACATACACATCTACACACACACACACACACACACAAACACACACAAACCTACACACGACTACAGCCCTACACACACCTACACACACATACACGCATACAAACGCGTGCGCACACACACACTCACACACACGCATTCACACACAGACACACACACACACACAATCTCACACACCCACCCACCTCCCCACACACCTACCTACACATACACATACACATACACATACAAACACACACACACATATACACACACACCTACACACACACAAACACCTACACACACACACATAAACATACACAAACATACACAAAACACACATACAAATGTGCGCGCGCACACACAAATCTCACACACTCACACACACCCAAACAGACACCTACACATACACATACAAACACACACACACACACACACACACACACATCTACACACACGCAAACATGCACACAAGTAGTGAAGGATACGAGAGGCATTGATTCTATTTCAAGAACCTGAGGGATCACAGCTAAGTCGCATTCACCTGATGAATATAATAAAATATAGATGTCTAGCGTTGAGCTTTTTGACTATCTATATATGCCTAAATATATGTATATAATACGAGCCCAATGTAAATTGAGAAAAATCCGGTATATAAATACATATATACATACATATTAATGAACATCTTTATTGCTTCACTTAGTCGGAAACAACAAAGCAATATCACATGGTTCTTACGAGTCTATCTGAACAGCGTTAGAAGAAAAGCGGAAGGGAAAATATTATTACTTTCACCTTTTGTCATTCCATTATGGAAAGACTTTTATTTGTTTAATTTCGCTCTTATTCGTGACTATAAGTAACGTACATGTATTAGTGACTTCAACTGTCGAGTAATGTATGTATATAATGTAAGTACATAATGTATGTATATAATGTATGTATATAATGTATGTATATAATGTATGTATATAATGTATGTATATAATGTATGTATATAATGTATGTATATAATGTATGTATATAATGTATGTATATAATGTATGTATATAATGTATGTATATAATGTATGTATATAATGTATGTATATAATGTATGTATATAATGTATGTATATAATGTATGTATATAATGTATGTATATAATGTATGTATATAATGTATGTATATAATGTATGTATATAATGTATGTATATAATGTATGTATATAATGTATGTATATAATGTATGTATATAATGTATGTATATAATGTATGTATATAATGTATGTATATAATGTATGTATATAATGTATGTATATAATGTATGTATATAATGTATGTATATAATGTATGTATATAATGTATGTATATAATGTATGTATATAATGTATGTATATAATGTATGTATATAATGTATGTATATAATGTATGTATATAATGTATGTATATAATGTATGTATATAATGTATGTATATAATGTATGTATATAATGTATGTATATAATGTATGTATATAATGTATGTATATAATGTATGTATATAATGTATGTATATAATGTATGTATATTACGGTGTGTCACTAAGTGTGTATTGTTTATTGAGTTTCGTAATCATCGTCATCGTAACTCCCAATTTCTAAAACGCTATACTCTAAAGCTAAGAGCACTAACTTATTCACGAGCGCTGCGTCGTATTAGAGATAAAAGTCCAGTGGAGATCCGAATCCGGTTGCCAGAGAGACCAGAGAGAGGAGGCAGAACAGCTGCTAAGGCGGGTTTATTGCGTCTACACCCTGGGAGTCTGCCTGAAACTATTCTTACTAAACTCAAAACTGTTCTTTTTGGGCGCGTTAGAGTCGGGAGCGCCTCTGAGTAGTTTCCTTGAAGGGGCGCTATATAAATACCCGAATGAATGAATGAATGAATGAGACTTAAAACTTCGAGACCGAAACCCAGACAGTGGGAACCAAGACCGAGACCGACAGACTGGGGACCAAGACCGAGACCGAGACAGTGGGGACCGAGACCGAGACAGTGGGGACCAAGACCGAGACCGAGACAGTGGGGACCGAGACCGAGACAGTGGGGACGAAGACCGAGACCGACAGAGTGGGGACCAAGACCGAGACCGAGACAGTGGGGACCAAGACCGAGACCGACAGAGTGGGGACCAAGACCGAGACCGAGACAGTGGGGACCGAGACCGAGACAGTGGGAACCAAGACCGAGACCGAGACAGTGGGGACCGAGACCGAGACCGAGACAGTGGGGACCGAGACACAAGGTCCAAGACAGTTCAAGACAGTTCAACACTGAGGCTTTTAGGCATTTAGTTCAAATGGTAGCTCAGATTACAGAATAAACAATAAAAACAATTAGGACCCAAATGCTGAAACAATTTTTCTCTCAACTGTTCAAGTCAACTACCATGCAGGTCAGCCGATCACCTGAATAGTATAGAGAAATTAAATATTTCAGGCATCCTGAAATGTTCTAAACGATTCTAAAATTTAAGCCAACAATTTGGAGTTCCACAAGGGTCAATCCTTGGACCCCTCCTCTTTCTACATTTTATTAACGACCTCCCTAATGCTTACCCATTACTGCGCTTTATTGTCTTCGCCATTCCATAGTCCAGATATTTACGACATAGCTCACCTTGAGAAACTGGACATTTCTCCTATCGTTTCGCTTATTGTGGCCTTACATCAGCGGCAAAACTGCACGTTATTTCTTTTCATTGTCCATGATTTCAAATTGCCTGAAGGCAAATTTGACTATATCAGGTTCTTTATGAGAAATTTTTATTATTTTTCACCGATAAAAAGTCGAAATAAAGTAGAACTTGCTCTTTTCAGTATCTGTTCAGGCATTTTCCAAAAAGTCAAGAAATGACCGCGAGACCGAGACCGAGACACTAGGTTCCGAGACCGAGACATCGAGACCTATCTCGAGACGATTCGAGACCGAGACACTGTCTCGAGACCATACAACTCTGGTTTATTTAGTTTAAAATCGAATACCTGACCATTTATTAGTTTATTGTTATACGCAAACTGGAACGAAAAGAACAGAGACAAGAAACTGTCAAAGAACTTAATTAAAGAAAAGCGAACGCGAACTTATAATATTATATTTGATGCTGATGAATATTCACAATATTCACAGGAGAATAGGAAGCCGACACAGCTGATCTAGTCATCCCTTTATGTATTAGACAGTACTATTCAGTGAGATGAACAATAACTGTAAAGTATATATCGTCAAAACCGAAAAATACCTTACCACTTTAACGACAAGGGTCTGCTAAAAAAAAACGTCTGGAAACCAATACAGCTCGTCGTTTTACCGTTTAACATCGAAGTGAGTGTTATAATAATCATACAGTGTATCACTCTTATTAAGGTAAGATGTAAACAATAAACGAGTGATACCAGATGTTGCCGAAAACATTAGGAGAACATAATAGATAGAATAAATTGTTGATAGCCTGATGGACTTAAAGACACTAGAGCTTTCAGTGAGATGATGAGCTCCAGACATAAACAATTCTTACAGCTCTCTTTTGTAGCAGAAATATAGGTTTATAACAGAAATATATGTTTAAACATCGCCTGATATCAAGATATCCACCTGCCAAAACTATAGTGCAGTAGATTAAGTATACGGCAGAATAAGCTCAGCATATCGTGACCAAAGAGCGGTAGAGACCATTTAAAACCCGGAAATGACTCCTACGAGTTTAGAAACCTAATTTGTGACACGTTCAACATGTGCGCGTCGTGTAAGATGCCCATCAACGATTGCACCAACGAATTAAACTAAGATACACGACATGACTGGGTGTTATCAATAGCTATAATGGAGTAGAGGCTTCTGGTACTAGTGTACCTGTCTGTCATTACAGGAGGCGACGTGGCTACATCCTGTATCGTCAAGTGTACGTGAGTAGTGGTATAAGTGCCGGTTCTAACTCAGGACGTGACGTCACAGTCACGTGACCTATGCTGGTGCCCTACTTTGCATATTGTCTGCAGTCTGGTTCCCTAATTTACATGGTGGCGTCTGCAGACTGGTGCCCCGCTTCACACGTGTCTACGGATCGTCAAGTGTACGTGTGTGTTGTGTGTATTGCATTATATCAAATACAGTTGCACTGCGTTGTAACAGATGAAGCTGACTTACCTTGCTTCAGCACACCCTGCTTGTCTAAACACAACATACCATACGATAACTGACCTTACATTCCATTACCATACCATGCCAAGCCAGGCTTTTTCTTTCCATTACCATACCATGCCAAGCCAGGCTTTTCCTTTCCATTAACATACCATGCCAAGCCAGGCTTTTCCTTTCCATTACCATACCATGCCAAGCCAGGCTTTTCCTTTCCATTACCATACCATGCCAAGCCAGGCTTTTCCTTTCCATTACCATACCATGCCAAGCCAGGCTTTTTCTTTCCATTACCATACCATGCCAAGCCAGGCTTTTCCTTTCCATTACCATACCATGCCAAGCCAGGCTTTTTCTTTCCATTACCATACCATGCCAAGCCAGGCTTTTCCTTTCCATTACCATACCATGCCAAGCCAGGCTTTTCCTTTCCATTACCATACCATGCCAAGCCAGGCTTTTCCTTTCCATTACCATACCATGCCAAGCCCGGCTTTTTCTTTCCATTACCATACCATGCCAAGCCAGGCTTTTCCTTTCCATTACCATACCATGCCAAGCCAGGCTTTTCCTTTCCATTACCATACCATGCCAAGCCAGGCTTTTCCTTTCCATTACCATACCATGCCAAGCCAGGCTTTTCCTTTCCATTACCATACCATGCCAAGCCAGGCTTTTCCTTTCCATTACCATACCATGCCAAGCCAGGCTTTTTCTTTCCATTACCATACCATGCCAAGCCAGGCTTTTCCTTTCCATTACCATACCATGCCAAGCCAGGCTTTTTCTTTCCATTACCATACCATGCCAAGCCAGGCTTTTTCTTTCCATTACCATACCATGCCAAGCCAGGCTTTTTCTTTCCATTACCATACCATGCCAAGCCAGGCTTTTTCTTTCCATTACCATACCATGCCAAGCCAGGCTTTTTCTTTCCATTACCATACCATGCCAAGCCAGGCTTTTCCTTTTCCTTTCCATTACCATACCATGCCAAGCCAGGCTTTTCCTTTCCATTACCATACCATGCCAAGCCAGGCTTTTCCTTTCCATTACCATACCATGCCAAGCCAGGCTTTTCCTTTCCATTACCATACCATGCCAAGCCAGGCTTTTCCTTTCCATTACCATACCATGCCAAGCCAGGCTTTTTCTTTCCATTACCATACCATGCCAAGCCCGGCTTTTTCTTTCCATTACCATACCATGCCAAGCCAGGCTTTTCCTTTCCATTACCATACCATGCCAAGCCAGGCTTTTCCTTTCTGTATCTTACCAATCATTCCATACCATACGTCGCCTTACCTTGCCCTACAATGTCCCTGAGACGTTTTATCGTCCTTGCGACTTTGACATCTGATCAAATCTAGCCTGACTTAATATAAAGACTCATATAGCGCCGCCATCATGACGTAGAAGTTCATAATGGCGCCACATAAAAATCCAGCTGCATACAATACCATATCAGACGAGACGATACAATACTAGACGAGAGGAAACCATACCGGACGATATCATACCAGACCAGACCATACCAGACGATACAAGATCAGACCATACCAGACGAGATAATACCATGCCATACCAAACCAGACCAGACCATACCATACCAAAACCATAGCAGACGAGATCATTCCATTCCAAACCATACCAGACGACAGCAAACCATACCAGACGAGACCAGACCATACCATGCTATACAAAACCATACCATGCTATACAAAACCATACCAGACCATACCAAAACCATACCAGACGAGACCATACCAGACCATACCAGACGATACAAGATCAGACCATGCCATACCAGACGAGACAATACCATACCATACCAAACCAGACCATACCAAAACCATAGCAGACGAGATCATTCCATTCCAAACCATACCAGACGACAGCAAACCATACCAGACGAGACCAGACCATACCATGCCATACAAAACCATACCAGACCATACCAAAACCATACCAGACGAGACCATACCAGACCATACCAGACGAGACCACACCAGACGATACCATACCAAAACCATACCAGACGAGACCAGAGCTGTTGGGTACCTTGATGTTTTCGAATCGGAACGTGAACCAGACGATGGCTGGGATGATGGCGATGATGAGGCAGGAGATGGTGAGGATGATGGTACGCAGCATCCAGTTCAGAGACAGGATGCACGGTTGGTCGCTATCACACTCGTCACACCCCACTGCACACGGCAGACAGACGTAGGATGAAGACGAATCGTACAGGTTGTCTCTGGCCTACACAAACAGAAACAGACACAGTCTCTTCAATATGATCAAATAACAATGATGATGATGATGATGATGATGATGATGATGATGATGATGATGATGATGATGATGATGATTGTGATGATGAAAATAAAAGTAATGAAAATAAAAATAATAATTATAATTATAATTAGAGTGGTACCGGTAGTGATAACGACAACAATAACAATTATAATAATGGCAGTATTAGTAGTAGTAGTAGCAGTAGTAGCAGTAGTAGTAGTAGTAGTAGTAGTAGTAGCAGCAGCAGCAGCAGCAGCAACAACAGCAGTAGTAGTAGTATTTTAGCGTATTTGATTATTTCTCTTATGTGTCTGCGTAAATGGAAGCTGGATTGATAAAAATAATTGTTTTCCTAAATGGAAGTTGGATTGCTGAAACTAGTTATTTGCTGAAATTGAAGCCGGATTGATGGGAAAAGTGTGTAATGTAGCATGGTAAATGACTCGCCAGTGCATTGCCAGTAAGCGTTGGTCGAATACAAGTTGGATTGACAAAAGTAATTCTTGATAAATAGAATTGGGATTGATGGAAATAATTTTAGGTTAAATAAAGGTGGGATTGATGAAAAGAATCTTGCTTAAGTAGAAGCTCGAATCATTACAGTTATCACGAAAACCGATGAAATAATAAAATAAGATGAAATACAACTCTACCTCCACTATCAATAAAAATACGCTAAAATGCACTTCTTCATTGGTTTTCTTTTAAATGCAGTAATTTAATTGCTACACACATCCATAAATACAAAAGTACAAGCAAACAAAATGGTCAATACAGGCATCCATACCTATAAACACGCGTACAGGAGTAGTACACTATAATATATAGGGAGTCTCTATCTTCATTTCTTCGCTTCCTTTCGCTAAAATGCACTTTCACCCAAGTCCAGAAAGTAATGCTATCGTTCAGGCAGTGTTGTAAAAGCTTTTAAAAACATTCGTCGACCTCCAACTGGTTTTTGCATTGGGAATTGGACTTACAGAGACTGCAACGACTAAGACCAGACAAAACTCAAGGACGAATCCATCGACCGTTAGGATGATGGGAGCTGAGTACACGGGAACTTGTTAGACTTGAGGATAATCCTCGCATAAGCTGAGACGAAAGTGGGGTAAAGTCCATAGAACAAGAATTCGTGACTTGAGGGTTTAAAATTCGTAAATAATCGTGAATATTAAAGCATTTTTAATATTCGTTAATATTCTTAAGTATTCGTTGATGACGTCACTGTTTCCGTTTTGAGAATGAAGATTATTTTATTCTTGAATGTGAACACCGCTTGATCGGTCCTCGTCGCCTATTGAGACTTTGAACAATAAACTAAGTGCAGTTACCGGTATAAGACGTTACTGTTCTTGTCCTAATGCCTCGTTTTCGGCACTCAATTTTGTACAATTAATCCTGAATTTTGAAGAATTCAGCATTAAAAGAAATTTGTTTAAATTTAATGTGCGTTGGCCATTTAAATATTCTTCAATATTCGTCAATTTCCACAAAGCTTAATATTCGTAATATGCGCATACTCGTTCTATTGGGTATTTGGGTTAACCCAATCCGGCTTCGCTACAAAGTTATTTAGTAATCTTTCATCGCCAAATTCATTTGTTAAACTAATGAGTTAATACTTTAATAACTGCAACAACTGCAACTTCATGCACTCATTTATTCGCTGATTCATTCATCTATTCACTAATTCGTTCGTTCATTCTTTCCTATTAATTCCCACCTTTCTGCTTCCGTTCTCTCACTTTCTCACCTTCTCCCTCTTTTTCTACTTCTCTTTTCTTTCCCTTCTTCCTCTTCCACTGTTTCCTCGTTCACTCTTTTCGTCGCTCATTCTCCTTCTCATCCTCCTCCTTCCTTCTCCACTTCCTTCTCCTTATTCTCCTCTTCCTCCTTCTCCTCCTCTATTTCGCCTACTCACATTCCTCCTCCTCTTCCTCCATCTCTATCCTCCATCTCCTATTCCTCCTATTCCTCCTCTTCACCTCTATTTCTCCTCCTCATAGTCCTCCTTCTCTTACTCCACCTCTATTTATCCTCCTCCTCATAGTCCTCCTTCTCTTACTCCTCCTCTATTTCTCCTCATATTTTGCTCCTTCTAATCCTACTCCTTCTCCTCTTCCTCCTCTCTTTCCTCCTCTCTTCTTCCTTCCTCCTCCTTATTCTCCTCTTCCTCCTTCTCCTCCTCTATTATTTCCTCACTCCTCCTCCATCTCTATTTCTATTCCTCCTCATATCTCCTCTTTCCTTCTCCTCTTCTATATCTCCTCCTCCTCTTCTTCCTCCTCACATTCCTCCTCCTCTTCCACCACTATTTCTCTTCTTCTTCCTCCTCCTCCTCCTCTTCCTCCTCCTCTTCCCTCTCCTCCTCTTCCTTCTCTTCCTCTTCCTCCTCCTTCTCTTCGATCCACTTGTCCTCCTCCTCTTCCACTTCCCTCTCCTCCTCTTTCTCGTTCTCTTCCTCCTCCATTTCTCCTTCTTCTCTTCATCCTTTACCTCTCCTCTTCCTCTTCCTCCATATCCTCCTCCACCCCTCCTCCACCTCCACCTCCACCTCTCTGAAACTCCAGCTTCTCAATCAACACCCGACCTTCCTTCCCATGAAGGTCTTCTCTAGACCTCCTTTAAAAACACCGCTCAGCATCAATTTGGCTTCATTATTTTAACGACACGCATTCCAGTTTCAGCAGCCGTAGCCACCTTCCGACAGAAAGCGCTTCTTAATTAAAAGCCGGTTCGTGTTACTCGGTACACCGTGCGCCAAAAATACTGCGCCGCCAAATTGCCCATGGATCGCGTCTCACGCATAAACACTGTCGTTAAGGCCTAATTTGTGAATGCACAGATCGTGTATATAATACAGAGTGTGGATTGAATTGGATCAGTGTTTGGTTGATTGGAATGGGTTGGATACTTATTACAGAGTGACTTGGGGAATTTCCCCGCGGGAAAATCGCGGTAAATCCCGCGGTAATGGGGACAACAATTGCGGTAATGCCACAATCAAAAGTTACGTTATGCATTGTATGCGCCTCATGTACGTTTGTATATGATATATTATGTCTGATGCGCATATTGTCATTTCATCATTGTAATTGTAATTGAACATTTGTATAGCGCCACTCAGAGATTCAGAGGCGCTCCCGACCCAAGTCTCTAGCAAATAAAATGGTTTTCTTCTTCATCATCATCATCATCATCATCATCATCATCATCATCATCATCATCATCATCATCATCATCATCATCATCATCATCATCATCATCATCATCATCATCACCATCATCAGTTCCTTGCGCCAGCCAATTGGCGGCGATGGGTACCATAAATGATCCCCATTGTCCTCGGTCATTTGTCAAGTCCATTGCTCCCCTAAGTGTTAGTCCAAATGATGTTATGTCTTCGTTTATAATATTATCTATCCAGCGTAGTCTTCGTCTGCCTTTGTTTCTTTTTCCCATGAATCTTGCGTGTAGTTCATTGTGTGGAAATAGGTCAACTGGCATTCTTTCTACATGTCCAAACCATCGGAGTCTTCGTTGAACGACTTGGTCTGAAAGAGTTATTTGAATACCTAATGATTCTCTTCTGTCAGCGTTTCTTATTTTCTGTAGTCTTTAAATCTCTGCGATCTTACGCAGCCAACTCGTTTGTATAGATGTCGTTATGTATGTTTATATTTGGTATAATGTATGGCGTCTCTTTAATGCTCTAGTGATGTGAAAAAATTAGGATCAGATATTGGGCGTAGGTTATTAAACCGAAATTGGATAAGAGAGTTTTAACAATAGGGATGAGAGTGCTCAGGAGCGACGTCCCTATAACCACACAACATGATCTCATAAGTAGACTAGATCACGTCTTTGGCTTGTGGGAGAAGTCTCGAAATGATTTGCGAATGCTCTATTAAGGAGTCCGTGTGTCGTATGACGTTATGAGAAATCAAAAATGGCGGCGTCATTTTGCAACCAGAAGTCACCACTTCGAAATTTAAAATGTCCATACATCGGCATTTAAAGTAAATTGCGAGCTGAAAATAGTCGCGTTGACCTACAAATTCTTACAAGAAGGTTGTGCAAAATTTTCATAACGCTAGAGCGTTCCGTTCGCAACCCTTTAGCCGGTTACAGAAGGACAAACTTTCAGAGTTATAGTGTAGATAGGCGATGTTATGTTGCAATGCTGTGGGGTCGTCCATTAATTATGTCAACAAAATAGGGGGAGGGTTTGGAAAAGTTTGACAGTTGTTGACAAGGGGGGGAGAGGGGGTTCGGAACAAGTTGACGTCAAGAAATTTTTCTCCAGTAAATCAACACAGACCCTTCCAAATGGTAGCGAAAACATTAAGAAATGCTAAAAATGTATGAAGTGCTTAATGTTTGATACTACTAAAAAGCTGGTAGTAAAATAAACTCATATATTTTGAAATTCGAGTTTGCATTTTTTAGTGTAAAAAATAAAAAAAATGATTCTACATGTATTGAGCCATTTTGTTTCTTTTTTGTAGTGGGGCTTCTGGGATTGTTGACATAATTTTTTAGGGGGGTACGTCAATGTTTGACAGTTGTTGACAAGGGGGTGGAGGGGGTCAAAAACTGCCTAAAATTTGTTGACATAATTAATGGACGACCCCTGCCTGTGTTGAGACATTATAGAAATAGAGTTTAAGAGGGTGAGTAGAGTATAAACCGCACTTGTTGTTTCCGTTCATATTCCGCTTCGATTTCTGATCCGTTGAAGAAACGGAGTCCCTTGTCGATCGTTTGGTCCGGAAAGTAGAACCCGGATCGACACTCGCACCTGTAGGATCCGCGCCGGAACCCCTGGCCAGGAACCGGAACACACTGTTGCCAAGGAACAAAAAGACGTCTGCTTACAAACAAACGACCGTTTAAACGCAGAGATAAACGTGCTATAGGCCTACGCCAAAGGCTGCCTCTCTCTGGTCTTCTGAATGTTGACCACAATACGGCTTGGTTTTGGTCCACCATCGGTGGATGCCTTGTGCATTAGACACCGGTGCAATAGAAGTTACTAATTACAATGTACAATTACAGTCATTTCTAAACACTGCAGTAGGCCCCATCTTAAGTAATAGTAATAATAATATATTTTCTTTAATGAAGCGCCTGAGAAATGCACTGCGCTGTACATTTACATGTTATGCAATTGAAACAATTCACAAGAACACAAATGACGGAAGACATAAATCTTAACTACTAACGGAACAGACAGCGTGCAATTATACACGTCGCTAAACTATAGCAGCCTACAAAGCATGCCCGCCCTACGGGAATGGAACTCGATACTTCTCGCTCTCTATGCCAGTGTGTTATCTAATGCGCTATCGGCCCCCGATTTGAGCCAAACGAGGTTTTAGACGAAACAAACCACATCAAGTTTTAAACACAGTCATTTTAAACGATATGAACAGGAGTAGTAGCAGTAGTTTAAACTCAAAATCGCGGTATCTATAAACGCAAAATCGCAGTAAATCTAAACTCAAATTCGCAGTAACTTAAAATTGCAATAACTATAAACTCACAATTGCAGTAACTATAAGATCAAATTGCAATAACTATAAGCGAAAACTCGCAGTACTTAACCATAACCGAAAAACCGCAGAAACTATATGCACAAAAAATCGCAATATTAAACTATAAGCTAAAAATTGCAGGAACTATAGTCGAAAAACCCGCTGTCATGTTACACGAAATGAATGCAGCATTTAAACAGGAAAGTAAATTTAAACGAAATAAATGGATTCTAAAGAAAACATGCATTTGAGGAATGACAAATATAGTAACAGTTCAGTTGTCTTTAACCAATCATCTACCGTGAGGTCCCAAGGTAATTACCTTTGTCGTGGCTTGTTTGCACTTGTTTGACCCGGCGAAGACGTTCAGCTCCTGGCTTCCCCTTGGCAATGAACACTGATCGATATCGACCTTCTGCAGATCGATATCGATTCCGCTCGTTCCCCTGAAAGAAAAATCACGAGACTGGATCGATATTCAACAATCGTCTCTCCCTCTTGAACGCCACTGCGCGGCACAGTTTGATTTTCAAAACTGTATTCACGATAGTCCGCTACTAGATCGATAATAGACCCACAGATCGTTATTGAAACCTTTGACCAATAGCGGCCCATTGTGTCATATCGATAATGGAGCCACAGATCGATATCAGCGCATGGTGCCAGATAGATATAATTGGAGTCATATGCATGGTGGAAGATCAATATTACGGCCAGAGATCTACATCGGTACATGGTGCCATATCGATATTGGAGCCACACAGATCGGTTACAGAGCATGACACCAGATCGATAATGGAGATATATAGTCGATATCAGTGCACGATAACAAATCGATATTGAAGCGTGATTACTGTTACTACCATATCGATCTTGATTCCAGATCGGTGTAATGTAGCTTAACAAACATTTATGTAGCGACCCTCAACGACCTTCTGTTATTAGTTTTAAATGACATAAACGCGCGTTTTGAATAAATTTTGGAATTTTAAAGTTAACCCTTTAAAGGGTAGAGGCAATATTATGTTTTCCTACTGGTCGATGTACTTAGAAGGCACTGGAGACGTTAGTGGGCAGTGGCGACAATGTTGCCACTACAAGTTTCGGCTTCATGGGTATAGGACACAATATTGCCATTTTTTAAAAAGGCAACTTTTCCACATGACGAATATATATTTCCTCTATATGGTTAGTTAGCAGGCATATAATGTGTAATTATTATTGTTGTAACTGTTCAGGGCCATTATGCCCTTTAAAGGGTTAAACGAAATAGAAACAATAGTAATAATATTATAGTAGTAATAATAAAGTAGTATTCTAGATTTAAAATAACCTAGTCGTGAGCGTATTTGGGGGTTCCGGGTTCAAACCCCCAAATTGGCGAAAATTATTTCATATGCTTTTATATGCGAAATACAAAAAAACTTCACTTTTGCGACCATGTCCAAAGGAACCCCGAAATATTGTTTTCTGACTACGCTACTGAACCTAGTACATCATAATCATCATTAAATCGTTAGAAGCGCCTTATCAGTGTGATTCTCGTTAACGACAACGATAACGAAAATGTTCGTTAACGAAAATAAAATGATTTCGTTAACGATAACTATAACTATAACTAAAATATATCATTAACTATAACTAGAACTATAACAAAAATAACAATAACGAAAATTCATCTTTATTTTCGTTAATACAAAAAAATAAAATAATAAGTGCAGTTTGGACGATTCGACATAAATGAGAACGAAAAATGCGATATTTTTATTATGCAATTTGTCAGTTACTTCGGAAACTCGTGTATTCATGAAGCTGAATGCACCCATGCTTCGGAGGCTTTCAAAGCTCTGAGCAAATTGTGAAACAGCATGTCAATACGCACAATTTTGCTTTTAGCCTTAATTATTGTAACTAAGTAGTAACTAAAATAAAAAGCCATTAACTATAACTATAACTATAACTAAAAAATAATACTAACTATAACAGTATTATAACTATATATAACTAAAATTTAAAAAAACATTAACTATAACTGTAACTATAACTAAAATAAAATATGTAAGGAGAATCACACTGGTCCTTATGGACATCTATTAAGAAACTATTATTATAGGCTACTGCCCAAGTTGGCTACATTGGTTAGAGTGTACGTTGCTCTGTGAAAGAGAGCGTGCGGATCGCGGTTCGCTTCCCTATGCTGGCTTATTTCAGAGAATTATATTTCGGGCTATAGCACGGTCCGTAGAAGGGGACCTTGAATGGTGTGGCGCCTATTCAAACGGGCAGCAGTAAAAGTAAGTAAGTAAGAATATTCTTTAATTGACTACCAGCAAACGCACAGTAGCTTACAGAAGAAATAAATAATACAAACATTTATGCAAAGTCATATAACATTCTCATAATAAAACTTCTTTTGCAAAGGCATCAATTCTAGGTAGGGTGAGATCATGTGGTCTGGGCCGCGTATTGTATGGAGTGACCTTACGGGGAGGGAGGAGGTCGTGAAGGACGTGACAAGGATTTGAGAGAATTGAACGAAAAAGAGTAGAATCGGCTCTAGCACAGTGTTTGTCGAAACTAGGAAAATCGGCAGGGAGTAAGCCTAAACGGGTCAATTTTCTCAGAATACCGTTAAGTCGTTTACGCTCCCCTACATACCAGTGTACCAGTGAAGGATCTCACTCTATCAATCCATAGAAAAATGAACAGGGTCGAGTGCATACGGTCGCTATTATAAACTCGGAAACATTTACATTTAGAGAAAAATCGCAGGCAATTTAAAGCTGAACCTTGAAACGACGTTGGATCGATTAGAGTCGCCTAACAATTCTAATCCCCGTGATATTTTAACCCACTGTCCAGATGGGGAGACGAAGGTTATGCGGTCGACCAATGTATATAATAGACTAGACACAATTCGTTTTGCTAAACGGACAACTCGGTGTGAATCGATTACCGATGAAGGTGATTGTCGACACGCGGCCATCTACCGGCGGTGACCCCTCCCACGTAATCTCGCATCCTTTGTGTCGCACGCTGCTGACAAAATGGCTGAAAAGCGACTGTTGATTGTCGGCTTTCAATCGCTGTCGTTTCGACTTTTTAAACCGAAAGCCATTGAATGATTTGACCGTGGCATGAATTAAACGCTTTTAGAAAGTTCGGCGATTGAATTTCTGCGGATTGCTACGTCACTGTTGCTGCGTTCAGTGCTACCACTCTCAATTTTCTGAAATCCCTAGATTATTCCAGGAAAATCCCAAGATTGGCCAATAGTGTACCAAAAATTCCCATGTTACTGAGAAGGAAAAAAGGAAAAATTTATGATGAAATAATTATGAATAACATTCTTGCCTGAAGTTTTCACGGACCAGGTTCGATTCCCGTAAGGTCCCCTGGGTTTAGGCGTTTAGCTGATGCCTTCATCCCATACGTGGCAGCAAAAGTACACTGAGCTTGCGCCTTGCATGGCTGCAACTTTGTTGATTTTTGTCTTCTGTAATTTGTGTTCTTGTGTAGTGTTTAATCGTCATAACATGTAAGTTCTTACAGCGCAGTGCATTTGTCAGGATAAAGAATATAATTATTATAGGCCCTATTTGTGCTTAAAGACTTGTGCGATGAAAGACTTTCGTAGCCTGTCATCAGCCAATAGAATTAGATAAAAGAAACTACTACATGCCGATTCATCTTGACCCGCTTGCATACAAAACAGTCCTGCCGAAGCGCCATTTAGAATCGAAATACATTATTCCCTAAGAAGTCGTCCATAAATGACGTCACGCAATTTTGTCCGATTTTGAACCCCCTCCCTCTCGTCACACTTCGTCACAAAAAAAGTAACACCCCTTGAAAAATGACGTCACAAAGCTCTGACCACCCCCCTAAAACCAAATATCCATGACGAAGCAAAATGCTCCTTCATGGAACAAATAGGGAGAGCATGCATATTTTAATATCTAACGGTGACCAAATATTGAAATATTTCGAAAATTATTAATAATAGTGCCCGTATACATTAAAGTAATCAAAAAAATAATGAAAATTTAATGCTCAAAATTAGTGCTGTTATTATTAAAATTAAATTGTTGGTAATTGTTAAATTTAATTACCTAGACCTGGTGTGACGCCACACCTCTCAGACCCCCCACCCCATGTTACACATCGTCACAAATTTCCGACCCCTCTCCCCCCTAGGTGCGTGACGTCATTTATGGACGGCCCTAAATACCAACACACAAAACGCCGTCCAACTCCAATAATTAGGTTCATAAGTGCCACATGGCTTTTCTACATCGGAAATATAAGGCTACTTTGGTTTGCAACACGGATAGGCCTATTTATTAAACTTTTTCAGTCCTGCCTGAACGCCATTTTGATTCGGAATGCATATTCCCTAGTAGGCTACAACACACAGCACTCCCTCCAATAATTATTCTCGTAATTGGGTTCATAAGTGCCACATGGCTTTTCTACATCGGAAAATATAAGGCTACTTAGGTTTTCATACAACACGGTGAGTGTGACCACTCCTTGGGAGTTTTCCCAAGATCTTTGGAGTTTTTCCAAGATCTTGGGATTTTGGGTGGTCGACTTGGGATCTGGGGATTTTGCATAGCAATCTTTTTAATTTTTACTGTAAGCTTACTTTTTAACAGTGGCAGCGAATCAGATTAGAAGAAACTCACCTCAGTGGGTCTATCTGAAAGATGTTTATTATTATTGTTACTTGTAGGCCCTAAACCTCGTAATTTGTTAATTCAATGCTATGCTCCGTGTTTTTTGCCAGTTCTTAGCTAGGCATGTTTGTGAATAATTGTGATTGTTAAAACGCAGTTCATAATTATTTCAGCACAACTTTTTCCTTTTCAGTAACTTGGTTTTTTTTGCGACACTCTTAGCCAATCTTGGGATTTTTCTGGCAAGAGCTTGGGATTTCAGAAAATGGAGAGTGGTCGCACTGAACACGGAATTAATTAAACTTTTGGATCCGCTATCGTGCTCGGAGTACACCCGGAGAATTCTCAGACCAGACGAGGAGCAGCTGGCACATGGATCATATTGCAGACGGGTATTTTTACGGTAGTAAAAATATGTGGATGGAGAGTTCGCGTGACCGGAAGGTTTTTTTAAGCGTCGTCTGGAAGTGAAAAGAATATGGCGAAGCAGAGAAACGACAATGAATAATGAGAAAGGAGGCTGATAGAGAAATAGTAACATCACTGGCGTTACGAGCAGACCCTCAAGTAGGAAGCAGGGTCAATTCCCGAATTTCCCGCTACCCATTAAGGTAGACTCAGCCTTCCATTCGTCAGTTGTTGTTGGTAAAAATGAGTAGTAGGACAGATAGGCGCCTTGCATGGCTGCCATACAGTTAAATTCGACTTCTGTTAAACGTGTTATCGTCTGTTACTATACTACGTCTGCAATCTTACTGAGTACTTGTCAGTTTGAATTAATAAAAAACTTATTATTATTATTATTACTATTATTATTATTAATCAGATGATACAACTCATATTCCAATACGGATCAGAGTGGTCTTATTTTTGTATTTATAACACAGATTGCTGAATCATAACAGAATTCGTAAGCTCCAAACTTCTAAGCGCCACTGGAAAGCCAAGCGCAGGGCACCAGCTTATTCACGAGCGCTGGACGATGCAAAGAAAGGTTAGACATGCATTCTCACAACAGAAATGAGTTGGCTATGGTAAACTGGTATATTTATATAGCGCCCCTTCCAGAGGACTACTCAGAGGAGATGGATTAGGGTAGGAACTAGATGGATTAGGGTAGGAACTAGATGGATTAGGGTAGGAACTAGATGGATTAGGGTAGGAACTAGATGGATTAGAGTAGGAACTAGATGGATTAGGGTAGGAACTAGATGGATTAGAGTAGGAACTAGATGGATTAGAGTAGGAACTAGATGGATTAGGGTAGGAACTAGATGGATTAGAGTAGGAACTAGATGGATTAGGGTAGGAACTAGTTGGATTAGAGTAGTAACTAGATGGATTAGAGTAGGAACTAGATGGATTAGAGTAGGAACTAGATGGATTAGGGTAGGAACTAGATGGATTAGAGTAGGAACTAGATGGATTAGGGTAGGAACTAGATGGATTAGGGTAGGAATTAGATGGATTAGGGTAGGAACTAGATGGATTAGGGTAGGAACTAGATGGATTAGAGTAGTAACTAGATGGATTAGAGTAGGAACTAGATGGATTAGAGTAGTAACTAGATGGATTATGGTAGGAATTAGATGGATTAGGGTAGGAACTAGATGGATTAGGGTAGGAACTAGATGGATTAGGGTAGGAATTAGATGGATTAGGGGAGGAACTAGATTAATTAGGGTAGGAACTAGATGGATTAGGGTAGGAATTAGATGGATTAGGGTAGGAACTAGATGGATTATGGTAGGAATTAGATGGATTAGGGTAGGAATTAGATGGATTAGGGTAGGAACTAGACGGATTAGGGTAGGAACTAGATGGATTAGGGTAGGAACTATAGATGGATTAGGGTAGGAACTAGATGGATTAGGGTAGGAATTAGATGGATTAGGGGAGGAACTAGATTAATTAGGGTAGGAACTAGATGGATTAGAGTAGGAACTAGATGGATTAGAGTAGGAACTAGATGGATTAGAGTAGGAACTAGATGGATTAGAGTAGGAACTAGATGGATTAGGGTAGGAACTAGATGGATTAGAGTAGGAACTAGATTAATTAGGGTAGGAACTAGATGGATTAGAGTAGGAACTAGATGGATTAGAGTAGGAACTAGATGGATTAGAGTAGGAACTAGATGGATTAGAGTAGGAACTAGATGGATTAGAGTAGGAACTAGATGGATTAGAGTAGGAACTAGATGGATTAGGGTAGGAACAAGACGGATTAGGGTAGGAACAAGACGGATTAGAGTAGGAATTAGACGGATTAGGGTAGGAACAAGACGGATTAGGGTAGGAACAAGACGGATTAGAGTAGGAATTAGACGGATTAGGGTAGGAATTAGACGGATAAACCCCTTAATGAGAAGACAGAACGGAACTCTTGTATATTAGACTACATAAAATAAGAAACAGTGACACGAAAGTCATTGGGCATCCAAACAAGTCGTTCAAGTGATGACTCTAATGGTTTGGTGGCATGGAGAGACTGATTACCACTTGACCGAAATCCACACAATTCACTGGTAAACAGGAAGAAAGGCAGACCAAAACTGCACTGCAGGAGAGATACGATATTAGATCGTCAGTATCAGATGTCTATTGTGAACCGTCGAGAGGGAAAGAAAGATGGACACAAACATATAGAAGAGAGAGCGAGAGAGAGAGAGAGGAAGAGTGAGCGAGCGAGCGAGAGAGAGAGAGACACACACACAGACAGACAGAGATAGAGAGAGGAAGAGTGAGAGAGACAGAGGGGAAAAAGAGGAAGAGAGCGAACGAGAGAGAGTGAGCGAGAGAGAGAGAGAGAGAGAGAGAGAGAGAGAGAGAGAGAGAGAGAGAGAGAGAGAGAGAGAGAGAGAGAGAGAGAGAGAGAGAGAGAGAGAGAGAGAGAGAGAGAGAGAGAACAGAGACAGAGAGATAGAGAGCGCGCGACAGATATAGAGACAACAGTGAAATTCTCCTTACAGATTTTATTTTAGTTATAGTTACAGTTATAGTTGATGGTTTTTATTTTAGTTATAGTTATAGTTATAGTTAGTATATTTTTTAGTTATAGTTATAGTTAATGGATTTTTATTTTAGTTAATTTTAGTTACTATTTAGTTACAATAATTAAGGCTATAAGCAAAACTGTGCATATTAACACGCTGTTACACAATTTGCTCAGAGCTTTGAAAGCCTTTGAAGCATGGCTGCATTCAGCTTCATGAATACACGACTTTCCAAAGTAATTGACAAATTGCATAATAAAAATATCGCATGTATCGTTCTCATTTATGTCGAATCGTCCATTTTGGACTTCCTATTTTTATTTTTTGTAATAACGAAAATAAAGATGAATAATTTTCGTTATTGTTATTTTCGTTATAGTTATAGTTAATGATATATTTTAGTTATAGTTATAGTTATCGGTAACGAAATCATTTTATATTCGTTAACGAATATTTTCGTTATCGTTATCGTTGACGAGAATCACACCGAGAGACAGAGACAGTGAGAGAGACAGTGACAGAGAGGAAGAGTGAGTGAGAGAGAGACAGAGTGGAAAACAGAGGAAGAACGAGCGAGAGAGAGTTAGAGAAACAGACAGAAACAGAGAGACAGATATAGTGAGAGAGACAGAGACAGGGAGACGATAAATGAGAGAGGGTGAGAAAGAGGGAGAAACACACAGACAGACAGACGGACAGAGAGAGCAGCAGGAGATACAATATAAATGAAGGCATAACAACACTTGGACTAACACTGAGCGGAGCAATGGAATTATTGGCAAAATTAATGGCCGAGGAAATGGTGACCATTTATTGTCACACATCGCAGCCAAAATAATGGTTCGCTTCAGCAACTGATGATAATGATGACGACGACGACGATGATGACATGAGGCATGTGGCATAAAATTTGGCAAAAGCGCAGTTTAAGAGAAAATGGAGAATACATACACGTATTCATATATATATAATTATACATACATATATACATAGATCCATCCATCCATCCATCCATCCATCCATTCATCCACCCGCCCCTTCATCCATCCATCCATCCATCCATCCATCCATCCATCCATCCATCCATCCATCCATCCATCCATCCATCCATCCATCCATCCATCCAGTCATTCACCCACCCATCCATAAATCCATTCATCTGTCTGTCTATCTATCCATCCATCCATCCATCCATCCATCCATCCATCCATCCATCCATTCATCCATCCATCCATCCATCCATCCATCCATCCATCCATCCATCCATCCATCCATCCACCCACCCACCCACCCATCCATCCATCCATCCACCCACCCACCCACCCATCCATCCATCCATCCATCCATCCATCCATCCATCCATCCATCCACCCATCCATCCATCCATCCATCCATCCATCCATCCATCCATTCATAGACACATGCTGATCACATTTTCGTTCCTCATTCTTAATTCAACGTTCTTGGGGAACTCTGAACTGCCTGTCATCTATCAACTGTCGTCGGGAATTTATTTGGCAGCACTTCTGTGCGTGAGGGACTCTTTTGGTTGTCTTAGCGATGTTTGCTAAGGGAATAATGTTCTCTTTTTAATAGGCTAGTGTCGTAGAATGAGTTTTTATGTATGCATGATGGATGGTTGTATGAATGGATGTGTGTATGTGGGTATGTATGCATGGGTGGGTGGATGTATGTGTGTATGTATGCATGTATGTACAAATGTATGTGTCGATGGATGTGTGTATGTATGCATGCATGATAACTGTCATCAATCCAATTTCTATTTAAGCTAAAAATATCTTTCGTCAATCCAACTTCTATTTAAGGGAGAAATGTCTGGGGAAAATGTCCTAGACCCAGTTATTACATACATACACAAATGCATGCTTGCATACAACACACAAACTTACATAATTATCTACATATAAAACTTATCAAACAGACTTGAGCTTCTAGTTCCTCATACTAGAACAGCTATGGCTCAGTCCCGGTCCTTTACCTCAATTGGTCCCTCTCTTTGGAATGCGCTGTCTCCATCTACTCTCTCTCTCTCGAATTCTATCTAGTAACCAGGCCTCTCTTCCACCTTTGCTTTTCTCGAAACCTTTTTCTTCTCTTTGGCCTTGCGCACTGGGAGTGCCTCTGACTGGCTCACCCTATGAGAGGCGCTTTATCAATGTTTCAATACAATACAATACATATATGCATGCATACATATTACATACATTGCGAAAAGCGATCTTCGCGTACGACGGATGAGAACCTGCTTTGGCGATCGCGCTTTCTCTGCGGCCGATGTCACGAAATAGAGTATCCCCCATACATGAGTATCCCCCTTGGCGAAATGGAGTATTCGGTTTAGTTCGCATTTTTGGCGGTTTCTAAGTGTATTCAGTCGTACTGTTTGGATTTACTGTACACACAAAATATTTTAAGTTGCGTATCTTTAGTTTGTACATCGACCTAAAATTAATTTACTTCGTTTTTGGTGATTTTGACTGGATTTTCGTCGAGGCTATCGTGATGCGTATGACGATGGGGGGATAGAATGGTTTATCCCCCGGATCCTCTAAACCGGTTTATCCCATCTGGGTGGATAAATTCATACATCCCCACTGATAGTCTTAGGACGGATACTCTATTTCGTGATACCGGCTCCCCGATGCTGGAACGGTCTTCCTCCTGCCCTGCGAGCGGCTAACACAATTGACTCCTTCAAATCCGGACTCAAGACTTATTTGTTCTCTAAGGCCTACCCTGCTGTTAGTTGACTGTGAGGCGCCCTTGTAACGGCATGGCTGTGTTACGGCGCCAAATAAATTGTCACTGTTATTATTATTATTATTATTATTATTATTATTATTATTATTATTATTATTATTATTATTATTATTATTATTATTATTATTATTATTATTATTATTATTATTATTATTATTATTATTATTATTATTATTATTATTATTATTATTATTATACATACAAGAAAACACACACATACATGAAATTACGTCTTAACCGCTCACGCTCATCATCAGAGCGGAACATACACCGAGCATACTCGGAGCCCGGTCGGAGCAGACTTCGCATGCGCTTCAAGAGAGGAGGGCAGGCATCAGCATAAGAAACGGATGAAGCTGGCTTTTCGATGATTCTGATGGAATTGCTTTCCCTGGTGGGACGTCTAGTCGGACAAAGCGACAGGTATTTTGATTAATTGGGGCAGGTCTCATTCGACGAGTTTCGTGAAGAAGAAGAAAAGGAGGCGAGTAGTTGGAACACAGAGAGACCGATCACTCATTCATCGCGCCCCGCCCTCTCCCGGGGAGACGTTGTGTCTTTGTAGAATGCACCTAGCCGCGTATGTCTTCCTGACTGTGGGTTTCTCTACGTCTGGGTATTTGTGCGTTTGTCTGGATATTTTTCTG